>CM071587.1:3038332-3123042 GCA_036426205.1 Ascaphus truei
AGGTACTCGCGGCCACCTCGTCTTCTTCTTTTACTCACCTATTCGTCTACTTCCCTCCCCTATACTGTCTACTTCCTCACCTTTCCCGTCTTCTCTTCCCTCACCTATTCGCTCTTTCTTCCCTTCAACCTTTCCGTCGTTCTCTCTCCCTATACGTCCTTCTTTCTCCCTCACCTATACTTCTACTTCCCTCACCTATCGCTAATCCCTCACCTTTCCATCTTCTTCCTCACCTTTCCATTCTCTTCCCTCACCTATACGTCTTCTTTCCCTATCTGATAACGTGTCTTTCTTCCCTCATCTATACGTCTGTCTTACTCCTCACCTATACTCTTTCTGTCCTCCCTTACGTCCTCTTCCCTCACCTATTATCTCCTCGGTATCTTCTTCCTTCACCTATACGTCTTCTTCTTTCTTCCTCACTATATCGTCTACTTCCTCACCTATACCGTTATACTTCCCTCACTACCTCACTTCTGTCTGGCTGTGCCGCTCCACACCACTATACGGCGTCTTACTTCCTCGCACTATATGGGCGCTTCGTGTAGCCCTGCGCGGGGCACAGCACGGAGGCTCGGTGTCCGGTCGTCGCCTTTTCCCTCACCTATATGCTCTTCCCCCTCTCCCTAAACACCTTCTATAACTTTTCGTCTAACGTTACTCCTCCCCCTATACAACGTCTACTTTCCCTCACCTATACGTCTTACTTCCCTCAACTTCCGTCTATCTTCCCCTCACCATAACATCTACTTTCTCCGCACTCTATCGTCTTACGTCCCTCACCTATAGCGGCTTCCTCACCCTCTATACATCTTTCTTTCTTCTTCCTCACTATAAACGTCTACTTCTCTCCTCACCTATATGGTCTCTACCCTGGGTCCCTCACCTATATGTTCTAACTTCCCAAATCTTCATTCAAGACTAACGCATTTTTTTCTTCTACTATTAGACATGTTTGTTGTGTAATTATTTTACTTTCACGTATGTTTTTATCAGACTATATTATTCATACAATGGCAGCCAGTGACTGGTGCATGATGTTTTTGTCCTGCTGCCGTCTGTGGCAACCAACGGTCACACATGGGGCCAGGGCAGGCCAGGGCCAGGGACAGGGCCAGACAGGGCAACAGGCCAGGACATGGACAGGTGCCTCAAGGGACAACAGGCAGCAGGACAGGGACAGGGCCAGGCCATGGGACAAGGGACGCAGGTCGCACGGGGACATTTGGAGGCATGGGACAGGGCAAGTGACAGGGACAAGGGCCAGGGCCAGGGACGCCAGGGCCAGGGCAGGGACAGGGACCGGGGACAGGGGGGCCAGGGACAGGGACGGGCAGGGCCCGGGACTGGGAAGTCCAGGTCGACAGGGCAGACGGGCACAGGGACATTGGGCAAGCAGGGTGCCCGGGCAGGGCCATCCAACGTGCGACGGGCCCTGGCAGGCCAGGGAGGCCAGGACCACTGTGACAGTGAGTCCAGGGACAGGGCATACACGGGGCCAGGGCCAGGGACAGGACAGGACGGGACCAAGCTCTGCTGACTTAGACTTCTATTTCAGTTCCCTTTTTATAACTACTCTTGTAAGGAAGTCATTGTCTGCTAGTCTGAGGGTGGGGGGGGGGGGGGGGATAGGGGGTCAGGGGAAGTGGGCATTTATGTTAGTGTGAATATTTGATGGATGGAATCACGACAGTGTCTATTATTGATCACCCTGACACATCGTGTCGTCTGCTTACACGTGCTGTGACTGTTATTACTAGCTTTGAGGACTACCACACAGCACCACACTTTCTTAACTGATTGTTCACTATCATATCACACCAGGACTGCGCCCACCCTCGTCTCTCTACTTCCCATCCTCACCTTCGTCTACTTCCCTCAACCTATACGTCTCCTGTTCCCTCCACCTTTCCGTCTTCTTTCCCTCACCTATTCGTCTTCTTTCCTACACCTTTTCCGTCTTCTTCTCTCACCTATTACGTCTTCATTCTTCCTCTCACCTATACCGTCTACTTCCCTCATCCTAACGTCTTCCATCATCCCTACTTTCCATCGTCTTCCCTACCTTTCCATCTGCTTCCCTCAACCTTTCCATCTGCTTCCCTCACCTATACGTCTTCTTCCCTCATCTATTAACGTCTTCGTCCATATCTTCGTTCTTCCCTCTCAACTATACTGTCTTCTTCCTCACCTATACGTCTTCTCTTCCCTCACTCGACTCTACTCCCACTCTTCGTCTCTTCCTTCACCTATATGTCTTCTTCTCTTCCTCTCACACTATACGTCTTCTTCTACTATCCTTCTACATTACTAGTCATACTTCCCCTCACCTATACGTCTACTCTCTCCCTCACCTAACGTCTAACTTCGTCGCCTTTTCCGTCTCTTCCCTCACCTCATCCGTCTTTCTTCCCGTTCCCTCACCTTTCCGTCTTCTCTCTCACCTATACGTCTCTTCTCTCTTTCTCCTCACCTATACTTCTACTTCCCTCACCTATACGTCTTGTTTTACATCCCTCACCTTTCCCATCTTCTTCCTCTCCCTCACCTTTCCATCTTCTTTCTTTCCTTCCACCTATACGTCTCTTCCCTCATCTATACGTCTTTCTTCCCTATCATCTCTACTCTTCTTCCCTCACCTTTATACTTGCTTTCTTCCCCTCATTACGTCTCTTCTTTCTTCTCCTTATTATTCTCTTCCCTTCCAACCTTGTATGTCCTTCCTTCCCTCCCTATTCCTTCTCCTTTTTCTATTTCCTATTCCTCTATCCCTTTAACGCTGTACGTTCCTCCCTTGTCATTCCCATACCCTCATATATCTTCTCTTGCTTCTCCTACTATAGTCTATCTTCCTCTACTATGAACTCTTCATTCTCCATTCGTCTTCTTTCCTCACTTACGTCTCTTCCCTCTTACATTCTTTCCTACTTACGTTACGTTCCTACGGTCTACTCTCACTACTGTCTTTCCCTGACCTTTACGTCTCTACTTCACCTAGCTTCTTGTTTTCTCTGTGCCTCATATAATCTGTTCTTCTTCTTCTCAACTCTCTTTCTTCCCTATATGTCTTCTTCTGCCCTAATGTCACTCCTAATTACTATTCAACTATCATGCCTCTTTACATGTTTGATGTATACCAGACATTTTCTGGCTTATTATTTACAGCAGCCAGGCTGTATTTTTTTGCTCTCCGCTGTGACAGTTGCAACAGGGCACTTGGAGGAAAGGGGGGGCGGCACCGGCGGCCAATGACGGGCGCGACAGCAGGGACGCGACAGACAGGGCGGCGGCAGGGAGGTCAGCAGTAAGGACGGCCAGGCACGTATTCTCAGGACAGGCCAGGAAGGCGGCGAGGACAGGCCGAGGCGGTCATACAGGGCTCAGGCCATGGCGTACAAGGAGGGTAGGAAGGAGCAGCAGCTCGCCTAGGAACGGGCGGCCCGCCGGTGACTTAACTGTCTACATCCCTTTATACTGCTTCTGTCTGAGTTCTGTCTCTGTCTCATGTGGGGGTATGACCGGGCAGGATGGGCATATGAGCTAGCATATTTGAATGAATCACCGAGAATGTCCTTATTCCTGATTTCCATCCTAGGCTTCTGCTTAACTGTGCTTTATTATACTGTTGGTATACCCTACAGCACTTTTTTAACTGATAACTTCGTTCCCATCACCCATTGGCTTGCTTGCACTCCGCCTTCCTACTATGTCTACTCCCCACTATACGCCTTCCTCACTCGTTCCCATCTCTACGTCACTGTTCCGTCTTCTTCTTCACCTATACGTCTCACCCTTCGTCTACTCTTCCTCCACTTACGCTCATCCCTATTTCCACTCTCCCTCCTTTCATTTCTCCCACTACTCTTCCTCATTATCGTCTTTCCCTGTTCTCCACCTTACGTCTTCTCTTCACACTATACTCTTCCCTATGTCTCTTCACTTAGTCTTTTCGTCCCTCACCTATACTTATTTTTCCCAACGTCTACTTCCCTCACTAATTCACTTCCACCGTCTACTCTTCCCTCACCTACGTATTCCCCTATATGTCTTCTTCCCTCCCTCACCTATACTTCTTCTTCCCTCACCTATACCGTCTTCTTCCCCACCTATACGTCTACTTCTCCCTCCCCTAATAACGTCTACTTCCCTCACCTATACGCTACTTCCCTCACTTTTCCGTCTACTTTCCCTCACTCTACTACATCTTTCTTCCCTCACTCTTAACGCTACCGTTCCCTCACCTACTACTCTGCTTCCCTCACCTATACATCTTCTTCCCTCACCTATACGTCTCTTCCCTCACTATATGTCTTCTTTCTCCTTCACCTATAATGTCTACGTCCCAAAACTTATTCAAGAACTAATCATTTTGCTTCCTACTTTAGACATGTTGTTGATGTAATGTATTTTTACTTCACGTATGTTATATATGAAGCGATATATTTTATACATGGCCGCCATTGACTGGTGTGATAGTGTTTTTTGTCCTGCTGCCTCTGCCCAAAGGGTCTTGCACACGGGCACAACAGGGGGCCAGGGCCAGGGACGGGCCAGGGACATGGCCCAGGGCCATGGGACAGGGCCAGGGGCCAGGGCAAGGGACAGGGACAGGGCCGGGCCAGGCGACAGGCCAGGCCGGACAGGGCCAGGGACATGGACAGGGCCAAGGGACAGGACAGGGCCAGGGCCAGGGACAGGGCCGGACGGTCAAGGGACAGGAACAGGTCCCAGGGCGCAGGGAACAGAGGCCAGGGACAACGGGCCAGCCAGGGACAGGCGCATGGACGGGCAAGGGCCAGGGATCCGGGACAGGCCATGGACAGGGACCCAGAGCCAGGGAACAAGGGCCTGGCCAGGGACAGGGACAGTGGCAGGGCCAGGACCGGACAAGGGACAGGGTCCATTGGGACAGGGGAACAGGGCCAGGGCCAGGATACAGGAGGGCCGTGACAGACAGCCGCGGCTACTTGACTGTCTATTTCATTCCCCCTTTTTATAACTCTTTGTAACTGGAAGTTCATTGTCTGCTAAGTCCTATGGTGGGGGAGGGGGGGGATGAGGGGGGCATGGGAATTGGGCATTATTGTATGTGATATTTGGTTGAGGATCACCGAACAGTGTCATTATTGGTCATCTGACACATCAGGTCCTTCCTGCTTACACGTGCTGTGACTGTTTGATTATGACTTTGAGTACTCCCCACAGACCACGTTTTACACTGATGTAACTATCAGATTCATCCACACAGGGACGTCTGCGGCCACCTCTCGTCTTATTCGTCTATCATTCCCTCACCTATACGTCTACTTCCCTCACCTATCTCCGCCTCATTAACTTCCCCTCCTCACCTATTCGCTCTACTTCCCTCAACTCCTCTACTTCCTCACTTTCGTTTCTCCCTCACCTATGACGTCTTCCTTCCCTCACCTATGACCGTCTATTCGCTCCACCTATAACGTCTTCTCCCACCTAACGACTCCTATTTCGCACCTCCCTTCCCTCTCCCTCCCTCACCTATCCATCTTCTTCCCTCACCTATAACGTCTTCTTCCCTCATCTTAACGCTTCTCCCTCATCTATAACGTCTTCTTTCCCTCCCTATACGTCTTTCTTTCACCTATACGTCTTCTTCCCTCCCTATATGTCTTTCTTTTCTTCCCTCACCTAGATGTCTTCTTCCCTCACCTATACGTTCTTCACTATACTTACTCTCACCTATACTGTCTACTTCCCTCACCATACGTTTCTCCCTCTACACTTCTCACCTATAGTCTCTTCCCTTTCTTCGCCCTCATCCTATACGTCTTCTTCCCTCACCTATTAAGTCTTCTTCTTCCCTCACCTATACGTCTACTTTCCCTCCACCTATACCGTCTACTTCCCTCACCCTAACGTCTAACTTCCCTCAACTTTTCCGTCTAACTTCCCTCCAACCTATACATCTTCTTCCCTCACCCTATACGTCTACTTCCCTCACCCTATACGTCTGCTTCCCTCACCTTATACTCTTCTCTTTCCTCACCTAACGTCTACTTTCCTCACCTTCGCTGCATTCCTACTATACATTTTCGCCTACGTACTTCCCTACTCCTCTCTCACCTATATGTCTACTTCCAAATACGTATCAAGACATCATTCTTTTTTTTTTGCTTCGATTCTATTGAACATGTCGTTGATGTAATTATTTTATACTTCACGTATTGTTATATATTAGAGCTAATTATATATAACATTGCAGCCAGTGACCTGGTGTTGTTTTTTTGTCCCTGCTGCCGCTGTCTGGCATAACGGTGGCCAACAGGAGCAGGGCCAGGGCCTGGGCCGCAGGTCCAGCAGGGACAGGGCCAGGGCCAGGGACAGGGACAGGCCCCAGGGAGGACAGTAGCAGCAGGACGGGACAAGGGCCAGGGCCAGGGACAGGGACAGGCGACAGGACAAGGGGCCGGATCAGGGACAGTGCCGGAACAGGGACACGGACCGGGGCCAGGAAGGTACTCCCCGGCAACGTGTATCCCATTCCTTCCTTCTGCTCGTTGCCCTTTCTCTTCTTTTATTTCCACCTACGCCCCTGCCCGTCCACTTTCTGGCCCAGGGCAAGGGGACAGGGCGCAGGGACAGGGCACAGGGCCATGGACCGGTGTACAGGACAGGTAACAGGGCCATGGCCAGGGACATGGGACAGGACTGACAGGGACAGGATACAGGGCAGGGCCCGACGGCCAGGTCCCAGGGCCAGGACCGGACAGGGGCATGGCGACAGGGCATGGGCCAGGGACAGTGACCAGGGCACAGGGACAGGGACATGGACGGCCAGAGGCCGAGGTACAAGGGACCAGCCCGCGCTGACTTGAACTGTCTATGTTCAGTTCCGTTTTATACTCTTGTAACTGAAGTTCTTATGTCTGCTAGTCTGAGGGTGGGGGGATGTGGGGTATTGACGGGTGCGCAGGTGAGTGGGCATTATAGGTGGATATTTGTGAGGAAATCACCGACAGTGTCATTATTTGTCACACTGACACTCAGGTGTCCTTCTGCTATCACGTGCTTTGACTGTGTTCTATGACTTGATACTCACCCACAGCACCTCTTTTGTAACTGATTATCTTACAGATTCATCAACAGGACTTGCGGCCACCCATTCTCTATTCTCATCTACTTCCCTCTTCGTCTATCCACAAGTCTCTTCCCTCACCTATCGTCTACTTCCCCCACCTATAGTCTACTTCCACTCCACCTTTCCGTCTTCTTCCCTCACCTATACGTCGTCTTCCCTCACCTTTCCGTCTTCTTCCCTCACTCACCTATACGTCTTCTTCCCTCCCTATACGTCCTACTCCCCTCACTATACGTTCTTCACATCCTCCACTTTCCAGGTCTTCTCTCACCTTTCCATCTCTCCTGTCCTGCACCTATACGTCTTCTTCCTCATCTATACGTTCTATCTTCTCCTCATACTTCAAGTCTTCCTCATCTTTCGTCGTCTCCCTCACCTATACTTCCTTCTTTGCTTCCTCCCTAATATGTCTTCTTCCTTCACCTATATGTCTTTCTTCCTCACTATACGTCTTCTTCCCTCACCTATACGTCTACTATCCCTCACCTATATCTCTACTTCCTCACCTATACGTCTTCTTCCCTCACCTATATGTCTTCTTTTATCCTCCCTCACCTATACGTCTTCTATTCTTCCCTCCCTCACTATCGTCTTCTTCCCATCACCTTACGTCTCTCCTCCCCTATACGTCTACTTCCCTCACCTATACGTCTACTTCCCTCACTTTCCGTCTACTTCCCTCACCTATACATCTTCTTTTATCCCTCACCTATACGTCTACTTCCCTACCTAACTTCTGCTTCCTTCTCACCTATACATCTTCTTCCCTCACCTATACGTCTACTTCCTCACCTATTACGTCGCTTACCTCACCTATACTCTCTCCTACCTATACGTCTACTTCCCTCCACCATATGTCTTCTTCCTTCTCCCTCACCTATATGTCTACTTCCCAAATACTTATTCAAGACTATCATTTTTGCTTCTAACTATTAGACTGTTGTTGATGTAATTATTTACTTCACGTATGTTATATATAGAGCTATTTATTATTACAATGGCCACCCAGTGACTGTTGATGTTTTTGTCCTGCTGCCGCTTGGGCACACGTGGTGCACAACAGCAGGTCCATTGTCTGGCCAGGAGAACCCAGGACAGGGACAGTGGTCCGCCAGGCAGGACCGTGCAGGACACGACGGGCCAGGGCCCGGGACAGGGACAGGGTCCAGGGCCAGGGACAGGGGACAGCAGGGTACAGTTGAAAGGGCCAGGGCCAAGGGAAGGACAGGGCGGAGCCAGGGCACAGGGACAGCAAGGGCCAGGGACGGGCAGGCAGGGCCCAGGGACAGGACCAGGGGACAGGCAGGGACGGGACAGGGCCAGGGGACAGGCCAGGGCCACGGAGGACCAGGTCAGAGCAGTGACAGGGAAAGGGGAGGCCAGGGATAACAGGAGGACAGGACCAGGGCAAGGGACGGGCAGCAAAAAGGCCAGGGACCGGACAGGGCCAGGGACGGGAAGGCGGACAGGGCCATGGCGGACAGGGGACAGGGCGGACAGGGACAGGACAGGGCCAGGGCAGGGACAGGGCAGGGACAGGGCAGGGCAGGGGACAGGGCCCAGGGGATGACAGCCGGACCGCAGGACAGGGCCAGGGCAGGCCAGGGACACAGCCGGCAGGCGACTGAAACTTTCTATTTCAGTTCCCTTGTTTATAACTCTTTGTAACTGGAAGTTCATGGCTGCTAGTCTAGGGGGGGGGGGGGGGGGGGGGTGATGAGGGGGGCAGGGTGAATTGGGCATCAGGTCAGTGAAGTATTTTGTGAGGACTCACCGACAGTCCTTTGGTCATGTAATCTTTCTTCGTACCACTGTAAGCTGAGACCACCCATCACACGTCTTGATTACACTGCTCCCTTTGTCTATTCCCCAATCTTCTCCTGACTCTATTTCTTTCGTACTCCCTCACCTTAACTGACTGTATTGTACTCTCAATGCTCCCAGGGGCACGAGCAAGGCTCCTATCCGGCTCACGAAAAGCGGGCGTACGCAATACGGCGTACTAAAAGCCTGCTGCCCCCTCAACTCTAGTCGTCTTCCCTCACAGTACGCTTTTTTCCGTCACAAAGAAAGAAAGGGGACAACAAGCGAGAAAGCAAAGAAGGAATGTATGAATAGCAATTGAGATTAGTCTCTCCCTGCGAACACTGATCAGAGAAGAAGGTCTTTCCAACTTGCCATCAATATCGTTCACCTGAGTACTACAAAGTCTGTGACTCCTCACGAATGATAGTGACGGTAACTCGCTCAATACTGATGTAGCGTCTTCCCAAATACTCTCATCCACCTAGCGCTTTTCCTCCCTCTGCCTCCTATATATTCTCTTCCACACGTCTTCATACGTTACTGAATCCCCTACATACGATTCGCTTTCGCTACTATGTCATCTCACCTACTAGAGTCTTCTTCCCTCCCTATAGCTATTCCTATAACCTTAGCTCTCTTACCCTCACCTTAACTCCTTCTCTCACCTACACCTATACGTACTCCCTCACTATTACGTCTACTTCTCTAACCTAAATTCCCACGTCGAACCTAATCTCTTACTATAACTATCTCTTCCCTCACCTAGTTCTAATAATCCACCTTAACGTCCTGCTTCAAACTACCTAGTTACATCTTACTTCCCTACACCTATACGTCATACTTCCCTCACCTATATGTCTTCTCCCCACCTATAGTCTACTTCCCAATATATTCTTCAAGACTGTCCATTTTCTGCTTGCTACTATCTAGTAATGTTGTTGATTGTAACTTATTTTACTTCACGTATGTTATATATCTGCTATATTATATATCAATGGCAGCCAGTGACTGGTGATGTTTTTTGTCCTGCTGCCGCTGTGCACAACGGGTGACACACTATGTGCACTCCAGCCCCTACACAACAGGCAGCATACTATGTGCACTGCGGCTTCTACACAACGGGCGACACACGATGTGCACTGCGACTGCAACACAACAGGTGACACACTATGTGCACTGCGGCCGCTACACAACGGGCGACACACTGTGCACTGCAGAGAAAGAATGATATAGAAACTCAATTTGGGACCAGTTTAATTTATTAGTTAATTTAATTTATTATATTGGTTGCCCAAACATTTAGAGCACAAACTGTTGTGGAAGCTTAATACTATTGATCAGTGGTATTACTTTTTCACCGTAACTAATATTAATAATAATAATACTTGCTGCTATTTAATTCAACATGGAAATATATACAATCACAGAAAGTGCAGCATGAGGCCAGAGTCGAAGCCCACTTCGGCTTAAAAAGTCCATTCAACGAGAGCTCGTGTAGGAACCGCCTGTTAGTATTTAATTTATGCAGTATTGGGCCTCACTTTCTTACATCAAATGAGTCATACTTTTTTTCCAAACAAGCGTTGATTTTTTATTATATGCTAACTACCTAAGCATTTTAAAGCACCGCCCCCTGTCTTGCCAATAGTGGAAACAAGTCGAGAGAATGGTTAGAAAAATCACTTGGAGTACAGCACATGGATATATTATCCCTGCCTGTCCGTAAAAAAATGTTAAGAGTCAGAGAATAAATCCTGTATCTGGAAGCTATATTATTCTTCGGATTTATTTTTTTAGTAGGCTCATACTAATAATAACTGCTTTGCTATTATATTGTAATTTAAATTTCGCATTGAGGAAAAGTGTGAGACGAAATCAGAGCAACATCACTGGGAGCTATTTCATTCAATCACCACAGCGTCATGCAAAAACGTTATTGAGTAACAACTATTTCCAGTTCTAATATAGTAGATATCACAGCACAACACACAGACCTAACGTAACCCCACAGCTTAAACCTTGCAGCACCACACCTAACTAACCCACAGCTAAACACACCCTGCAACACCACCTATAACACCCACAGCTAAACCTTGCACACACACAGCTAACTACAACTCACAGCTAAACCCTTGGCACACAGCCTAACCAACCCACAGCTAAACCCTGCAACACACAGCCTAACCAACCCACAGCTAAACCCTTCAGCACACTGCCTAACTAACCCACACTAAATCCTGCACACCACCTACCACTCTCAGCTAAACCTCTACACACATCCTAACCAACCCAGCTAAAACTGCAACCCACAGCTAACCACCCACAGCTAAACCTGCCACACACAGCCTACCATCTCACAGCTAAACCCTGCAACACACAGCTAAACCCTGCAACACACAGCCTAACCATCTCACAGCTAAACCCTTCAACACACAGCTAAACCCTGCAACACACAGCCTAACCATCTCTCAGCTAAAGCCTGCAACACACCGCCCAACCATCTCACATATAAACCCTGCTACACACAGCCTAACCAACCCACAGCTAAACCCTGCAACACACAGCCTAACCATCTCACAGCTAAACCCTGCAACACACAGCTAAACCCTGCAACACACAGCCTAACCATCTCACAGCTAAACCCTGCAACACACAGCCTAACCATCCCTCAGCTAAACCCTGCAACACACAGCCCAACCATCCCACAGCTAAACCCCTGAACCACAGCCCAACCATCCCACAGCTAAAGCCTGCAACACACCGCCCAACCATCTCACAGATAAACCCTGCAACACACCGCCTAACCAACAGCACGGTGACACATTAGACACCCTTCAAACAGATCCATCGGAGCAGTTCCCTTTCTGCATATAGATGTACTGTAAAAGGAGCGACTAATAACAGCTAGATGATCACAGAGCTGCTGATGGCTATGACGCTGAGCAGACCTGACACATGGCCCCAGAAGGGACACACTTTGCCTGTCCCTCACACCCTGGCTCTGTGCTCTGGGTGTGCTGCTACATGTCACTCTCATTGGTTTCCCTGACCTTGGAAGTCACTGTGTCAGAAGTATGGGGGGGGGGGGGGGGTGTGTGTGGTGTGGTGTGTGGGGGGGGGGGGGGGGCATAGTGGTATGAAGGATTCAAGCCTCCAGGAATCTGTATAAATGACTAAGACTGACTATGATTGGTGGCATTTGGCTTCTTCTTGCAGGCTGCATGCTGTTTAACCCTTTGGATGCTATATGGGGGGTTGCAATTCAGTTAATTGCTCTTATTGTGACCCTAAACATTCAAATTATCTGAGACCCTTTCCCCTACTATTCCCCTTCCCAACCTCTCTGGGAACAAGAAAGGAGGGGTAAACACTCTCTTATCTTCTAACCTCTCTGCTCTCTCTCCTTCTTGTAATGATGTTTCCCCCACCCGGTGGGAGATTTGTCCATTACTGCGGTGTATGGGGCATATACCTGCTGGTAACAGGAGGGCTGAGTCGTCCGCTGATGGTAGTGGGGACACAGGACTAGACTTCTGGGGTTCATACCCCACATATCTCTTTAGCAGTAAAGCGCCTCCATCTGCCGTAGGCTCCAGGAACCGAAGGTGATCTCCCATGGTAGAGCTATTACCCCCCCCCCCCAGTAAGATCACACACCAGGCAGGAGGTATATAACAACAGGAACGGTTTATTGTCTCTTCTGTACAGCACAGTTACTCGCCAAGTTTCTGCCCAATGCAGTCGCACAGCTTCCACTGAATGATGGTCCTTGGACCGTCACTACAGGCCAAGGGCACCCGCAGCCATCCTAGCTCTTCCCCACCTCCCTAGCAGAGGCAGCGGTATGGTCTACACTCACTCTCCCCCAAGGGGAAGAGGACTGGAAAATGCCCAATACTCAGCCTCTCAGTTGTGTGGCCTGCCTTCCTCAAGCGGGGAAAGGCACTACAAAATTTGGGCGGCACCTGCCCTTAAGTACAGCCAGGAGCAGGGCACCAGGTCTGACTCATGATTGGTCATGCCCAGGCCTGATGTCACTGCCTCCCGCTATCACTCAAGTGCAGTGTACCAAGGAGGGTGAAAACCCCTATCGACTACTGGCAACCTGATTGTACCAGGGTTTAGTGTCAGGAGGGAAGCAGACTAGTAGCCACAGATGGCATGGCTACATTCAGAAATGGACAATCTCATAATCTCTGCACTTGCACTCTCTCCTTTGCATGTGCACTCTCTCCTCTGTATGTGCACTCTTGCATCTGCACGTGCACTCTCTCCTGTGCACGTGTACTCTATCCTCTGAAGGTGTACTCTCTCTTCTGTGCATGTATACTCTCTCCTCTGTATGTGCACTCTCTCCTGTGCACTCTCTCCTGTGCATGTGCACTCTCTCCTGTGCATGTGCACTCTCTCCTGTGCATGTGCACTCTCTCCTGTGCACGTGCACTCTCTCCTGTGCACGTGCACTCTCTCCTGTGTACGTGCACTCTCTCCTCTGCACATGCACTCTCCTCTGTACGCCTATGGAGGAAATCTCCCAATCAGGCTGATTTTCTGCACTATACATTTCTCCTGTCCTGTTTAACTCAGCTCTCTCTAAGGCCAAACAATACTCCCATCGCTGTTTCCTACATATTAGCTCTAATCTCTCGCTATGCCGCTGCTTGTCTCCTGCGCTCTACCCTTAACTTTCTCATCTCCACCCCTTTCACCTCTGCAGCTTTCTCTCACCTTAAGCCTTTTCTCTCATTGCCCCTTACCTGTGGGACTCCCTCACACTCAGTATTCGCCAAGCACCCACTCTTCCCACCTTTAACTAAAGCCTCAAAACTCACCTCTTACATGAAGCATTTCCATAGCCCAGACTCATGGCTACTGTCCCACACCCACAGTCACTCCTACCAGCCATTGTGACCAAGCACTGCCATCCACTCCACTTACTCCCTCACCTGCTGTCTCTGTAAACTCCCCAAGTTACCACTTGTAAGCTCTACGTGGCCGGGATTTCCTTTCCTATTGTAAGGGGGGGGGCGCTAACTCAGGTCAGGGAGACGTTGGCTGGAAGAGCGGAGCCTTTGTTCCCCCCAGACTCTGAGGCTCCTGGCTCTGCGGGAGATAGCCGGCCGGCTGTGGGAACCACCCCGTAGGCGCGGTTCTCATTGGTCGGTTTGAATTCCCTGCTCACCTTAAGACACCCCTGTAGGCTGTCCTAAGGCACGGTCATCGCTCCACCGCCTCAGATTGGTCTATCGCAGGCGAGCCTTTGCTCTGATTGGCCAGTGTTTAGCATCCACGCTGCGATTGGTCAGCCCCCCTGTATTCCATGCTTTTCTTTGGAGACGGGGGAGGTATATAAAGTGGCCAATTTCAGCTCCACAGTTCAGCATGTAGTCAGTGGTCTCTAAGCGCTGTGCTCCAAGGGTGTGCTGGAGACACCCAGAATGAGGCTTGTGGCTAGACAAGTGGGAGATTTGAAAGTGCTATTGCTCTATTAGCGTCACAAGGCCTTGAGGGAGCGGAACCCTGCAGGAAGTGGAGGCTGTCTTGGGAAAGCCTATTGAAGCGGCATGTAGCACCTACTTAGCAAGGATTTCCCCCCTTTTTGTGAGTTTGAGCTTTCTTTTGTGTATTGTGTGTGTGCTTGCTTTATTTATCCCCTTCGTCCTGGCTGGTGCTACCATCCTGGGTGAATTATCCTGCTCTCCTGTGACAATTACCTCATGCTGAGGGATCCACTCTTGGCAGGATAGAGGTAATTTATAGGGGGGATGGTTTATGTGTTTGTGTTGTAGATGAGGTTACCTAGCTAGCTGGGGGTTGGTATATAAGGGTGGATGCCTGGTGGTTGCGGCCTCTTCTGCTGTGGTGCCGCCTTCAGGAATCCCACCCTGGGTTTGGGGAGTTCGTTATTCGTCACGGCTTTGCGGGATGGTGTGATGTTTGGCGTGGGGACCTTTGCTAATCTTGGCTCCGTTGTGTGGAAGTTGGCGGACCTCCTTGGAAGTGGGTGGGCATGTTAAGGTGTTTTGTCAAGTTGTTGGACTTGTAACGGCAGGTGGCGACATGGGGTTCGAGTCATGGGTGTCCCATGGACTTTATTTTTATGTTGAGTGCAGCAAGTTAGCCAGGGTCCCCGGATTTGAGTACGGTACTGTTTGTTCCTGTTCTGCACATGTTTAATAAAGCTGTGACTCCAACTGCCATCCAGTGTGTTTTATGGGTTAATTTGGGGAGAGGACCTTCTCCAGGCTAGGGAGGTCATGCACATTTAAGCACAAAAGGCTGCAGAGACATCGCTTCTTTGAGAGGAAGCTAAAACCACATTCTTCTGTGAAAATCATGCAATAACCAAGGCAACACCAAGAGAACAGCTATACAAAACCATCCTTACAAAAAACAGAACACTTGTTAAAAGGTAATGTCAATAACAAATGTGGATCTACAATAAGAAGAGCAAGGAGGGGGCTTCAAGGCAGGGGACTCAATGTTCCGGAAGAAAGAATGTGATGTTCAAGTGATTGGAAAGTGTCCGCATTCCCGTGTGATGAGCAGGGTGCCCCTTAGGGCCCCAGCACCCACATACTATCTCTGGCGTTGGAGTCACTGTATCATGCCCTGCGTTATGTCGCTGGGAGCAGCAGCCGCTCACAGAAATGTCATCACACAGTGTTCTTAGAAACTCACTCCAGCCCCCGAGTGTTTTTCTAAGTGTCAGGTGGAGGGAGGGGGGCTGAGAGCTTTCTAAAAGAAGGCCTGATGAGAAGAGAGAGACGTTCTGCACAGAGGGAAGGAATCCGCAGCCGTTCTCAGAAACGTGCAAAAGGAGACTAGAAACAAGCTGCTGTTATAATATTCTTCTTATATTCTCTCCTCGCTTTGCAGCAGTGAATCATCTGACAGTTCCTCACCCTTGTCAATGAGAGGGTTAATGTGTAATAATGGGACACCGCCGTGGCAAAAAGGAAATATCCCAAAATGTGGTGAATATGTATAAATAACGGCGAGGCAGTGAGAGTCACAGGTGGGCTCATTGTAATCATCGCAGCTCTGCAGGGGCACTGATGGAAGATCACAGAGGTTACAAGGTTGCATTGGTCACCTGCAGACACAAATATCACTAAGAGAGGGGATGCTGATGCATTCACCTATATCTAGCTGTTGTATGTTTCTGTAAACTGCATGCAGCTTGGGGACATTTCAACAACATCAATGTCAAAGCACTTTTAGGGCTAGTTGGCTAATTACTGTTGCAAACTGTGCACAAGACAACGAGTAAATACCAAATTAGAAATTCCTGGTCTCAACCCCGACACCCCCCTCCCCCCCCCCACCACCTACAGTGATGGGGGTGCCACGGACAGGGGAGTGTATTTTAGTTCGGCTGGCAGGGGGCATGGTCAGTCCATGCCCTGCCAGCAAATACCACCCGTCCGCCCATTCTGCGTATATCCCTGGGGATGTGGGTGTTACCGTTTCAAGTTTATTATTAATATTTTTTTAAATAAGCAAATAAGAAATATGAGAATAAGGTCTCCGGTTTTGTTACCCCTACAGGGTCAAAGTGTGGTGGTGGTTGTTGCCCCTGTCGGGGCGGCAGTTGGGGGGTAAGTGTGCTTATCCTTGCCAGAAGGGGTGTCGTACTTGGTGAAGCCCAGTGGGGCTGGGAGTGGCGAGTGGGCGGGGCTCATTTAAACGTGAGTTCCGGGAGCCCACTCACGTCAAGGGCCGGCTCACGTGGGCCCGGCTTGGGTGTCACGGGTCATTGGTTCAAGGACAATTGACCTTTAACCCTTTGAGCGAGCGCTCGGCAGGGGTAGCGCTTACCAATTATTTAATGGTTAAATAAAAAGCCACGTCCATAGTACCTCCAGGCCTTGTCTGGTCATTATTTGTGTGTTATTTATATGGGGTTCTGGGTACGTGGGGGGTGGGGGGGTGGGGAGCTCCCTCACAGACTCCCCGGTCAAGATAGAGACACAGATAGATTAGATAGATACACAGACAGATAGATTAGATAGATACACAGATATATGATAGACAGATTACATAGATCGATTAAATAGATAGATTTATCGATAGGTAAATACAGTAGATAGATCGTGGGTAGATAGATAAATAAAATAGATAGATGATTAGATACAGGTGGATAGATGGATGCTTATATAAAACAGATGATAGATGATTATATTAGATATATAGATGATTAGATAGATGGATAGGTAGATGCTTAGATTAGATAGATTATATAGATAGATGATTAGATAGCTGGATAAATAGAGGATTAGATGGATAATATATATAGATGATTAGACTAGATAGATGGATCAATAGTGGATTAGATTATATAGATAATACAGACGATAATTAGATTAGTTAGTTACTATGGATAGATGATTAGATAGATAAAATAGATAGATGATTCGATTAGAGAGATGGATAGATAGATGATTAGATTTGATAGCTAAAATAGATAGATGATTGGATGTGATAGATGGATAGATAGATGGATAGATGATTAGATTAGATTGAGAAAATAGATTAGATGATTCGATAGACGGATAGATAGATGGATAGACGGATGATTAGATCAGATAGATAATTATAGATAGAAGATGATATAGATATTATATAGATAATTAGATTAGATAGCTGGGTAGATCGATAACATAGATGAATAGATAGATAGATGATTAGATTGATGGATAGGTGGATAGATGGCTGATTATACAAGATAGATGATTTGATTCGATAGATAATATATATGATTAGATTAGATAGACGCGATAGCCAGATGATAAGATTAGATAAATGTGATAGCTGATTAGAATAGACAGCTAAGAGAAATAATTAGGTAGATAAAATAGCTTGATGATTAGATTGGATTGATGGATATACAGATGCATAGATTAGATCAGTGATTCCCAACCAGGGTTCCGGTGGAACCCTGGGGCTCCTTGAAGCAGTCTCAGGGGTTCCTCCTATGGACCACAGACCCCCACCCCTCCCCCCGGGGGTGGGGGTTTTTGGTATGTATTTTGTAGGGTGGGGTAATTGACGGAAGGTAGGGGCGAGTGAGAGGAGAGAGGGGGGCAGGAGGGAGTGAGTAAGGAAAAGAGTGAGACGCTAGGGATAAATACATGCGAGGCGGGAGGGGGGAGAGTTAGTGAGACGGATGGGAGAGAAATACATGGGTAGAGGGTGGGAAGTAGAGGTGACTCGTGAGGTGTGAAATGTTGTGACTGACCTCTGTCGGACTTAATATGTGTCAGCCAGATAGGGGTTCCCTGAGATTTTTCGAAACATTTCAAGGGTTCCACCAAACAAAAAAGGTTGGAAATCACTGGGTTAGATAGATACAATAGATTATTATATTGGATAAATTCGATAGATGATTAGATATATGGATGGATAAATAGATAAACTAGATGGATAGATTTTCAGATTAGATAGATAGATATATAGATTATTAGAGATATTATATAGACTTATTATTAGATAGATAGAGTTATGATCAGATAGATGGATAGATATAATTAGATAGATGATTAGATAGATAATTAGATAGATGCAATAGATGGATAGATGATTAGACTATCTAGATGGATTGATAGATGATTAGATTCGATAGGTGGACAGAGATATTACTCTGGATAGATAACATAGATAGATGATAGATAGATAGATAGACGATTAGATAGATGGACAGATAGATGATTAGAGAGATAGATGGTAGATATATAGACAGATGATTAGATAGATGAAGATATTATGCATAGATTAGATAGAGATAGATAGATGATGGATACATGGACAGATTGATAGACATTAGATTAGATATATAGATAAATAGATGATTAGATTAGATAGAGTAATACATTACCCAAACCCATGGCTGAGAGTAAGAAAAAGTGTACTCATTGTATTGGTAGAAAAAGATCCAATGTTTCGGTCCTATGTCAGCGGTGCGCACACTGGGGGGCGGGGTTTACAGAGGCCCAGCGCACTTCCCGAAGGCACTTAAATGAAGTGCCGGGGAAGCGGCAAAGGCCTCTGTGAACCTTACTTACCGTGGTTCAGCCGGCATCTGGAGATGCATCACCATGGCAACGCGGCATCACAGGGTCATGTGACGTCACTTTGCTATGGCAACATGACGTCATGACGCCAAGACGCCGGGTGCCACGGTAAGGAGGGAGGGGGGCGCACGGAGAGCAGGACAGCCGGCAGGGTGGCGCAGGGGAAAAAAGATTGTGCTCCCCTGCTCCATGTGACCTTCATCAGGGTCCTGTGTATATAACACTTGGGACTTTATCAAATGAGGTCCTCTCTCTTCAGAAATCTCTGATCGGTTAGCCTGACTGTGTAAGGTTTAGCCAGTGATGTTTGTAGTGGTGAAATAAGGAGTCAGACCCTAAACACAGAAAAAATAATTTATATCTGAACATTGATAAATAATTCAGCTCGAAATAAATTATTATTCCAGCCCAATAATTTCATAATCATGACGTGGAACTCTTATTTGTTTCTAAAAAAAAAGAGCTGGCACTAAATTATTAAGGTGCATTTATTTGTAAGATATGTGAGGAGGTGACCAGACCCTGAGTGAGTCACTGAACTAGGACAAGAGTCTCTTATAGGACAGGAAGGCGCTCGGTGTACTGTGACCATCCTACAGTTTCATGCAGAGTTCTGTGAGCCAGCGCTGTCTGAAGCTGACACTTCACTGAGCACTTAAACCATTTCCCCAGAGAAATACAGTACAAGGGTTTCATCTTAAATCATGATGCGGTCACTGCTGCCGACCTTCTCCGCTCATTAACCCTTTCACTGCATCTCTTGTGCTTAATCCACACAGGGGACTGAACTCCTTGCAAAAACAGCACGTCTAGCGGTCGGAAAATACTGATTGTCCATCAGGTTTTTGTCACCAGGGTATGGGGGAAGTAAGGGTTTATTTTCATTGGCTGTCTCTGAAGCGGATCTACGTACCCCTCTTCTACTCTGCCGTTCTCACCCTTCTAACCCCAGACCCTGTCTAAACGGCCACCCACGCATGCTCCGCTCCTGCACTCGCTCCTCTGATCACCTCTGGAGGAAATCTCACACTGTCGCAGACTTCCTTCACTACAAATTTATACTATCCCATCTATGCCCTCTCTCAGGCTAAACAAACCTAGTTTTCGTCACTAATCAACACGTATAAGTCTAACCCACGCACTCTTCCCTGTCTTTGACGCTCTACTCAGATCACCATCTGTTACCTGTTTTTCTTCCTCTATTGTACCTCAGACCGTTGCTGATTATTTCAAGACAAAGGTGGAATCCATTCGGCAACACATCCCCTCTGTATCCTCCTCACATCCTACACCGCTTCCTAACGCTCCTCCTAAAGGAAAAAAGAATAGTTGCGCCAACCGTATTTAAGATGAATGGTATAGTTCAGTCCCACTCAGTGTCACTGAGGAAGCCAAGGGCGAAACGCGTTTGACAAATTTTGGGCATCACAGGCCACCGTATGGAGGAGTTGTAGCTTCATCCGGCTTGGAGGCAGAAACTGCGACTGACGCGCATGCGCATGCGTGAAGGGTGAACGCGGAAGCTGCGGCGAGGAGAATGGCAGAGGGAGAGACCTGGTCTGTGCACAAGCACCAGGAGATCCCCCATTGCTGACATATCCTTGCAAAGAAACACCTTAACTGCCGGAGCAGGATCCACACTGACAACCAGGGACTCTGGAGGACGGCCTGTGGAGCCTGGATGCATCCTTCTCAATGCCATAAACTGCTGGCTGTTTGTGAGTTTTCAATCTCTTTTTTAAGTATTTGTTAATAAAATGGTGTTACACTATATTTGCTTTTTTATCCAATTTTGAGGTATCATCAGGAAGTCTCCCCTATTTCTATTGAAGAAATACTGATTTATGTAAGTGTATTTCCTATCAAGCTTAACCAAAGGTTTTATTGTATTTTAAATACTCCTGATTGTGTTTTTTTTCCTTTATAATTTCATGTGTCCTGGAGTTAAAGTGCAACCACGTGCCGGAGAACCCCTTTTTTCCATGCTTAACTCTCCTCCTGCCTTCCTCGACTCTTTTTCCGCTGTCACAGAGGAGGATGTGTCGCTGCTGATCTCCTCTTCCCCCTCTACCACCTGTCCTCTTGACCCCATTCCCTTCCATCTCCTCAAACCTCAACATTTTCAACTCCTCCCTCTACTCTGCTACCTTTCCCTCCGCCTTCAAACACGCAACAGTTATACCTTCACTCAAAAACAGCACGCTTGACCCTGCCTGTCTCTCTAGCTATCGTCCTGTCTCCCCTGCCTTTTGCCTCTAAACTCCTTGAACGTCTTATATTCTCTCGCTCGCTCCATTTTCTCAACACCTATTCTCTCTTAGAGCATCTACAATCTGGTTTCCTCATGCCATTGAAACAGCCCTCACTAAAAGAACTAATGACCTCCATGCTTCCCAAGACAAAGGTCATTACACTCTACTCATACCCAAGTTCAACCTATGCTAAAATGTAGACGACATTTCAATGTACACAATTCTCCTCCTCTCTTTTAAGACTATACCCCGCTCTGCCTCTCCTTACATCTCAGCCCTAATATCTCCCTATACACCATCCCGACTCTTGTGTTCTGCTCAAGGATGTCTTCTGTCTAGATCTTTTGTATCTAAAGCCCTCTACCAACTGAAACCTTTCTCATTCACTGCCCCCACACCTGGAATACCCTTCCTCTCAATATCCAACTGGCACCCTCTCTCTCCACCTTTCTTAAAAAAAAAACAAAAAACCAAACACCTCTTTAATGAAGCATTTGGGTAGCTCCGCTGGCTGATATACACCTCATATGCACTGACTGTGGCCCCTTTACCATAACACCCTTCTACTTTCTCTGTAAGTTCTCCCTGCTTGCCACTTAGATTGTAAGCTCTTCGAGGCAGGGACTCCTTTTCCTATTGTCTTATTCCTAATGTGTTATACTATTATGTCGCGTGTATTGTAAAGCGCTCCGAATCCTCAGGTCAGACCAGGCCGGTAGAAGATTAAGATAAAAAATATGGGGATTTGTATGGGGTTCTCCCAGCTGCGGAACTGCTGCCACGTCTGCGAATAAACGCTCTACATCGCTTTGAGGTGTTTCCTTCCTTTGCTGGACAACAAGTCAAAAGTGACGCACTGTGAGTGCTCATTTGCATGTGATTACCCAGAATCCCTGGCTGCAGTGAAAGCATCGTACGCTAAGAGGTAATGGGGAAAGCAGTTTTATGGACCTGTCTGAGGCATGTGAATGTGCTCACAACGTGGGATTTGTATTTGCTATAAACTCCTCCTCTTCTTCCATGATAATGCAACTCAGCCCTTATCATTCTTCCTCAGTATTATTGCCAAGATCCACCCTTTCCTCTGTCAATCTACTGCTAAAACTCCAATGCCTGCCCTTATCCTCTCCTGTCTGGGTTATTGTAACATGCTGCTAACAGGGCTCCTTGCCTCACAACTTTCTCTATCCAAAAGTCTGCTGCTTGAATAATTTCACGTTCTCCCAAAACAGTCTCTGCTCATCTCCTTAAATCTCTCTCCTGGCTTCCCATCAAATTTTGGATCACCCACAAAGTTCTCCTCCATACCTTTTTAAGGTTTCTCCATTTATCTGCTCCTCCCTACATGTCAGCTTTGATCTCTCGCTATGCCCCTGCTCGTCTCCTGCGCTCTGCCCATAACTGTCTCCTCTCCACCCCTTTCACCTCTACTGCTCTCTCTCACCTTAAACCTATTCCCCCCACTGCCCCTTACCTGTGGAACTCCCTCGCACTCAGTATACGCCAAGCACCTTCTCTCCCCACCTTTAAGTCAAACCTTAAAACTCGCCTCTTAAATGAAGCATCCCAATAGCCCAGACGTATGGCTACTGTCCCACACCCACCGTCACTGCTACCAACCACTTTAGCCAAGCACTGCCATCTACTGCACTTATTCCCTCACCTGCTGTCTCTGTAAGTCTCCCATCATACCACTTAGATTGTAAGCTCTCCGGGGGAGGGATTTCCTTTCCTACGGTCTGATTTTGTGTGTTGCACTCAATGTATTATAATTCCCTGTATTGTTTTGTCTCTCTTGTAAAGCGCTCTGTACACCGTGGGCTCTCTCTCTATATATAAATAAAGATATGCAAAAGTTGAAAGTCGGCAGCACTCACAAATAGAAAAAGGTAATTTATTCTCAATAAATCACCAGGCAGTCAAACAAACTCCAGAGCGTCGTACGTTTCAGACCACAGGTCTTTTCCAAGCTGAGAGCTGTGGTCTGAAACGTACGTCGCTCGGAGTTGTTTGACTGCCTGGTGATTTATGAGAATAAATTACCTTTTTCTATTTGTGAGTGCTGCGGACTTTCACTTTTGTATATTTGTTTGCGAGATTGGCTGGTGTTCCCTATCCATCTACAAGCACCTGAACTTTTGATAAGTTTACTTGTATTTTTCGTATATTTTGCTTGTTTGAGTGCACCCAGCACTCTTTTTGTTTATAAATAAAGATATACATACATACAAAGGAGGAAGCAATGGCGGCCAAAATAATGAATGTCCTGCAATTATTAGTCCTGGTTACTTGGATGTAGGTGTCAGACAGAAAGTTCCGTGGCACTCAGAGTCACAGAAGTGCCACAGGATGACGATCTCTTGGTTTGCCGGGTCAATTTCCGAGGTGCGTGTGGATTCACAGAGTAACCTGGTAATGTGCACAGACACAACGCTAAAATGTCACGGTTAATGTCACTGGACACTTTTACATTTTCCTCCCTCCTGGTGTGGCTTTTCCTCCCCGAAGCTTCTGCACTTATCGGTGTGACGGTAGAAATGTTCTTTTGATGATTAACCCTTGGATGTCACATCCTGGGGCACGGTAACTGTAACACAAATAATAACTCCGACAGAATAGCGTAAATCTGGGGGGGAAGCATCTCCAGCGCTCCGTGGGTTAAACTGACTTCAAAATGTGGGTTGTCTGCAGCTAATAATCCGGCGTGTGGGAGCATTATGGGGCGCGGGGTGGGGGGTGGGGGTCCTCATACCAAGTTGCCTAGATCAGTGATGTATGAAATAAAACTGCCCCCACCCAGAATCGCCGTCTCTGGTCCGTGTCTCCAGAATCCTTTCCACCTGCAATTCCATGTATTTTGGCTGAGAACGGAAACCCTCTCCTCGCTCCCCAACACACCCACTGACCACCTCCCCACTTACATGCCCTCACTCCCCACTCACTCATCTCCACTCCCACATTCACCCGCCCCCCACTTACCACCACCCCACTCACCCACATCCAGTCTCACATTCACCCGCCCCCCACTTACCACCACCCCACTCACCCACATCCAGTCTCACATTCACCCGACCCCCACTTACCATCTCCCCACTCACCCATATCCAGTCCCACATTCACCCACTTACCACCTCCCCACTCACCCATATCTAGTCTCACATTCACCCGACCCCCACTTACCACCTCCCCACTCACCCATATCCAGTCCCACATTCCCCACTACCACCTCCCCACTCACCCATATCCAGTCTCACATTCACCGCCCCCCCACTTATCACCTCCCCACTCACCCATATCCAGTCTCACATTCACCCACCCCCCACTTCACCCCTCCACACTCACCCATATCCAGTCTCACATTCACGCCCCCCCCCACTTACCACCTCCACACTCACCCATATCCAGTCTCACATTCACCCACCGCCCCACTTACCATCCCCCTCCCCACTCACCCACATCCAGTCCCACATTCACAACTTACCACCTCCACACTCACCCATATCCAGTCTCACATTCACCCTGCCCCCCACTTACCACCTCCCACTCACCCATATCCAGTCTCACATTCACCCACCCCCACTTACCACCTCCACACTCACCCATATCCAGTCTCACATTCACCCCCCCCACTTACCCACCTCCCCCCACATCACCCATACCTCTCCACATTCACCACCCCCCACTTACCACCTCCCCACTCACCCTACCAGTCCACATTCACCCACTTACCACCCCTCCCCACTCACCCATATCCAGTCTCACATTCACAAACCCCCCACTTACCACCTCCCACACTCCCCCATATCCAGTCTCACATTCACCCCCCCCACTTACCACCTCCCCACTCACCCATATCCAGTCCCACATTCACCCACCCCCCACTTACCACCTCCCCATTCACCCATATCCAGTCTCACATTCACCACCCCCCACTTACCAACCTCCACACTCACCCATATCCAGTCCCACATTCCCCACCCCCCACATTCACCCACCCCCCACTTACCACCTCCCCACTCACCCACTCCTTCCACCTCACACCTGCCCCCCACTTACCACCTCCCCTCACCCATATCCAGTCTCACATTCACCTGCCCCCCCACTTACTGCCCTCACTCCCCCAACACCCACCCCTCCCCCCACCTCCCACTCACTCATCTCCCTCCCCCCACATTCACCCCACCCCCACTTACCACGCCACATCACCCTCCCCACTCACCCATATCCATGTCCCACATTCACCCCACCACCCCCCCACTTACCACCTCCCACTCACCATATCCAGTCTCACATTCCCCCCCCCACTTACCACCTCCACACTCACCCATATCCAGTCCACTATCACCCGCCCCCATTAACCACCACCTCCCACTCACACTCACCCATACCAGTCCCACATTCAGCCTCCCCTTACCACCTCCACCCACCCATATCCATCTCACATTCACCTCCCCCCACTTACCACCCACCTCCCACTCACCCATATCCAGTCTCACATTCACCACCCCCCACTTACCACCTCCACACTCACCCATATCCAGTCTCACATCACACGCGCCCCCACTTACCACTACCATCCACCCGCTCAACCATTCCAGTCTCACATTCACCTGCCCCCCCACTTACCACCTCCACACTCACCCATATCCAGTCTCACATTCACCCACTTACCACCTCCTCACTCACCCATATCCAGTTTCACATTCACCCACCCCCACTTACCACCTCCCCACTCACCCTATCCAGTCTCACATTCACCCACTTACCACCTCCCCACTTCACCCATATCCAGTCTCACATTCACCCACCCCCCACTTACCACCTTCCCACTCACCCATATCCAGTCTCACATTCACCCACCCCCCACTTACCGCCTTCCCACTCACCCATATCCAGTCTCACATTCACCCACCCCCCCCATTACCACATCCCAATCACCCATATCCATCCTCACATTCACACCCACCCCTCCCCACTTACCACCCATCACCGTCCACTCAACCCATATCCAGTCTCCACATTCACCACCGCCCCCACTTCCACCTCACACTCCCCATATCCAGTCCCACATTCACCCCTACCACCCCTCCACACTCCACCCATATCCACGTCTCACATTCACCTGCCCCCCCCACTTACCCACCCCCCACTCACCCATATCCAGTCCCACATTCACCCACCCCCCACTTACCACCCCCCCACACATCACCCTTCCAGTCTCAACATCACCCGACCCCCACCACCTCACCGCACCCAAAATCCCGTCTCACTTCACCTGCCCCCCCTCCCCACTCCACCATCCACACTCACCCATATCCGTCCACACTTCACCACCCACTTACCACCTCTCCTCACTCACCCATATCCAGTTCATCACACATTCATCCCCCCACACCACCCACCCCTTCCCACCTCCCCACTTCACCTATCCCGTCTCACATTCACCCACTTACCACACCTCCCACATCCCACCCATATCCAGTCGCACATTCACCCACCCCCCCTTCCTTTTTCCACCTTCCCCACTCACCCATATCCAGTCTCACATTCACCCACCCCCCACTTACCACCTTCCCACTCTCCCACCCCTATCCGTCCCACATCACCACACCCCCCACTTACCACCCCTCACACCCCCACTCACCCATTCCAGTCTCACCATTCACCCACCCCCCCTTACCACTCCCCTCCCCCTCACCCATAATCCATCTCAGCATTCACCCACCCCGCACTTACCACCGTTGCCCCACACTCCCCATCCATATCCAGTCTCATCATTCAACCCCCCTTACCACCTCCGCCACTCACCTCACATATCGTCTCACATTCACCTGCCCCCTCACCCCGGTCCACCACCCTCCAGTCCACTATACGCCCCCCACTTACACCACCCTCCTCCAACTCACCCCTCCATCTCACACATTCACCTGTCCCCCCACTTACCCACTCTCCCCGCCACTCACCCACATCCAGTCTCACATTCACCCGCCCCCCACTTACCATGCATTTTTCCCGCCATGTTTAATTAATATATATATATTTGGGCAGTGAAAGTGTTAAAATAATTTACAGTAAATATATATATACACTTTACCATTACTTTCCATAATTTACCACTGCCCAATATTATTTCCATGTTGCACCTTCTCCAACAGCCACTTGCAATGCATAACAGCGCCCCCCTCTGACAGAGCAAAGGTGCCCGGGACCCTAATTACAACACCTGCTCACTTTTTAGGAGGGGAGTTTGCAGTTGATAAGCGCTGCTTCCTTACGCCACTGTCTCCTCTCTGGCAGTGACAGGGTTAAAGCCCCCCCCCCTCTTTACTGTAAATTATTTTAACACTTTCACTGCCCAAATCAGAACATGTGAATTGTGGACATTAGAAACTGTTGAAAAGATACAAAATGAGGATACCTCGCACAGAACATCCTTACCCCCAAATCTGGGAATATTTGGGGCAATTGTTTGAGAAGCGCAATAGGTGTTTTGCATCATTTCCCCCACATAATGGGTGATTTTCTTTTGTTATTGCGAATTTGGATCCGCAGCGGATCGGCGCGGAATTCAGTGGATCAATCTCTAAAAGGGCGAATTGCGGTTCGCAGATTTTAAAAATGATTATTTACCAATGCACTCCGCGGATTCAGCCTTCCCTCCGCGGGGGGTCGTATCCAATGGCGGATTCTGATGATTCCGCGAGGATTGAAACCGACCAAACCCCGTTTGTGGATTTTACACCGCGAAACGGATTTTGGGGGTGAGATCAGCGAAAATCCGGGAAACGGATTTAGGTGGATTTGCCCACCGGAGGCGTTAAAATATTTACTGGAACATTGGGCCACAGATCTGAAATATATTCACACAGAGAAACAGCTGGCCACTCATATACTGTCCTGTAGATCCCTTGAAATAAACGTATCCTGCCACCCAGTGGACATTCACAAGTACTGCTTTGTAGGATATTTCACTGGGGGTTTGATTATAAAAATGATTGAATGTTTTCGATTTCTACAAACATTGTTTTTGTAACAAACTGGAGGTTTAAAAAAAAAATGTTTAACTATTTTATTAAAAAATTAAACAAAGCAATCTCCCCCCCCCCACCCCCCAAAAAAAAATCAATCAAAAAAAAGAAGAAATAAGTGTATGGATGGGAGTGGCTTCATGCTCTGACTGAGTCCACAGTTAGTGACATCAGAGATGGCCTGTTTCCTGAGGTTAAGGCACGCACTCCCCAAGTAATTCTGTTGGAGGAGAGCGGTGGAGAGAGTTTGAAGAAATTCTGTGTTGAACTTGGCAATTGAAGGCCACTAGTGCAGTAACTAGTGGCCCATTATACATCAAGCCTGACAAGGCCACACTGTGTCCAGGGACCTGGCACAGGGGTGATCTCCCTGCGGGGAGAGGGATCCCACCCATTGGGAGGGCGTACCTTTTTAAGGGACAGCACGGCGAGATGTGCAGCTGAGCTAACCGCTGCAAGGGGGTAAGTCTTTTCACAACTCAATCATCAATAGATGCCCTGTTCAAGCCAACCCCACTGTGTGAGTGTAAGTACTTCCAGTGGAGTCACCACCAAGAATGAGTTCCTCATCAGAACCCATCTCCCTGCGATGCAGAGATCCTGATGAGGTGGAGCGCTGCAACTGATATAGGTAGGACTCACACACACACTACCTCAGCTTCCTTCTGGATGACACTCCTGATACACATCATGCGGGAGACTCAGAGTCCTGTTGCCTACAGTGCACCACCAGACCGACCATGTAATGGGGACTGGTTAGACCACAGGGCCATATGAGATTGGTGGGTTACTATGGGAGTAGGCCGTTACATTTGGAGGCGCTGCTGAGATACCTGTCAACAGACAGGCTTTTTGCTAGACACATTGGGAAACAGGGAGAGTGTCTGCTGCCACTTTGTGCTGCGTGGGACGGAGCCAGGGGTAGTCAGGGGAGCTGCTGGAGCTGCAGACCGCACGGACGACCTGGGATCCTGCAAGGAGTTAGTGGGGCTGGAGCCGGGCTATAGCTGTCCTAGTCACCTTGAGGTAGTGCTAGGGTAGGATGCCTAGAGGGATAAACTGGTAACATAGGTCAGGAATCCTGGAGAGTGTCTGCGCTAGACTGACCAACAGTAGGTAGACGCCCAAGTACTGCATGGACGAGCCAGAGTACTCTAGCCCATTCCAGAACCGCTTACCAAAGGGAGCACTGACTGGAAGGAAGGAGATAAAGCAGACACAGAAAGAGTGAGCGTAGCCTGAGGTAGTGCAAACACGAGTCAGATCTACATTAGGTACACAAGGTGGTGCACAAGGCATTTTTATTGTATCGGTGTGGCAGCTGCCCTGCAGAGAGGAGCTCCATGTACAATAAAACAATATACAGTAACCCAATGGCGACTGCAAGAATGGAGGATCCGCGCGGTGCGGAAGATCCAAGATGTCAGACGGAGGCCGAGGGAGAGAGCGCACATGGCATGTGTGCGGGTGAAGAGCAAGCTACAGAAAAGACTTGTGAGCCTGCTGTGGAGTGGTGCGAAAGCTGTGGCTGCACCGTGTTGGTCCGGCCTAGGACCTTGGGGTACTAACTCTGAGGACAGTGAGGAGGACATTGTTGTGAGATATGAGGAACCTAATGGACTTGCTTGTCATTCGACGTACAAACAGTCAAAAGCTACCTCAGCCGTTAACAAGATTGACATTGCAAACCAAGATGGCGGCTCCCGCTTCCTTGGGAGACCACGTGAGCCAGTTGCAGAAAATGTTGCAAATTCTCAACTTGGAGAGAGTTGGCCAGGAGTGGCGCCAACAGGAAAACCCCACCCTGATGGGGAGTATGGCGCGAAAGCTGGAGCCACGCCCACATGGACTATGAGTAACTCCGCCCCGGTGCTGGGTCACCTGACAGATTTAAGGGACCTTCCCCTAATCTCAACCAGGGGGAGGGGTTTCCAGTTTTGGCAGATGTGGATGTAGTTAGCTGGAGGAGGGGGTGACAAATCAGCCCCTGCACTTCAGTTGCGAGGAGCCAGCGAGCAGAACAGACCACTATTGAGAGTGCCTCCTATAGTGACCATGGCCTGCAAATCAGAAGAGGGATCTCTGATCTCAATCCATCCTTACTCTGCTCCAGGAGGCTTCCTGATACTTCGAGTGGCTGGTACAGAGACAGTGGCATGCCTATGCCTACAGTGTCGCCTGCCGGGGGGTGCTGTGAGCACTACAGCGCGATGCGCGCAATGTGGCCTGCAATACCTGTGGCCAATGCCGACATTAGTGACGGTCCAGGCAGTAGAAGTTGCGGGAGATGTAGCCATGATATCGGCGGAACTCCCCGGTGCTCTCTGGAGGGAGTCTACTGATCCCGGAGAAAGGGGATCGGGCATGGCTATCAAAGCTGAGCCAGATGATAGGAACAGTCGCCGATGCGGTGATAAAAGGGAGGCTCACCGTCGCTCACCGAGTGGAGTGTCCCTTCCTAAAGCAAAGTTGGATTCCTCGGACGAGGAACCTGCAAGTCCTACCGCGGTGACGACCCGACCGCCGGTGAGCCACAGCGGCAGTACTATCAAGAAAGTGCCACTCACCTGTGTCGTCAGTGAGCGGAGCAGGATATCGCCCGTGCAGCGGCAGCCTTAGAGGCGAAGTCCCACGGCCGTGGTGACCAGCAGTTACGATGGTGGCAGATCCACCCTGACACCATGGACCGGTAAGCAAAGTCCATGCTTTTACCAGGCCCCGAGGGTGGCGACGGCGGAGGAGGGCCGGTGCCAGGCCCAAGCGATGCCACAGCGGAAAAAGGCGTTGCCGGATGTCGTAGTGGAGGAAGAGGTCTCGCTTGGGGATCCAACCAAAGATGGCGGCGAGTCACGTGCATCTCAGGATGTCGTTTCCGGCGGGCAGGGCGGAGCCGATTGGGAGATGACTGCGCTTCCTCGCTCGAGCAGTGTCAACTGATCGCCTAAGTCAAAGAGGAGCGGGCGATCGATGCGGAAGGTGAAGAGCAGTGAGTCCGGAGAAGCGGAGAGCCCATGCGGTGGCACCGGACCAGGTAGCGGTGAAGAGCGGGTCGTAGCCCCGCGAATACCGACTGTTCGGCCCTATGCCCAATCCCCGGCCCTAGCTAAACCCAAGGCCCTAGTCAAAGCCCCGGCCCCAACCACCTTTTCCTTTGGCTCCTCATCGAGCTTAGGGATGTCAGGGGGTTCCCGGGTCACTTCTGATGAATGGACTGGGGGAAGCTTGGACTGTGGTACATCCGATGATGGTTCGGTGGGTGGAAGGTATTCTCGGCAAGTGTCTGTGTCAAGTGACTGTCTAAGTGTTGTAAGTGTCACACTAGAGAGCAGGCCCAAGAGGGTAGAATCTCAGTCCCGGTCAGCCGGGACATCCGGAGTATCCTCCTGGGGGGAGCTAGAAGAGGGGGAGTCCATGGAGTCAGCTCCAGAGGAGGTTAAGGAGACCGGTGGTGGGCACCCCTGTTTGAAGGATATGAGGCATGGCTGGATAGAACCAGGTTCATCTTAGAGAGAGATGGGGTAGTAGACTATTGGTGGGCCAAGGGAGAGTTCACGGAGGAGGCTCATTTGAAAGCAATGCAGGACCGGTGGTACGATATCAGTCGAGGCCTAATAGAACCATTGGGTCCCAGCAGATTGGAAGATCCGGTAGAACCGGACGAACCCCTGTCATGGGTGCTGCCAGGGAGAGCAGGGAATACCAAGTTGATAAGGGCCAGCCGAGCTGAAAGGGCCATTGTAGCAAAGTACAAAAGCTCACATGGATTAGAGTACCCCTATGTCCCGAGCCCCTCATGCCGGAGATAGAGGATCAGAGGGATGGGTGGCTACGAGAAACAATAGAAATGTATATGGTGAATAAAGGGGGTGCAATTACTGGGCGCAGAGCGGAAGAGAGAATCTCTCAGTTTATGAGAGTGTGGAGCATCGGGTGCATTATATACATTGACAAGGCTGTATATAGACCTGAGAGTGGCTTGCCCCGGGAATACCATATCACTGTAACCGATATGGCAGGTAGGGAGATAAATAAACCAGATCCTCGACACTATTATTAGGCAGACAGTATAGCGAGGTCTGTTTCTAGATAAGTGCCCCCTGCTGGCCAGTGAGCACTACAACGTTAATTATGAAAACAGTAGTGTTGTTTTGATTAATTATGTGTTCCATTTTACAGTGCTTCCTGGAAAAAAGGTACACCAAAATTAGGTCCCAGCCGGGACGGTGGGGATTCACCAGGGGGAGATTGTAGCCATACATGTAAAATGGTCTGCAGTGATCTCTCCTGCTGGCAGTAAACCTGGTAAGTTACAGGGATGCCAGCAGTAATCATGGAGGTTTGCCCTCACACCCTGGTGAGGTGCTCTATGTATAGATGGGAGTGGCTACATGCTCTGAGTCCACAGTTAGTGACATCAGAGATGTGCCTGTTTCCTGAGGTATATAAGGCACAGCACTGCCCAAAGTTAGTCTGTTGGAGGGAGAGCGGTGGAGAGAGTTGAAGGAATAAGTCTGTGTTGAGACTTGGCAATTGAAGGGCCCACTAGTGCAGTAACTAGTGGCCCATTTATACATCAAGCCTGACAAGGCCACACTGTGTCCAGGGACCTGGCACAGGGGTGATCTCCCTGCGGGGAGAGGGGATCCCACTCCATTGGGAGGGCGTACCTTTTTAAGGGACAGCACGGCGAGATGTGCAGCTGAGCTAACCGCTGCAAGGGGTAGTCTGTTCACATCATCATCAATAAAGATGCCCTGTTCAAAGACAACCCCACTGTGTGAGTGTGAAGTTACTCTCCAGTGGAAGTCACCACCAAGAAGGAGTTCCTCATCAGACCCATCTCCCTGCGGATGCAGAGATCCTGATGAGGTGGAGGCGCTGCACGTGATATAGGTAGGACTCACACACACTACCTCAGCTGCCTGTCTGGATTGACAATCCCCGAGTACCATCATGCGGGAGACTCAGGAGTCCTGTTGCCTACAGGTGCACCACCAGACACGACCATGTAATGGGGACTGGTTAGACCACAGGGGCCAATATGAGATTGGGTGGGTCATACTAGAGGGAGTAGCCGTTACATATACAGCCAGGGTGACCTGCAACCTAATGCATTACACATAGCAGTGAAAGGGTTAATGTGCATTCCTTGCCTCTCCAGCTGGGGATAAAGGTGACTGCTCATACACGGACTTGTATGAAGATGTTTAGTGTCTTCCCGTGAATGCATTTCCCATGGACCCTCCTGTTGCCAGGAAAAGCTCTCGACGAAGCTTTCAAACCCTCGGTTTCTCTTCACCATGATCAGGCTGGAGGTTCAGCGCCCTGCTGGCCCTGAAGGGGTTGTAGTGTCTGCGCCCCTTGGCTGGGGGGTTCATGGTTTCCTTAGTGGGCTCTGCATATACAGAAGACTTCGCTGCCAGAGAAACAGAGCGGTGCTGGCCTCTCTGGCAGTTGAGGGGTTAACATTTCATCCTGTGGCACCCGCTTTAATACGTGGTTTTTATGTTCAATATATATTAGGTTACAGTATTGGAAGCGGGGGGTCCTTCAGGGTTGAACGGTGCTAATTTGAGCTCCGGGGACCCTCTGGTTCTCGATATACCTACCGTTTTAGGTGCCTGCATTCTAGTCATCACCAGGGGGCAAAAGTTGCCATCAATCCGTGGGCTGATAGGAAGTTGCCACGGATAACCATAGCTGAAAGTAGTGCAGTTCAGCTCCGTGAGAAGCCGGATTGCTGCTTTCATTTTAATTCGGACCAGTCACAGAGAAGACACAGCCAGAACTAGGCACTGCCCCATGGTACATTGTTTCAGAAACACATTACAAACTTAGGCCCAGACCTATAGAAGGGGGAAACGCATGCGGGTAAAGTCGCGCTAACGCTTAGCACCCTTCTACGGATCTGGGCCAGTGGGCCTGGCACATGAGATCATACTTAAGGCCACTTCCAGACCTAGAACATTAGAAGGCAGGAGGCAGGAGGCGGCCGTCTGGGATATGTGATATATGGCTAAATCATACTATATACTTCCTCACTAATCCTCCTGCCTTCTCTTTCCTCAGTAACAGTACACACACTCTGCCGAGAAATGTCTGGTTGAGAAAATATGCACATAACCCAAGAGGAACACGTGGAGAGCGTCCCACCATCTCTCCTCCCACCGTCCCATCTCAACGCCCCACCATCTCACTTCTCCACCGTCCCATCATCTCTTCTCACCGCCCCACTGTCTCACCATCTCATCTCACTGTCCCACCGCCCCATCATCCCATCTCATCTCCCCACCGTCCCATCTCATCTCCCCACGGCCCAACTCACTGCCTCACTCTCACCATCCCATGTCACCGCCCCACAATCCCACCTCCCCACCATTCCGTTTCATCCCCCCATGTCCCATCTCACTGTCCCAAAATCCCATCTCACCGCCCCACCATCCCATCTCAATGCCCCACGTCTCATCATCCTATCTCACCGTCCCATCTCACCATCCCACCTCCCTACCACCCCATCTCACCTCCCCATCATCCCATCTCACCGTCTCACTATCCCATCTCACCGTCCCGCAATCCCACCTCCCCACCACCCCACAATCCCATCTCTCCGTCCAACAGTACCGTCTCACCGTCCCACAATCCCATCTCACAACCCCACCTTCCCATCTCACCACTTCATTATTCTGTATCACTGCCCCACCGTCTTACCATCCTATCTCACCACCCCACCTCACCCCCCCACAATCCCATCTCACCTCCCGATCATCCCATTTCATCTCCCCACCATCCCATTTCAACTCCCCACCGTCCCATCTCACCTCCCCATCGTCCCATCTCACTGCCTCACTATCCCATCTCACTGCCCCACAGTCCCACCTCCCCACTGTCCAATCTCACCACCACACCTCCCCACCATCTCACCTCCCTACCACCCCATCTCACCTCCCCACCATCCCATCTCTCCGTCCAACAGTACCGTCTCACCGTCCCACAATCCCATCTCACAACCCCACCTTCCCATCTCACTGCCTCAACGTTTCATTATTCTGTATCACTGCCCCACAGTCTTACCATCCTATCTCACCGCCCCACCTCACCCCCCCCCCCCCCCACAATCCCATCTCACCTCCCGATCATCCCATTTAATCTCCCCACCATCCCATCTCACCTCACCACCATCCCATCTCACTGCCTCACTATCCCATCTCACCGCCCCACAGTCCCACCTCCCCATTGTCCCATCTCACCACCACACCTCCCCACCACCTCACCTCCCTACTACCCCATCTCACCTCCCCACCATCCCATCTCACCTCCCACCATCCCATTTCACCTCTGCACTGTCCCATCTCAGCTCCCCATCGTCCCATCTCACTGCCTCACTATCCCATCTCACCGCCCCACAGTCCCACATCCCCAGAGTCCCAACTCACCACCCCACCGTCCCACACATGGTGCAGAACATCGCAGAGGCTCATGTATAAGGTACAGAAAACCCAAGGTGCTGGTTTTGTGGTGGAGCTGGCAAGGACCCTTCCCCTGTGTGGCACATACATGTGGCGTGTGCCCGTTACATAGAGAACAAAGGACATTCATGTAAAAAAAAACAAAGATTATTTGGAGAGACATTAGGCATAATGTAAATAAATCCAAGCAAAGCCAATGGGCAGAAGGTGCCTGTGGGGGCTGTGAGTGGTGGGGACCCCCAGAAGTCCAGCTGTTCCATTTACTGTCCACTTCCCATTGAGAACCAAATGATAATCAGCTGAATACAAAGCACTGACAACTAGCGTAACCCTTTGTGAGTCGAAACAGTGCAAGAGTTAACATCTTTATCTCAAACGGAGAACCTCTCCAACCCCCCAATAGTTACTTCTCAAACAACCACCAAAGGTGCAACCACAGGAGGGTGACAAACCCTCACTACTGTGTCAGTTTGGGTCACATTATGATCAAAAGGAGTCCGAGGGGTGTCCGTCACCTTCTGGTGCCGGTGTCATGAGCTGCAGAGATTAAGCATACGGAGGTGACCGCATCACGCCAATACACACCGGCAAACAGAGACAAGGAGACGGACACCGCAGAGGGCGCCACACCGCTCATTAAAAGTGTAAACGCTGGTTTACTTGGAGAAAAAAGACGGTGTGAAACAGCGCTATAAATATTAATAAAAACACTTAATTAGTGAACAACACTGGCAGCCAGGTAAAAACTGACAGTACGGTCAGTCAGAGAGCATTGAAAAAAAGGGATAAACCGGCGCCACAAATAATAAAGTGAAAACCAAACCAAAATGGTGTAAAGTCCAAATGGAGTCCTAGTAAGGCTGGTAATGAAGGATTCTCACATCAACGAAGTAATATGTGGAAAAAGAAAAAAAACAAATTATGGTGCAGTAAGTCAATCACTGAGACTAAAAGACAAAGTCAGACTAACAACACAAGACAAACAAGACAGACAAACGAAAATACACTAGCACGGCTTAATAATAAGACAAAGCTAATTTATTACTGGTTTGGGGAGGATACAGTAACACGCATCCGGAGGGGTAAAAATAAAACCCTACTCACAAGATCTAGCTATTAACAGGCACCAGACTGGAAACATGCTGCTGGGCTTCCAAGATGGCGACCGGAGCACTCTCACTGGCGTCCTCACGTGACAGAGGTGAAGGTGGTCAACGAATGACGGGACTATCCGGGCGGATGTGACGTCACGCCCACTAGAGTCCCACCGCAACGTTCCTTGAAGAATTGCGCGCATGCGTACGAAACACGTTGGGAAGTTTTGAGTGTTTTTAGAGCCTTGTCCTGGCTTGTGGAGAAGTTTGCAGTTTGCAGTTCAGCAGTGGAGCCGTGGTGTTATCGTGGTGTACCTGCGGAGGAACAGTGAAGGAGGAACGTTTGCGGTGGGACTCTAGTGGGCGTGACGTCACATCCGCCCGGAAGTCCCGTCATTCGTGTGACCCACCTTCCACCTCTGTCACGTGAGGACGCCAGTGAGAGTGCTCCGGTCGCCATCTTGGAAGCCCAGCAGCATGTTTCCAGTCTGGTGCCTGTTAATAGCTAGCATCTTGTGAGTAGGGTTTTTAATTTTACCCCTCCGGATGCGTGTTACTGTCATCCTCCACAACCAGTAATAAATTAGCTTTGTCTTTATTATTAAGCCGTGCTAGTGTATTTTCGTTTGTCTGTCTTGTTTGTCTTGTGTTGTTAGTCTGACTTTGTCTTTTAGTCTCAGTGATTGACTTACTGCACCATAATTTGTTTTTTTTTCTTTTTCCACATATTACTTTGTTGATGTGAGAATCCTTCATTACCAGCCTTACTAGGACTCCATTTGGACTTTACACCATTTTGGTTTGGTTTTCACTTTATTATTTGTGGCGCCGGTTTATCCCTTTTTTTCAATGCTCTCTGGTTTACTTGGGGTATTGTGAGTTGGATACCACTTGTTTTTAGAATTTATTTTTAGGTAAATTGTGTTACACTATGGGTGTTTTGTGCCCTTTCTTTTCTCTCGCTATGTTCTTCTCGCTACCCCCTTGTATGTCTAAAGCCCTCTCTTGCCTTAAACCTCTCTCACAGACTGCCTCACACCTCTTGAGTGTCCCTCCTCTCAATGTACGACTAGCACCCTCTCTACCCACCTTGAAGACCCCGAGAAGGTAAATAGAGACGCTGAGCACCATCTGTACAGAAATAATACACCTTGGTGGGACTCGCCTTTTGACCCGGGTAAGCAGGAAGAAAAAAAAAAAAGACACCCTACAAAACGTTCTCTCTCAAGTTGACAATTCCCATCGTTCTCTGTTTACGTTTTGTGCAGCACGGAACTTCCAGGCACTTCTACATCCATAGGAAGCGCGCACTGCTCGCAGGGGACCTTCCAAACACAACTGGCTGGGGTCAGTGGGGACAGGATGACCGAGCTCTAGGGTCATGCTTGTCTTTTCTCAGTAGAAGGATAGTGCAGGGAAAGATGTAACATTAGTATGGAACTGATCTGTTCTAATGTTTTTATACATTTTTTTAATATGCGAAACGCCCTCCATGTTTCTGCGTCCATAGTCCGTGCGACGGCGCGAGCGATGTTTCGTGCGACGCAAACAAAAGCCTGTACCTCAATGAGCACGGCCATAGAGCACGCATGCACGAGAGCGACGAGGCGGCCACATTTTTGCGAGACGTTTTCGGATTTTGACGCGTGACGGCCGGGTCACGTGGGCAGCTCGGCCAATGGGGGCAAACGGCTCATGTGACGTCACGGACACGCCTCCAACACGCGCGTCTCTAAACATTTCTCCAGTGTACAGGACTCTAACCCCTCAGGTTTAAGATATAGCGCCATTGAACACGTAGAAATCAAGTGGAGAAGGCGAGATAGAGACTAGAAATCAATCCAAAGAGAGAACTTTTGAATATTTAAACTCAAGACTCTAATACCACTTGGATAGTGTGAGGTAAGGACGCCACTGCGCATGACAAAACTTCACTAGGTCCCGGATGAAAATGCAAAAAACTTTATTGGCACAAGGCATAAACCAGGGCTACACCACGATCTCCCCGTCTACGCGTTTCACCCTTAGGAATAGGGCTTCATCTTGGAGTGGGGAGATGTGGTGCTCCCTGAACATTTATCGTAAAAAATCCCGCGAAAACGGGTAACAATAATAATTAACCCCTTCATGGAAAAATGCATATAGCATTAGGAGGCTGTTCATTTCAATGTTGCAAGCATCTTTTTAAAGCACCTTCATGTCAATAGATTAGCCTTTACTTAATATCACTTTGAGTCATTTGTGGTTAGTATATATTTACCTTGTATATATACAGGCTATTTTGTGAATGATATTACCATGCTCATTCATAGCATTGTGCTACATGCATTTTTCCACGAAGGGGTTAATTATTATTGTAGTGAAGTTTTGTCCTGCGCAGTGGCGCCCTTACCTCACACTATCCGTTCACATCCATTGAAGGCAGCACACGGACGCTGGGAGGCAGAGGTTAGCAGGACCCAGACCGGAGTGGAGATAAAGGTAAGAGTTTACTTTACTACCACTCACATCACTCCGGTCACTCTAGGGTTGCTCACAGCTTCCTCATACCCAGCCAACATGACCCATTGACACCGTGGGGTGCATTGCTGTACAGCTGAAGCGCAGGACAGGTTTCTCTTTCTAATACCACTTGGTCTGAACATTGATATAGAAATTGTCGCCTTCCTCTGATTCTGACTCTTATTCTGTTTTTTATCATTCCGATTTTTTAAAAGAATTTTATATAAATAATTTTTTTATAGGATTTTTATATATATTTTTAAAAGCCTTGGAATCATGAGTATAGTTCTTTTCATCAACTAGTACTTTTTTAGCCTAATTGGCGAGTTGGATGTTTGATCTTAAAATATCCTTCTTTCCCTGGGGCCGGGTTATCATTGCAGTTCTTATGATATTAATTGTTGTTTGTATTCTCTACAGAACTCGCAAAGAATAATGTGGGGCTAGTTTTTTAATTAAAAAAATTATTAACAATTTTTTTTTAAAGATATGTCTGTTATTAATATTTTTGGAACAATTGTATTCATATTATGTTTTTGGTAATAGCATTTTTGTGTATAGCCCTGTTAGCTCGATTTAGATGGATGTGTATACAACAGGTGCATAATTAAGTTCTCAGCCCGTTTGGAGGCTTGCCCACAAAGCCTACGGTGATTGGGCAGAGGAAGATATTTCGTATGGAGCAACCAGTGTCCAACCAACTGACTCCAGACGAAGCAAGTGCGAAACGCGTAGTCTGTGTGTCAGCTGGAGGAGCGCACGGCACCACGTCATTGATGTCATCAGCGGGAGGAGACATCCGGGTACTCGGGACTGACTCCCCACCAGTTCCCTGCTACAGATGCCGGGCTGACCCTTAACCCCGCCAGGAACAACTGTTACTCGATCGTGGGACTTTGCTTTGTCTCACTTCCCTGTCAATATTTCAATGCCTAGATTCGAGGCTTAAAACGCGTGTGTGCATTTAGCGTGTGGACATCTGTGTATAATACATGGTGTTTTATTGCCTACACCACCCTGCTGTCTCTCTCGTTTTACATGAAATCATCTTCCTCACATTCTGTGTGTGTGACCCAACTGCAGGCTGTCTACGAGGGAAGAGACATCCCCACGAAATGATGTTCGAAGAACCCCTTCACGTGTGAGATTTAAGCTGCCATTTATTTGTCACTTTGCACCATATTGCACCATATTGCACTTTATTCCTGTTGCCAGCGCTCCCGTTTTCTTTTCCACGGCTTCGTTTAGATCCTGTAATAGGATCCTATGAGGGTTGAGTGAAGGCAACTGATTATATATCGCCTTATTTACACTATATATCACTGTCTAAATTGCTACCGTATTGCACAGCACAATTTTTTATTATCATTCATTTATTTGAGCACTTCATTAAGTGAACACTTAGAACACCAGGTCAAAATCGGTTTTCCATTAACTGCATCGGAGCTTCATGAATATCGCCGTAAATGCTTTTAGGAATAAGCAGTAAATGAGCATTAATCGTGTAGATGTGTTGTAGTTGTAATTCCTTTTAGGGAACCAACATAAGAGTTCTCCATAGATAAAGAAGAGAACTGTGAGGTTTGGAAAACTCTATACACGTGAAGAAGAGACCTGTGAGGTTTGGAAAGCTCTGTACAGGTGAAGAAGAGACCTGTGAGGGTTGGAAATCTCTGTACATGTGAAGAAGAGACCTGTGAGGTTTGGAAAGCTCTATACATGTGAAGAAGAGACCTGTGAGGTTTGGAAAGCTCTGTACATGTGAAGAAGAGACCTATGAGGGTTGGAAAGCTCTGTACATGTGAAGAGGAGACCTGTGAGGGTTGAAAAGCTTTGTACACATGAAAAAAAGACCTGTGAGGGTTGGAAAGCTATGTAGAATAAATCTGTGAGGTTTGGAAAGTTTTGTACAGTATAACGCCATCTATGAAGAACTCATGTTTGTCCACTAAAGGGTTTCGCACCCTACAACAAATCTACACTTCTCCAGGACCTATAAAGGTACTAGAACTTCGTAGTACATACAAGATGTAAACGAATAGAACACTGATTACTTATTCCCATCTCGTGCAAGGGTTAGGAAATATCACTCTAATGCGAATCGGTGTCTATATAAGAGAGGACACGTGTGCCCCCCACCTTCCCACTGTTACAGGCTGTGAATGTAGTTTATCTTTGCTAGGCCGTTCCAATGATGAGCAGCTGCTAATTGCAAAACCCGACTGGAGAGGTACAGTCATGGCCCTGTTTTGCAGCTATTAACTGCACAGTCAACACAGCAATATTTTAGTGACCCCCTTCGCTCACAAGTAACACTCACTTGCCCTCCAAATTCCATGATGTGGTTGCACCTTTGAGAGAGGAGGTGGATGTGGAGACCCTGTGCTGCCCCCTGGGCACATGGGTGGTTACCCAGTGTCTCCACTAGTCTCAATATACCACGTGCAACCCTTTACTTGCTGCCTGACCATCCCATGTCACCAAAAGGTCCCTCCCCCGTGACTGACCTCGGGGGCGGCCCGCAAGGGGTGCAGAGATCAGAATCTGTGTCTGACTCCCCCTCAGCGATGTAAGGACGGGCCTTGGTGCACGGGACAGGACCCACTACAGCCCCATTGTTCTGCACCTCCAGGTTCTCCTTGGACTGGGAGATGCTAAAGCCACTGAACGAACGTTCTAGCTCCTCGTGGTCCACAGAAGGGATGGAGATGGAGGTGTCACTGTCCCTTAGGGCCGCGGAATCCCGAGGTTTGGCCGACCCTTCCTCGTTTCTCTCACTCTTGCCGCCTCCCATCCTGCTGCCTCCATATGCAGAAAGCGAGCGCTCATGTGAGGGCGGGGGAGGGATTCTCACCAGGGATCCGGGATCACCCACCGGGGAAGAGCCGTGGCTGTGACGGTGGTACGGCTGCTGCTGCCATGATGTGGAGGGAGGGCAGTGGGTTGTGGGTGTCTCCGGGGCAGGAGGAGCACTGAAGTTCTTATGACCCATGGAACTGGTAGAGCGGATAATCTTGGTGATACAGCTGTTCTTTTCCACCTGCTCCCGGGTGTCCTCTGGGCTGTGATATGGGGGAGCTGGCTCGGGGTCCTTGGCCCCAAAGTAAGCCTCAGTTTCGGAGGGGGCGATTCCCATCCTCTGCATGTAGATGTTCACGAGGAAGTCAAGCTTCTTCTCCATTGAGAGCACCTGCAAGAAGCACAGGGGTTAAGATCTCCTCTTGAACACCAGTGACAGGTCCTGCCAGTCAAGGCAAAGAAACGTTTGCTTGATGTACAGCCTCATTTTTGCACTCTGGGGCTCCAAAACGTTATACCCCTGGCTACTAGTGTACTAATATTATTTACACTTCGCTGCATTCATCCATATATATTTATAACATTGATACCAATTTCAGCCAGTCAGGAGAGTAGAATATTCTCACACTAAAGGGTTAGAAGACCAGCAGTCCAGGAATCGCAGTTTGGGAAGTAAAGCTGAGCTGCTGGGTTGGAGGTCACATACATTCCCTTTAATCGAGGGCTATTAACAAGCAATTAGCTCTTCTAAAATGTATATTTTTAAATGCCCGTCCAGGATTGTTCACTCTTGCAGAACCATCACAACGCAATTTACCTTCTCCTTGCCAGACATGAATCTGAAGTTGTTGGGATACCCCATTGGAACAAACAGCCGTTATGACCTTCCACCCCATGTACCAGCATTGTTGCATCTTAATTATCTCTTTCAGTGCTGCATTGCAAGTGAACTTCTGAACTGAGTGGGTTAAAGCCACTGTCGCTGTGCAGTCTTGCCAACCTCTACTAAACCTCTATGTCACTGGTAGAAAAAGATGTGTCTCACCTGCTTCTCCACCTTCCCTAGCCTCCCCATCATACTGGGGTCCTCCGGCATCTCAGCATCAGTTGCCCCCTTGGCCCGGTCTTTGTCTGTGATGGAACCACCTCTTCCCACAATCTGGTCCACTCTACCAGAAACACAAAAAAGCCCAAAGATGCCCAAGAGTTAGTCATGTACCAGGGCAAGTTTCTGCTCCAGTGAAGGAAATGCCTCTCTTTTTTTTCTTAACTCAAGAGCAGTCCAATACCAAGAGACGCTTTAGCACCAGGAGCCCTCTATGTTAAAAATGTTTCATCATAGAGGACCTACCTCCAGGTATCTGGAGCCCATTACCTGTGAAGTTTAAGGGGGTCTCCCAGTCATGCTATGAAGAGTTAAACAAGAGTGCATTGGCTTAATCATTATTTGGGGTAGAAAGAAGAGGTCCCAGCATGTTCAGTCTGTCCTTTTTAAATGCTGGTAACGCAGACAGAAGGCACCAATGGCCCATAGATTCTGTCCCTCCTACTGCAGGGTGACATAGTGACACAGAGAGAAGTCCCCCATGGCCCAGCTGTGTCTGTTCCTCTCAAAGACAGGCTGGGATTTATTAAACTCAGGTAACCGGTATCGGAGCTCAATCTGCCGTTATCTGCCATTGAGTTCAGTTAATGCAGGATTTCGATCCAATATCCCTTCTTGGAGAGTAATTAATGTTCCCCTTTGTGTGAGGATGATGCAGCCTTTGGAACTCACCGATGGGTGGGCCGAGAACATTGTAAGGTGCCAGTGAGAAGCAGAGCAGAGCATTTCCAATGCTGAGCTCTATTCCTGACTTGGGTAACAGCAGCTCATGTTTAACTCTTTCAGCACAGGCTCCCAGGAGTGTTTATGGGAACCTTCCCTTGATTTTTCACTTTGCGCTCATTACATATGTGTGATGCTCGGATGCAGCTGGGCTCCCCCCCCCCCCCATACCCCCCAGTCAGCGTGACATGTGTGATGGGGATACGTGCATTGAATAGGGGAGAGGAAGGAGATAGAATGGAGAGGACACAAACAGTGACAGCAGAGACGATGAGCAGCCATGATACTGCACGGCAAAAAGCAGCAGGCAACACCTGCCCTGTCACTCCGAGAGGGACTAACAGGGAAAAATAAAGCATGTGTTTAACCCACGGTGCACAGAAAAGCATTCATTACCTTACCTCCCCTTCACCACGTTTACTAACAATTAGGTTGGGATATTTTTGTGGCCTTCACCGACCATGCACTGTCCTGCCGTGTGCAATGCCAGGTATATAAAGATGTACTTTCATGTCCCGAGTTCTACCTTTCAGTCCAGTACAAAAGAAAGATTCAACTAGAGATGGGGGAATTGTTTGGCGACATTTGAATTTGCCGCTTGTATGGCTTTTCTTTGCAGCTGCGGATGTTAGAAGCTTGGGTTTAAAAAGTGACATTCGCCTAGCTTCGTGTATATGTAAAACTGGCGGCCACCACTGCACATTCGATTGCGAATGTTTATACGCTCGATTCGCCCAGATGTTCCCTGAAATATGGGTTTTGCTCGAGGGAGAGAGAGTGGAAGAAAGAGAGAGAGTGGAAGAAAGAGAGAGAGTGGAAGAGAGAGAGACAGTGGAAGAGAGAGAGAGAGAGTGGAAGAGAGAAAGAGAGAGAGGGAAGGAGGATAGTAGATAGAGAGAGAGAGAGAGAGAGAGAGAGAGAGAGAGAGAGAGAGAGAGAGAGTGGAAGAGAGAGAGAGAGTGGAAGAGAGAGAGAGTGGAAGAGAGAGAGAGTGGAAGAGAGAGAGAGAGAGTGGAAGAGAGAGAGTGGAAGAGAGAGAGTGGAAGAGAGAGAGAGTGGAAGAGAGAGAGTGGAAGAGAGAGAGAGAGTGGGAGAGAGAGTGGAAGAGAGAGAAAGAGTAGGAGAGAGTGGAAGAGAGAGTGTGGAAGAGAGAGAGTGGGAGAGAGAGTGTGGAAGAGAAAGAGTGTGAGAGAGAGTGTGGAAGAGAGAGTGTGGAAGAGAGAGTGTGGAAGAGAGAGTGTGGGAGAGAGAGTGGGAGAGAGAGAGAGTGGGAGAGAGAGATAGTGGGAGAGAGAGAGAGTGGGAGAGAGAGGGGGGGAGAGAGAGGGAGAGAGAGAGAGGGAGAGAGAGAGACGGAGAGAGAAAGAGAGATGGAGAGAGAGATGGAGAGAGAGATGGAGAGAGAGGGGGAAAGTGGGAGAGAGAGTGGGTGATAGAGTGGGGGGAGGGGGAGAGTGGGAGTGAAAGGGTGGGAGAGAACTGGGGACTATATTAAAATATGTCTCTCTCCCATATTTCAGGGTCTGGAACTTCTGGGTGAATCGAATGTCTCACAGATTCGGAGGCGGATGTTATAATATTCGTGTAAAGGGAAAATACCGGCGGTTTAAGGAGCATTCGTCCGAATGTTTCAAATGTCCCAACAGCCTACGAATATCCGTCTGCAAATGGAATTTTGTTCAGAAGCCTGCAAAGAATTTGTGGCACGAAGTTGGACACATTTGCCCATCTCTAGATTGAGCTGCATTGAGAGCTCAGTGTATGACCACAGTAATACACTTGTGAAGGGGTAATGGGGATCCAGATTCCCTGATTTCCTCCTTTCATGGACATATATAAAGTAGCGTTACTAGCAAAAGACCAAAACAATAGGAGTCTTGCATAGCATTGTAACGGAAGGACTGGTGTTCTTGTCCATGGTGCTGAATGTTGTCACATTACAACGCTCGGCTGTTTGTGTTCACATTTCTCTCAACTTCTTCTTCCCTGACCCACCGCCGTCTTGACGCCGGGACAATTAGCCGCCGGCCGTTTCGCCACCAAGGTAACCCCCCAACCTTACCCCTTCCCCTAAAATCCCTAATTTTAACCACTAATGCTAATCTTAACTCTAAAAACCTTAACCCTGTACCCTAACCCTCTAACCTTATCCGTTACCCTAAAATCCCCTAACCTTAATCCCTAATGCTAATGTTAGTCAACTCTATAAAGCTTAACCCCCTTACCCTAAACTCCTAACCCCTTACCCTAACCCTCTAACCTTACCCCTTTTCTTAACCCTCTAACCTTACCCCATTACTGTAACCCTCTAACCTTACCCTAAAATCCCCTAACCTTAATCCCTAATGCTAATGTTAGTCAACTCTATAAAGCTTAACCCCTTACCCTAAACCCCTAACCTTACCCCTTTCCTTAACCCTCTAACCTTACCCCCTTACTCTAACCCTCTAACCTTAACCCTGTAACCTTACCCCCTTACCCTAACCTTACCCTAAAATCCCCTAACCTTAACCCCTAATGCTAATGTTAGTCTTGGCGCTAAAAACTTTAACCTCTTACCCTAGCCCCTTAACCTCTTACCTAACCCTACCTTAAAATCCCCTAACCTTACCCTAAAGTTAACCCCTAATGCTAATCACTTATCTTAAGGGCAGAATGGACGGTGGCTGACTGTCCTTGGCAGTGGCGGCGGTGGAAGGTCCCATTCCATCACTGACAGAGAGTGGATGCAGTAAGTCCACAGACTGACATACCTATTCAATGAAAATATGTGGAACAGGCCACAATACAATCATTGCAGTGTGTACAACATGAATTAAAACCTGGACTTCTTAAGCACAGGACTCACTAGGGAAGTAACCTTATTTTGTAAAGTTTTGCTGGTACAGAAGCACTGCTTAAAGCCTCAGAGGAAGAGACGTTTCTTAGCCTAATACCCTCAGTGCAGTATACCCACGATAATAACTATGCACAATTCTGTCCTATTGTGAGACCCAATGCATGTCTGGCATATACAGATGTAGCTAGCTTTATTTGACCAACTCATAATGCAGAATATCACAGAATATTGCACCAGAACATGCCAGCAATAACCCTGGGTACATCTGGATGTCTCATATCATTTAGTCCCAATCCATTGCCAACAGGTTTCCAAGAAAAACAGATCCATGGCTGCTAGTGAATGATCTAACTAATGTATCAAACGTGTATCAAAAAAATATGTCCACTTTGGGGTTAAAGTGATTGCAAGTTGGAAGTTGATGCATTGTTAACTTAGCATTAACACCTGAACAAGGTGTTAAGAGTCATATAGAGTCAGGAAGGAATGTATTTTTCCCCTTATGGGATATCATTAGATGATGTGTCACTGGGGTTTTTTGTTTGCTTCCTCTGGATCAATATACTGTAAGTACGGATATAGGATAAAGTATCTGTCGTCTACATTTAGCATAAATTGAACTTCACTGACGTATGTCTTTTTTTCAACTTTATGTAACTATAAAACAATATAACTATATACAATGTGCAGCTTTTCGCATCAATGGTTAAGGCTGCTCTGTGCTGATTTTGAGGAGTAGAATTTAATCCGTTACGGGGTGGGGTTCATCAACTTCATTTTAGGGAAGCTACAGCAGCAAGAAAACATGACAATACTTTTTTTATCAGCCACGATGCCACCTCTGTCATGCTGCATTAAACCACATGCTCGCATGCAAAACAATGTATCACCCCAGCGCAGAAAATCCCCATCAGCAGACTCATAGCCACAAAGAAAAGAAAGGATGCTTTTTTTTTTTTTCTCCCCTTGATGCAGCTCAGACACTTTAGCAAACCCCTTTCACCCACGTGTGAGAAGCACAGACCACAGGAATAGGAGTCGCGACAGAACTGGCCTTAAATCATCCAACAGTTATACGTAGTTTGTCGCACTGCCAAAGGTTCGCCAGCGTCTAGATGCCATCACATACCGAGGTGTGGAAGGGGTTTACCATCAACAAAATGAAATAAAAGAAGTCCAAACAAAGAGGCATTTTGGTGAATCCTAACCTAGGAGAGTATTGGGGTGATTCTTTGGTAGAGTGCATTGATCCTTTGGTTGGGTACTTCTTATGCCGGGGTGTTGAAGGGGGTGGGGCACCCACAATCATATCTATCCTGGCAAAGTAAATAGAAAAAAAAAACACCAGCAAAATGCATAATGAAGCAACATGGGGGTAAAGAAGGAAAGGAAAAGAGTCTGAAAATATATTCCACCGGGCCGAGTTCAGCTGGCTCTCGGGTGTAGGTTCAGATTGCCATGAAAACATCAGTCACCAAATATTAGAGGCTAGGAGCATTGGAATATATTTGCATATATGTATGTGGCAATATCCTTGTTGGAATACTGGATATAAAACAACATATATTCCTATGAATAGCAGTGAGCAAACACTGTGATGTAGTCGAGTACAGGGAGGGATTGTCTATCATGGTGAAGGAGGGAAGTGTCAGAGTTGGACATATTAAACCAGGACAAGGACAAAGACACAATATGACACAATAGAGACATATCAGACACAAGACACGTTATCACACACACACACGCATGCCAGTGTGTACTGGGTGCTGAAACTGGTTCTCTGTGTACAGAACACTGACAATAAAACTAATCTGTTTCCATGAGTCAGATCTAGTCTTAAAGTCCCTCAAAATTAACCTACACCCTACACCTAGTTCCTGTACTCACTAAAACTTAAGCTGACAAGCTGCTCTGTGCTGTGCTGTAACATGTAAACTGGCTAGTTTAAGGCAAGTTTTAGAATACTTGTTGCCTCGTCTGTAAGTGTATATGGCTGGATGGAGTGTAAAGATGTTACAAGGCTGCTTACCCAGTAATTGTGATGTGCAAAAGGGTACGAAAGAATCATCCATGGGATAAACAGATTATTGCAGATACTGTTTGAAGAACTCCACAGTGATAAGAGAAGGCAGGGTATACATTAGAATAGCCAATAACAATACATAACTGTAATTGAAGTATTTTCACAGTTTTGTAACACAGCCTTGTAATATAAAACATTTTATGTTCTTTGGAGCTTTCTCAGAATCTCTCTTGTACAGTATTTCACAATTAATGTACTTGCTGTGGAGTCACAATTCCTTTTACATTTGGAAAAACCCCAAAGTATGGTCTAAGCTGCCACCCAGAAACGTAATGCTGGGTTCATGTGTAAGCCACTAACTCAACTTCTAACACTAACTTTCACCCAAGCATTGTTCCAGTGACTAGGCTCCCATTATCATGTGCTGCTGTATCTGCACTGTTCTCCTTTTCTAGATGCTGCTAGTAATACACCAGACCATCATAAGCCACAGTAGTCCATCTGAGACCATTGTATGGAGCAGCTCTGTTATTACTCAGTTTCCACACCCTCATACACTCTGGCATGCACTTACTAGCACAGTAACCACATGTGAGGAGCTGATCCTGACAGTGTAAATGATGGGCAGCTCAGCAGACGTTTGGGTCCATCCATCGTGTGGTCCTCGACTTAAACACAGCAATGCATTCTGGGAGCTGGACCTCAGACCAGATGGACCTTACTGAATTTCTGTATTAACCCATTCACCCCTGAAGGGGTATGCAGCGCACTGAAATATGGTCCCCCCCCAGGGGCTGAAGAGGAAACCAGCACTTTCACGCAGCTCCCAACAGAACACGACTTTACTCAAAGATTAATGACATATTACCCAATGGCTCATGAAATTCCTCCATGTAGATGCATGGTGTTTGTGACTAAACATGTGATGGTAATGTGTTAGTCTGACCACTTTCCTTATCATAATATATTAAGCATTACCATCATATTGTACGTGTTGTAATATGTTGCAATACCTTATGATGTCATAATGGCCAGTGACAGAGATGACGACTGTATGTGTGTGTTTGTATAACTATGCGTGTGCAGTACATAGAAGGAACAGTTTGAGAGGCTGGGAGGATTCCTTGCCTGGACTGCAGATTTTTGATCCGGGACAGCATGTCCAGATGTCCGGCTGAGTACTGCTCTATCACATCCATCACGTCGTAGGGTCGGAGGCTCTCTTTGAACTTCCGTTTGGATACCATAAATCGCATGATGCTGGTAGGGGGGGAAACCATGTCAATAGACATCAACCCATCTCACACCAAAAGCAGAGAGCGCACTAGCGTCAGCCATTTGACCCCGTGCATCAGCCAATCGATCCTGTTGACCAATTGCTACTGAAGAAGCTAAGCATTAGCAAATCGTGTCATGCTGAATTACAGGAGGCTCCTGGTTCTAAATTCCATTAGAATAGAAGCTAACAAGAGTTTGTTACATAAAGTAGTTGCAGGAAGCACTGGCACATATTGGATACGGTTAGCAGCAGAAAACTCTCATCGGTTTAATGTCCTCTTAATGCCACTCATATTTACAGATTAAAATTGTGACATATTTCGGCAAGACCGTCTAGACTTTGTATTTGCCCCACAAGTGGAATATCAAATACCTGTAATATTGGTCTTATTGGACCTCCTCCATTCTACACATATTCTATTGAATGACCTCATCCATGGGAAAGATATAGCCCAGGCGAAACCTTGGGGCCCGTGCTCTTGGGGGTCCCACTCAGGGTCGCCGGCAGGGGGAGAGCCGAGACATTTGGCCGAGCAGTCTAGCCGATGACCTCAGAAGTCAGGGCCCCCTTGCTACTCCAGGCTCCATAACAGCAACTTACCAGCTGGATCGGGAGCTGGGAGCAGTGAGAGGGGAGGGGGGGTTTGTAGAGAGCAGGCAGCAGAGGCTGGAGGCGGAACTGAGGCAGAGAGTTGCAGAGTGCTGCCCACCACTGCACGCCGTGACACCAGAGGGAGGAGTTACCATGTGCTTCTGTGGAAAGGTATGCTGTGAGTATTTGTGTCAGTTTGCTTTGTGTTTGTATGTCAGTTTATTGTGCATGTGTGTGTGTGTCAATTTGTTGTATGTGTTTCAGTCTGTCAGTGTGCTTCAGTGTGTCAGTATGCTGTGTGTGTTTGTGTGTAAATTTGTCAGTTACAGTTTGTTTGCTCTGTCAGTGTGCTGTGTGTGCTTCAGTGTCTGTCAGTGTGCTGTGTGTGCTTCAGTGTCTGTCAGTGTGCTGTGTGTGATTCAGTGTCTGTCAGTGTGCTGTGTGTGTTCAGTGTCTGTCAGTGTGCTGTTGTGGTGATTCATGTCTTGGTCAGCTGTGCTGTTGTGTGCTATTGTTGTCTTCAATGTCTGTCAGTGTGCTGTTTGTGATTCCGTGTCTCAGTGCAAGCAATTCAGGTAACACGTGATAGTGTTTTTATTAGAGCATTTTTTTCAATAGTTTGTGTCATTCTTTTACACAATTGTCTCTTGTTAACGGTATTAAAGGAAGAAGTTACTGGGCAGTATACTGTACACCGTGTTTTTCAACATGTGTGTGTGTGTGTGTGTGGGTGGGTGGGGGGGGGGGTTATTGGAGTGTGCGTGTTTAAGGTGTTTATTCATTTCTGTATGGTGGGGGTGGGGGTGGGGGTCTGTGTGTGTGTGTGTGGGGGGGGGAACTTGTATGTGTGTTGGCCATGGAGTGGGAGTATTGAGGAGCGGATTGAGTGTGGAAGTGTTTCTGTGTGGGTTGGGGGGGGGGATGGGTTACTTATTGATAGTTCTATGTGTTGGTTGTAATAATTTGGTATTCAAAATTTGGGTGTTTATGTATTTTTTTATTAAGAGGGTGTGAGATAAATACATGAGGAGAGAGGGGTGAATAGAGGAGAATGAGGTGGTATAAAATCAGGGGGGGGGCTCGCAGGGCTGCCAACATGCTGGGGGGGGGGCGGGGGGCCGATGGAAACTCCTGAATCTACGTAATATGTTCACTCATAACGGGGGCCCTGAATTTTTTTTGCCCAGGGGCCCGCGCATGTCCAGCTATGCCACTGACCTCATCAGAAAATGGTACCTCTTCTCCTGCCACTGTAACTCACCACACAGCTCGCACAGAGGCCTTCAGCCCAGGAGTCAGATCATCCGTCATAAATTCACAGTTGCAGCTCTTGTTATCATCAGGAACATCCTCCCCCGGGAGACTTGCTTCTGGGGGGAGACACCTCCCATTAATCAGTTCAAAAGTGAAAGCAGGTCCTAGAACCTTCCTCTGGTGTGATAAGCGGGGTTTCACACACGGGAGGCTGGGAGGTCGGGGAACTGAACGGAAGATGGGATTCCAAGCAATCCCGTATGTGAAATACCCTGTAACCAACTACGAGGAAGGAACCACTAACCGTATGAACACATTACAAATCCAGGTCTCAGGTTCTGGAAAACTAAATGTGCACATTACAAGGAAAACGGATCTTCCCGTAGTCTACTGCTAATATGATTTTGACAAGAACCTTCTGGTGAAACTATGTAACAATAGGGATAATACATATGTTTGCAAATATACTGATAGGCTATACCGGCAAGAGCCCAGTGTTTGCGGGATTCATAAAGTGTAAGATGAATACTTTGACCCTTCACAGAATGCTCTCATGGTTTAGCAATGGTTGTACAAAATCTACCCACCTGTGTAAAAAGGTGCAAGGTGCAATTCTGGGCAAACCATTGTGTAACCAAATGTAACAAGTCTATAAATGTGTCAAAGAAGAAATGGCATACAGTACTGCCTTCCATGGAATTGTTTCTTCCGATTCATCTTGTGCAGTTTTCATGCCCCAGAATTGCACCAGTTTTCTTGATACATAAATATAATATACATACAGTATATGGGTTACTGTATTCTGACTTCAGGACCTGTGCAGTGTTTATACGAACGACGACTCCACATTCACATAATTCTCTCACCTTCAGAATTTTGACGGGATGCTGACCCCTTGATTCGGAAGGCCTGGCGTGAGCGACCACGGTCCCCAAAGCTCCAGCTCTTGGTCACTTTGCTGGGACTGTCCTCAAGGCTCTGGTCAGCACTGGGGGAGCGTCGCACCCCTTGAGACTGGGGGGAGCCTTTGCCTTTAGATGAAACACTTCGGGGGCTGGAGAAGACCCGCTCTTTGAGGCTGACCTTCTGGCTGTTGAAGAACAGACAGAGACGCTAGGCAACGGGTCAAAACTCCTCTGCAAGAATGCTGCGGTGAGAGGTCCCGATGATCCAAAACTCAACACGATGCGGAAAAGCGGTATCATTAAACTCACCACGAGCTTGGGCTGGGCCTAGAATCAGCACTGGAGAAATAAGACCTGCCTGGCCCTACCTCTCCTTAGCCTTCTTCAGTCCCTCAGCTGCTAATATGTTGCAAACACCATTGTTAGTAAAAGCCTTCAATGTGTTTGCATGGCAAATAAACAATGGAATATGAATGATTTCACCTTCAACTATGGGGGTAATCCCTCAGTTTATTCATCCCATAAACATGTGCTTAAAATATTATCAAAACATTAATTAAATATGCATGCTCTGTTATCCCTGATAAAGGTGCTTAAAATGATCTCAACATTAATTAAATATGTACAGTGCTCTGTTATCCCTGATAATAAAGGAGATAGGAGTTCAGGACAGGAGCAGGGTCCTCTTTATACTCAGGTCCATCTCTGTTACCTGAGAGTGTGCTAGTTGTAGAAGAACTTATTACCTGGGCTTTGTGTGGCTCGGATTAATGTCAGTGTGTTGGTGGCCTCCAATGTGTCCTTCGCTGTTGGAGGGACCTGCAGCTGCAGTGAATTGTACATCAATACTTTGTTGGCCTTTCCAGCACGGACTGCTTTAACCATGCTCTTGGGCCACTTATAAATGTATGACAGTATGCCGTATCTAGTTATTGCATGCTAAGAACTAGTAGTAGAAAATCAGGGAGCGCAGAGAACCGGTGTAAGCATGAGGGAATAAAAAAATAAATAGTGCAATCCTGTCTTAAGGATGGGGACTATAGGCACAGCTCCTAATGGTTGAATGCACCATATGTTTATTTGTATATGTATTTTTATATTTATTTTAGTCCATCTTTTAAACAGTCGGTTATTTTATGGTATTTCCTCACTTTTTTTCACAATGGTTTGGACGATCATTTAAAAGGTTGGATGTTCTCTCAGTCACATTTATTATCATTAATACGGTGTTACTATTATTGTCTGTTGGTTTTTAATTTTTAATATTAATTGCTTATTTATGTCTCCCTAAGATTCAACAGCTTCAGTTACATTCATTCTCTTTACATGAGTACTATATGTTCTTTTGTGTGTATAATGTATTTTTAGTACCCTCTTCCTTTTCTATTTTGGTACTTACTTTGTGTATTTTACTAGTAAGCCTACCACTAATGTTGACTAGTTCTGTGTATTTATTATATGTATTTGTGTATTAGTAGCTTTAGTCTCCCCCTTTTAGGTGTGTAATATGAGACTTTTAGCTGCACTATTTTTTAACTATGTATTGTTATTTAATAAATTGTTCTATTTTTTGATATGTTACTATTTCATAGAGACATTAGGGTATACTGATTGATTATTTACATTAGTATTGTCGGCATACTGGTCACTGCTGCATATTGAGCACTTCCATGATTGGCTAGTGAACCGTATTTAAGGGATTACAACCACTGTCAGGGAATCACTGAGCACTACTCCACGTTTTTTCGTACAGTGCCCTTGCATGGGGCTTCCCTGTAAGTTGCTCACCGCCACTGATTAACATGGGACTCACTTTACAACGGTTTCACTATCCAACGCTACTTCCAGAACAGATTCCCTTGGATAACCGAGGACCGCCTGTACTCTCTATCCTTAAGACAGGATTGCACTATTTGTTTCTTTTTTTTATTCCCCCATGCTTAGGCTAAGGCCCCGCTCCCTCAGTCAGCGCGCCCGCACTGCAGACAGGCAGGGCGCTGACAGACACAGACCGCGATATGCGGTCTGTAGGGAGCGGGAGCCAGAGCGGGAGGGGGGCGGGAGTGGGAGGGAGGGGGGCGTGGTTTGAGCGGAGTGACCCGCTACTCCCCCCCCCCTCCCTCCACGGGCTCGGGCTGCAGGAGGTAGCTGCTGCGGGCTGCTGTAAGGTAAGCAGCTCCCTCTCCCTTCTGCCACAAATGCCACAAACGCCACACACACACACACACACACACACACCCCTACTTTGTGTAGGAAGCTGCCTGATGACAGCTCCCGCTCCCGCCCCCGCCCCCGCTGCTGATTGGCTCATCAGCGCACCACGTGACGCGTCACCTCTCGGGATCACAATTTTCTTGCATCCCCTGGCGGCTGACGCGTCACAGCGCGTAGTGAGCCAGCAGCGAGGGGGGACTGAGACCTGCTTGGGAGGATTCCCCTGCTGGTGGGGAACGCTCACGCGGCCGCCCACGCCGCCGGGCGCAGCGGGTCTCAGCCCTTACACCGGTTCTCTGCGCTCCTTGATTTTCTACTACTATGGTTATGGAGACCACCAAGGAAGCTCCAGTGAGGGTTGAGCTGCATACTACCAGTGTCTGTGTTGAAGGGTTTTTTTTTTTGAGTATACATTTTTATTTATTTCTATTAATCCACTATTTCTGCACTAATTGAGCAGCATCGTGCACTGTATTGTGGTGTTGAGCATATTTAGTATTTACACATCTGGACAGGAGCGCCGGGTGAATATTTGTCTTTATACCAAGAACTAAGGCATTAAACAGAGTGCAGGACATATAATCCTTATATTATGTATCTGTAGAATAAGAATCCACTACAGACACTAATGTTTTAACTAATCCATGGGCATTACATGTTAAAAGAATCTCTCATTATATATAGCACTGATGTAATAACACATGCAGTGAAATAGAGACCCAGCGTAAACTGACACAGGTGATACTGTGTTTTCAGCTGTGCCTGTTGTTTATATAGAACCTTATTCAAGCACTTCATCACTTTGAGATTGCCGGGTGACTAAACAGAGTGCCCTGGTCTGATTTGGTACCATTTTATTGCATCTATAATCGCAGGTGGCAAACCAAAGATTATAGGCAATGCATGGCATCAGGGAAGGGCAGTGCATGGCATCAGGGAAGGGCAGTGAATGGCATCAGGGAAGGGCAGTGCATGGCATCAGGGAAGGGCCGTGCATGGCGGGTCCTCAAGGGATGGCATGATGGGCATGCAGGTATGGGTCAGGTGCATTGGCGAGTCCATTGAAGGGCAATTCGAGTGCATCAGTAAGGGCAAGTTGCATGGCATCGGAGGGATGGGGCAGTGCATTCACAGGATGGGGCATGCATGGGCATCTAGGAAGGGCAGGGTGGCATGGCAATCATGGGTCGGTGAAGGCAGTGCATGGCATAAGGAGGCCTGGATGACTCATGGATTGCAGTGCCTGGCATCGGTGGAAGGGCAGGTGCATGCATCAGTGTGATGTCAGTGTCATGGGTCATCAGGGGAATGGGCATGCTGCATCAGGTAGGGAGGGGGGGGGGGGGGGGGGGGGCGCAGTGTACCAGGCATCATAGAATGGTCAAGTGCATGGGCAGTCATGGAGTGTCGTCAGTGCATGGCATCAGGGGATGGGCAGTGCATGGCATCAGGGAAGGGGGCAGTGCATGTCATCGAGGGAAGGGCAGTGCATGGGGCAATCAGTGGAAGGGGGGCAGTGGGGCCATGCTCAAGGGAAGGCTCATTGCCGTGGCATCAGGGAAGGTCATGTGATGCATCAGGGAAGAGCATGCATGGGCAGGGGAATCAGAGAAGGGCAGGCATGGCATCATTGCGGGCAGTGCATGGCATCATGGAAGGGCAGTGTCATGGCGTCGGGGGGGAGACGAGGCAGTGCAATGGCATCATGTAAGGGCAGTCATGGCGGATCAGGGTGAAGGCATTGCTGCATGGCGAGGGAGGGCCGGTGCATGGCATCAGGGGAAGGTGCAAGGTTCTAATGGCATCAGGTAAGGGCATTGGCATGGCATCAGGGAAAGGCAAAGTGCATGCAATCAGGGAAGAGGGCAGTGCAAATTGGTCTGCGTAATCAGGGAAGGTCAATTGCATGGCATCGTGGAATGGGCATGGCGATGGCATCAGGGAAGGCATACATGGCATCGGGAGGGAATGGTCATTGCAATTGCATCACGGGAAGGGCATCTGCATGGCATTCAGGGGATGGCAGTGCATGGGCAGCCAGGAAGGGCAGTGCATGGCCGGAATGCGAGGTCAAGGAAGGGCAGTCATGTCATCAAGGGTAGTGGCAGTGCATGGCTCAGGGAAGAGCAGTGCCCTTTCGTCAGGAAGGGCAGTGCATGCTCAGGAAGGCATGCATGGCATCATAAAGGGCGTGCATGCCAGTCAGGGAAGTGCAGTGCCTGGGCATCATGGAAGGGCATTTGCATGGGCATCAGGAGAAGGGTCATGCAATGGCAGGGGCAGGGGAGGCAGTAAGTCCTGTCATCAGTCTGAAGGGTCAAGTGCCTGGCTCAGGCGAGTGCATGTGCATTGCATCAGGTGAAGGCATGCATGGCATCAGGGAAGGCAGTGCTGCATCAAGAAGGGCAGTGCCGGGCAAGCAAGAAGTGCATTGCAATGGGCAATGCAGGGAAGTGCAGTGCATGGCATCAGGGAAGGTGCATTTGGCATGGTCATCATTGAAGGGGAGGCAGTCGCAGTGTCACACAGTGCGAGGTGGGCATTCATGCATCAGGGATGGCATATTCCTTGGCATCCTAGGTGAAGGGGGTGTGTGCAAATGGCATCAGGCTAAGGGCATGCTGGCATCAGGGGGAAGTGGCATGTGCATGGCAATCAGGTGGAAGGGCCAGTGCCGTGGCTCATAGAAGTGCTCAGTGCATGGCATCAGGTGAAGAGGCGATTGGGCATGGCATCAGGGGGAAGGGCAGTGCATTAAGCATCGATGGACGAGTCATTGGCCTGGCCTCCTTGAAAGCAGTGCCCTGGCATACAGAGAAGGGTCATTGCAATGGCATCAGGAAGGCATGTGCATGCCAATCAGAGAAGGGCAGTGCATGGCTCAGGTGAAGGTGGCATGCCCTGGCCATCAGGAAAGGGCCAGTGACCTGGCATCCAGAGAAGGGCAGTGATGGCAATCAGGGAGGGCCAGTGCAATGGCTCAGGGAAGGCAGTGCATGGCAGCAGAGAAGTGCAGTGCTGGCATCAAGAGAAGGGCCTTGCCGGCATCACCGGGCTAAGGGCAGTGTCCATGGCATCAGACGGGCAGTGCATGGCATCAGAGAAGGGCATGTGCCTGTGATGCAGTGAAGGGAGTGCCTGGGGGCATCATAGAAGGGCAGGGCAAGACTGGCAATCAGAGAAGGGGCAGTGCCTGGCATCGGTAGTGAAAGGCAGTGCATGCATCATAAAGGCAGTCATGTCAGTCAGTGAAGGGTTGTCAGGATTGCCTGGCACAGATAAGGCAGGGTGCAATGTCATCAGAAGGAATGGCAGTGCGTGGCATCGAGGTGGAAATGGCAGTGGCAAAAATGTGCATCGAGGGAAGGGCATTGCAGGGCATCAGATAAGGTTCAGTTGTGCCTGGCATGCAGGGAGGTGGCATGCATGGTGCATGGCCAGGTAAAGGGCAGTGGCATGTGCAGTCATGGAGGGCAGGGTGCATGGCATCGAGAGAGGGCTTGCATGGCATCATGAGTCATGCATTTCATCAGGGAAGTGGCAGTGACCTGGCATCAGAGAAGTGGCAGTGCATTGGCACAGAGAAGGGCATTGCCTGGGCATTTCAGGGAAGGGCAGTGCATGGCATCGGAGGGGAAAGGGCAGTTCCAATGGCCTCAGAGAAGGGCATTGCCTGGCATCAGGTGAAAGGGCATGCCTGGTCATCAGAGACTGGCATGGCAGTGCATGGCTCAGAGAAGGGCCGTGCGCTGTGCATCGAGGAAGGTGCAGTGCCGGGCTGGCACTCAATAAGGGCAGTGCAATGGCAGCAGGGAGGGCATGCATGGCATCATGGAAAGGGGGCAGTGCCTGGCATCAGAGAAGGGCATGCATGGGCATGAGGGGAAGGTGCAGTGCCTGCATCAGAGAAGGGCAGTGCCTGTCATCAGGGAAGGCAGTGCATGGCATCATATAAAGGGCAGTGTCTTTGGCAATCAGGGAAGTTCAGGTGTGCATGTGCAGGGCGAGTGAAGGCAGTGGGCATGTGGAATCAGGTAAGGGCGAGTGCCTTTCATCAAGAAGGGCATGCCCTGTCATCTCCAGGAAGGGGGCGTGTGCATGGCGCATTCAGGGAATGGCAGGCGATGGGCATCAGGGAAGTGGCAGGTGCAGGGGGTGGCACAGATAAGGGCAGTGCGAGGTCCTGCGAGCACCGTAAGGGCATGCTGGCTCAGGGAAGGGCATGCATGCATATACAGGGAAGGGTGCAGGTGCATGGCATGACAAGGGAAGGGCCTAGTGCTAATCCATTGCAGGGAGGCAGTGGCATGGCATCAGATAAGTGGGCCGTGCATGGGCCGCATGGAAGGCATGGCATGGCATTCAGGTGAGGAGTGGCGATGCAGGCATCAGGAAGGCAGTGCAAATGGCATCAGGGACAGGGTCAGTTGCATGGCTTCAGAAGGCCAAGCGTGGCCGGAGCTGCATGGCACTCAAGGGAAGGGCAGGTCCATGTGCATTTTTTTTCAGGAAGGGCAGTGCATTGGGCACAGGAGAATGGCAGTGCATGGCCATCAGGGGAAGGGCAAGTGCATCGGACTCAGGAAGGGACGTGCATGGCATCAGGGAAGGGCAGTGCATGCATAGGAGCAGTGTCATGTGCATTAGGGAGGGGCGCTTGGCATCAGGGAGGGCAGTGCATGGCATAGGATAGGGCAGTGCCATTGGCATCTTCAGGGAAGGGCAGTGCCATTGGCAGTCAGGGAAGGGCAGTGGCATGGCATCAGGGAAGGGCAGTGCATGGCATCAGGAAGGCATTGCATGGCATCAGGGAAGGGCAGTGTCCATGGCTCAGGGAAGGGGCAGTGCATGGCATCATGGGAAGAGGCAGTGCATCGGCATCAGAAACAGCATGGCATGGTGGGCATCATGGGATGGGCAGTGCAGAGTGTCATCCAGGAGGGCAGCATGGCATCAGGGAAGGGCAGTGCATGGCATCAGGGAAGGCAGTGCATGGCATCATCAGGAAGGGCAGTGCATGGCATCAGAGAAGGGCAGTGCATGCATCAGGAAGGCATTGCATGGCATCAGGTGAGGTCAGTGCATTGCATCAGGAAGGGCAGTGCATGGCATCAGGGAAGGGCGTGCATGGCATCAGAGATGGGCAGTGGCATGTGCATCAGGCATGGGAAGGGCAGTGCATGGCATCATGGAAGGGCAGTGCATGGCATCAGGGAAGGGCAGTGCAATGGTCATCAGGAGAAGGGCAGTGCATGGCATCAGGGAAGGGCAGGTGCATTGGCATCAATCAGGGAAGGTGCCGTGCATGGCATGCAGGGATGGGCAGTGGTGCCCACTTGTTACCATGCATATGTCTTTGGTTAGGTTGATGAAGAGGGGATATTTCACACATGCAGTAAAACTAGATTCTTGCACAGGTGGCATTTTCCACCAAGGGTGAGGCGGGGACAATGGGCGGGAGACTTTGAACGAGAGAACAAAAGATTCGCAGAGAGACAGATGAGACAGGGACTCAAGGAGCAGTGTGAGTGTAATATGCTTGACATGCAAAACTGATTTGATTTTCAGAGAAGATGCAAGTTGTGGTTAAATGTTAGGGTCATGTCGGGGGATAAATGGAAGGATGGGTCTTGGAATTTTTTTATCACCCCTTCACTCTATTAACAATATTTATAGACACACTTCTTCTGGCCAGGACACTGGTTGAAAATGTAAGAAACTCAGCTGGTTCACTCAAAGAAATGATTCAGCGAACAGATGAATGTGTTTTCAGTTCATACTTGTTGGGGTTCAAATGCATTGATATGAATGGGATAATTGACTAAATTGTATGTGTAGGAGCTGATTCAATCAGTGATTGTGAAATGACCATATTTGTGTCTCACATCTCAATGTTCCCCTTTGGAAGGTGAGAATAGAAAAGAAAAGCACTTTAATATAGTAGAGATGCCCCACGGGTGCCAATTGGGGCGCAAAGACCATTAAAAAAAAGCAGTGCTGCACAGTGAGAAATAAACGAAAGCATCTTCGTGGGACTTGTGGCATAAGTCTTAAAATAGCTCATTAAAATAATGTAATGAACACTCATTCATTATAAGGTCTGCAAAGCTCACATGCAAGCAACACCCAAATAACCATCAGGGGCCATAAAAGTATCACCGACTTACATTACAGATTCAGGAACAAACACTTGCAGTTCCCATCTGTTTTAAACAATGACCCGAGACCTGGCTTACGGTACTTTCCATAAACTTTTTATTTGAAGGGAAATGAGCCCAAGAAAGGCACTCTTTTAAATTGAGATTAAGGGCAACCAGCTCTGTTTATAGTTGGCCAGAACCTATTTTGTCTGACGTATTGACCCCATAGTGCACTTCTGGCATTAAGGGGGGGGGGCGTGTAAGTGTCAGGGTGAGGATTGGGGTGTGTAAGTGTCAGGGTGAGGATTGGGGCGGGTTAGTCTCATGGGATCTTCACTGCCTGGTAGAGGTACCATAAGTTTCATGGGAGGACTTCATGCTCTCGCCTCTGAAGTGGGATATCCAAATGCTACACTCCAGATGAATTGTATATAATCTTATAAGTAGCAGGGGTTCTTTGTACATGTATTATTATTGTTATATGTTTACCAAATAATTATTACCATTATTTTATTATGTGGCCTAATAGCAGCAGGATGTTTGTGAGACCTCATAACTGTAGGATACCAACAAGCATTCTCTCTCCTGGCTTCGGGAACCTCTACTGAGCAGGAAGGTGGTATAAAAAAGGTTCAGAGGGTTAGAGAGGGGGTCAGCACATGCAGCTGGGGGGGAGCCCTTGGGACATGTCTCCCACTGTACCTATTGTCCCCCGTACAGCAGCTGCAGAGATTTTTCCCTTTACTGGAAATCAGGGAAGAGTGAAAAATTAGTCTCTAGGAGAAGAGCTGGAATGGGAACAAGTAAAGAAGAAGAAGAGTACACAGCAAATCAGGAGCTCTCGGACATCTGCAAAGGATGTCATCTGTCCTAAAGGGATTGGGGAAAAGTTAATGTTTAAGTGTCGCCTCAATAAGATGGGAAATAGTGTAACGTGCAGTTATCAATGCAGCGACTTCCATTCCTTCAATGTAACATATTGCTATTCTGCATGTCAACATATTGAAGACTCACAAGTGGCCTTTGCGTCAATAATCCCAACTTGGATAGTGATTTCACAGCTCTGATCTGTAGCATAATAGACTATATTGGTGAAAACATTTCCTTCTTACAGTTACTCTGTGGGACATTCACTGTAAGGCCGCGCCGGTATAGTGCCGGCGACGCGACGCGTGATGTCACCCGTCGCCGCAAGCGAAAGTTGTATTTCACTTTGCGGCGGCGTCGCGGGCGAGCAGGCTCTTGATTGGTTCAGGGGCTGTCACATGAGGCCACAGCCCCTGCAAAATCAAATAATTACGGCTACCAACAATCTATAAGCGCACGCGGCGGCGACAATGCATTGGTTTTCGTGCGACGTTGCGTCGCCGGCACTGTAAGCGCGGCCTTAGTTTGGAGAATCACTGGTTTCCTGTGATTTAAAAAATGATTGTCAAAAACTAAAATAAAAATACATTTAAAATAATAACAAATTGTTTATGAGGTTCACCAGCACTTCCACTGAACAAGAGCTCAATGTTGTCATCATCTGATGACCTGTTTGGCCAAGTACAGATGCAGCAGCCGTTGTTCGAACACTTCATGCGGTGTATACCTCGGAATACCCGTGTCATGGCGCGCGATTTCTTCCAACTGTACCGCCTTAAGACGCGAGTGCAGAAGATGGCATTTTAGTGTTCTGTCTGTGCACCTGACATTAGCACAGTAGCACAGTAGCACAGTATACATTGCAATTCATTCATTTAATTGCATTTAATTGCACACAATCCATGAAATACAAACAAAGCAATCGCGATAAACACTGGGTGCCTGGGGCGATTGGCCACGTTAATGCCGTGTGGAGTACAGCAGAGCACACGAAAACGGCTCTGTGATTTGTTTGAATAACGTCCGCTGCATCTGTACAACGTAGACAGCTAAAGATACCCAGTTAACACTGTACTCCTCCACTATTGATAATCTATGGCACTGTGAACAAAATATACTGCTTTCAGATACTACAAAGGGCCCACATACATTAATGTCAGCAAAGCTGCAAGTGAAGATGCTACCAATTCATTCAACAAGGCTGGCATAACACTGACAGTATCAGAACAAGAACATTTCAAGCACAAAACAAACAGCTTAACATGTAGAAGCAAATCTGCAGCAGTACAACATAAACACAACTTGTATCATTTTAGTATCTGTGATATTCTCAAGACCAACACACACATACACACACACACACGCCATATAAATAATAGGTACATGTTTGTGTGATTTTATTAGTATATTTAGTACATTATTTGACAGGAGAAGTGGAGTAGCTAAAACGTGTAGAGGGGTCAGCTAGTGAATTACTTTGGTATCTCAACGAGGCTATGGGATTCCATTGAATTCTGTCATCCCTCAAACTACTTTCCGTTGAGTCCATCCATGTTCTACTTTGCCTGTGTTCCTAACTCTAACCCACCCATGTACCAGACTCACCAAAATGGACTGTAAGCTCTTGTGGGTAGAGTGTATCCAACCCAACCTATCAATGGGAGATACATTGTTAATATGTAGTTCCCTTACCACTATAACTCTACAAAGCTGCTACACACAACAACAAGATCTGCTCATGTCCATTATGGCACACGACTTCCACCGGCTCGATATCTGATAATCAAACAGCAGCATTAATGCCGGCCTCATCGGTCTGACATGAGTATTTGATTATGCAGGGATTGGTTTGGGATGTGAGAAAATCACAGCAGAAACACAAGGGGATGAAAGTTGCATGTGTACATGTCGTGTGACCAAGTGTCCGTACTGGAACTATAAGCAGGAAGGAAGCAACAAGCAAGGACCAAGAAGAGTAGAAGTTATAAAGAGCCATGCGGGTTAAAGCAGAGGAACGCAGGGTGTGAGGATATATACCGGTTATGTCAACTACACAAAGGGGTGGGAGCTGTTACATGTGAGATTAAGTGAAGCACATAGAGTCATGGGAGCTGTGAGTTTCTGTGTAGGTTACTATGAAGGGCACACAGAAGCTTACTGTATATGAGGGATACACTGGGATACCAACCTGGGAGAAGGCTCAGGCTGCTGCTCTTTCCTTAAAACAAGAAGCAATATCATGTTAGATGTGATGCCATGAGAGAAGGGATGACACATTCTCTGTTAATACATAGCTATCCTCACCCTGCTACAGGCAAGAGCAAACATAAGCCAGGCAGGTAAGGGGGAGGTGGGAAGAGCAGTTAGAATGAAGAGGAGACGATGAGTCCAGCTATGGTCAATCTGGGAGACTCTTTAGGTGCCTCCTGAAGTACAGTAAAAAAGTAATGGGTCTGGCATGCGAGTAGCCCTATGGCTTGCAGGGTTATTTTCTATGGGGAGATCGCGTTCACTGGTCCATCAGAAAGGTGAATTTGACCAGAAAAGAAGTTTTGCTCCCTCCCCTTCATGTTCATGTAATGCCCAAAGCCATGGGATCGCTACTCCCAGCATTCATGGGGTCATGATCCGGATAACGGTGGCACTCAGGTGCTGACAGTTTTCCAGCACCTATAGGATTAAAGGCCCATATATACTAAATTGTGCTATTCCGTAAACAACATTCCAGCGACAAGTGAATGAACCACAATGTCTTCTGACAACGCAAGGTATTTTCTGGAATAGCACTACTTATTAACCATGTGTCTCTGATCAGATGTGAATATGAGGATACACACATATCCAAAGGTTCTTCCATATTGTTATGGTGCTGTCTCGCTAACCCCCATTATTACATCAGGATAATCAGCCACTTGGGGTTTCAGATGCCCAGCAGCAAACGCACAGGGGTAAGAAACCCATCACTTCTTCAGTTCTCCGTGTCAGATAAAGAACAAGAGAACACTTTTACTCATCGTGTCCTGTGACAATTCTGCACAAGCCAGACCCTCATGGGCGACTTAAATCAGAATAAAGAAATGATGCAAGATAACAAAGGTCCCAGTGAAAGGACTGAAATGTTAATCCTGAATAAATACTCATCTGATGTAAGTCACCAGTGAATGCCCAGTGGTGACCAGTGAGTGCCTGGTGGTGACCAGTGAGTGCCCGGTGGTGACCAGTGAGTGCCCGGTGGTGACCAGTGAGTACCCAGTGAGTGTCCAGTGGTGAGTGCCCAGTGAGTGCCCAGTGGTGAGTGACCAGTGAATGCCCAGTGGTGACCAGTGAGTGCCCGGTGGTGACCAGTGAGTGCCCGGTGGTGACTAGTGAGTGACTGGCTTCTACAGAATTGTTCGAATCTGCATCCATATCTCTTTAACCCATGAGCAGAGTGACCCTCCGTAGCATGAAGATTATAATTTAAGTGGTCTGCGAGGTGGGAAACTGTAAGAACTCTTGCTCTAGGATAGAGGGATATTGGGAGAGAGTGGCAGATTCTCCCACAATGATCTCAATTTTTGACTACATTATATTAAGGTGGATTTGTTCCTGATATTACACATCCTTTCCCTGCGCTGCACTCCCCCTATTAACCCACATGCTTGTGCCATTATCCCGTCTCCTGTGCAGGACAAGACATTTTTGAGGAGCAATGTGGGATGATCTGGAATTTGGGGGTTGGGTCTCAGGGAAGGATGGAAAGTAACGGCAGAGTCAGAAACGAGGGCCCCCTGAACTGCCAGTGATTCGGGAGCTCAATATCAACATGTTAAATATGAAACCATACTAAGGCAACAACAATCCACAGCTTCTTCTAACTAGAGGATAGAGCCCTAAATATATTATTGAAGCCCCCAACACGTACTGTACTGTACCTCACATGCCTGCAAAGCTTTAAGTCATTTTTTGAAGTGTATGCAGTTCATAGTGTAACAATGTATCTTTATATAGTAACGAGTGGTGGGGAGGAGAAGTCTATTGCTGCCTAAGGGGCATCCAAAGGGAGTTACAAAGAATCAGCCTTTCCTCACTTGTCTGTGATTTTCTCGTAGATAGGATGGGTGGGAGGAGGTATTGAAGGAGAAAGGTGTTGGCATAGAAACGGTGATAACTGTGGTCGCCATGGTGATCCCATACTGATAGGCCAGGGCAAACCTAACTAAAACGGTCTCATCTGCTCATCTAAACTGGAAACATCAGGTTTCTCCTCTTCAGCAACTCAAGGGCGGCACTTTAGAGTAATCTCTAACTCACTGTGGGTTCCAAAGGGTGGCAGCATATCTCAGCTAGAGAATCCAAGACAAGGGACATTTCAAATATGACAAATGCTTTGTGCACAGAAAGGAGGATGGTTCTTGATGATTTTTTTTAAATGTGAACTATTCAGTATGTATAATGGTTTAAGCCAAGTGAAGGGTTTCAGTAAGAATCATGTAGTCACCAGTTACAACTCGGTGCCTCGGTGCCTTTCTGCTTCATCATCACATCACACAAAACATTACAGACTATAACCTACTCACTATAGTCCATGTACCGGATGTCTCCTGGCTCCATAAAAAACACCAGAGTTATTAAAATAAAAATTCCACTGCTTTTATATGGCTTTTTTTAATTTATTTTTTTAGAAATCTGGTGTTTTTGGATGGGTTTTGCAGCACGGGCCGTAATTAATAACCACAATAATGCATTTTCTTCACTCCAAGCACAGAGAGCCTGAGACTAATCTATTCCTAACTCTGCTTTTTTCACTTAGCAGACAAAGCCTAGAGATTCCCCTCAATCTAAGGCCTCGGCCATGTTCCTTGCTTGCTGGCGGAAGCGCGCTGACGCCCCTACAGCCGCAATTAGAGCGGCTTTAGTAGGGGCACACCTGCGCTTCCGCGCGCTTGCGGAAGCGCATGTCTTAGGGGAATTTAAAATTCCCCCGCTTGCCGGCGCGACAGGCCGGTCACGTGAGTGGTTCGCCCAATGAGGGCAACCCAGCTCCGTGACATCACTGGCCCGCCCCCGGCAAGTGACGCGCCCGCCCCCGGCCCACCCTCTGATGGCCCGCCCCCTGACAGCGCGTGCGGTAAGCAACCGCAAGGCCAGGGAAAGCACCCGCTTTCCCTGCGCCTCAGCGCGCCTCAGCACGCCAGCAGGGAGCATGGCCGAGGCCTAAGTGTGAGGTCGGAGACGGAGACTTCTCCTGGGATCCACTTGGCCCTCATTTGATTTTATGATATAGAAGCAAAGAAATCCTCATGGGATAAGGAGAACCGTGAGACCATCCACGACTAGGATTCACTAGAAATGTAGCAATATCAATAATTGTTATTCAGAATCAGTATGAAACAATCTGTGGATGTAGGTTAACTCTTCCATGGAGACATTTCCATTCACAACGCCTTTCATTCTCCACGGTATTCTGGTCACACACAAAGTGTCAGTATTAACCGAAAACATCTCATAACAAAACATTTCTGGATGAGTCATCTTCTATCGCTTTACCAGTCTTATTGCATTCATCAGATTTTCTCTAAATAACATGAACTACGACTTTTCAGACAAAATAATAAACATCATTTCATCAAAATGTCAGCCAATGCAAAAACTTCTATCCAAGTGGATTTCGGATTTTTGTGAGAATCATAGTCTAAAGTGGAATACTCAATGTTTAATAACATAACATTGGGAATATTTGCACTCTCTAATCAGGATTTGAATAGCCTCCTCGTTTACAACCCTCCACCGCTCAAGGAGCCTCACAATTCCCACCAGCCCTCTCCACCTCCCACCCCCCCTGGCACATCTGACCTGAAGGTGAGTCCCGATTTGCTCTTCAGGTTCCGCAGAAGGTCCAGCTGGTTGAGTGGTGGAATCAGCCTGCGATGGTGAAGGAAGAAGGAAAGAGAGCTGTCTGAGGCACACAGAGAATTAATGAGAACATCTTCTGGGGTTTAATCACCTTGTATTCTATTGTGTGTAATCTGGAGAAATGGTGGGGTCCAAAAAATCCCAGTCGGTAGTCACTGGCTAAAAATCATTTTTTAAGGTCTGGAAGGGTCAGTAAGGCATCACTGTACAGCCTGCCAATGATTGATGGTTACCCCTTAATAATTAAATGCTTACAAAAAGAAGTGGCCATGATAAGAATGCAATTTGAATGTTTAAAGGATTTGTCCCAGAAAGTTAAAGACCGTCCCTTTATTCCCGAGCTGAGACGTAGACTCTTCATAATGGAATGTGGTGGAACCCATATGGTAACAAGTCAACTGTAAATCTGCCCACATGGGAGTCACATCCAGGGAGATAATAGCCAACACCAGCACAGGACAGATCACAAACACATCTTCAAAAATACAACAAGAATTACAACACCACTCACAAAAACAGCTCACGTTAATTATTTACACAGCATGAAAAGCACAACGTTAACACAAAGCCACACCAAGCAGATTTATATTTCAGTGTTAGGGTACAGTAGCATACCCTCCGTGTGGGCTAAATCTGTTATACGATCGCCAAAGGTCACCCTGTGTTTTCCCTGGAGAAATGTGGTCATCCTCTGGTCATTTATTAAGGCCCCTCGAATGACACAAGAACTTTGTGTGCACTGTCACTTTCTTTGCCACATTTTTTTTTAATGCCAATGAAATAAAACCCAAAGCATGAGAGGCGCACACGGAGTCTGTAACGCGCCTGTGGGATTCCCAATGGGAATATGCTGGAACCAAGGGACGATTCACAAGGTCCCCAATATATTTACTTATTTCAAACATTTCTGTGTTCCAGGGAGAACAGATAATTAAAAAAAAAAATATATATATTTTTAAACCATATAAATAATCATTCTGGTTTTCGTTGTTTATGTCCCTCCCCCCCTGTGGTTTCTTATTAAAATAATTTGTGCTTAGTGTTAATAATGAAACTAAAGATGCATTTGAATTTGATGTTTATATGTCCTCTTTATTTTAGGTTCCATGCTCCCATTGTGTTGCCTTTATCTCCCACCTGTCTCTCACCTGTCTCTCACCTGTCTCTCACCTGTCTCTCACCTCCACAAGAGATGGAACTCAATAATAAATATTGTTTACCGGTTTTAACTGGAAATATGCGAACCCCTAAATATAACACAGTGAAAACTGTCCTGGGATTACTGAATCTAGCAGGATAGGCGTAAGACAGCTGTAAGGAGAAAGAGGTTATTTCTCTATTGACATGTCCCCATATTAAAGCAGCAAAACATGTGAAATCATATAGGTTTGTTTTTTTTTTAAATAAATCAGTTCTGTAGTATTAGATAAAAGTGACAGTTTTTTTTTTTTTTTTTTTTTCGTTTTATTCAACTCTTAATGCTATTTTTAATGAGTCGTACGGCAGCCTTTGATTTCTGTAGCAGGTTTTATCCCACCTCCCAAGCAGTGCACGATCTTGGCAACACTTTCCTGTTTGGGACAATTTGTTGCCAATGTTCCCAGCAGGTTGAGCAGCAAACTGTAACAATAGATAATGTTACCTTAGTAATATCAAGATACACTGTAGCTGCTGAGTTACACTGACAGAAGGATTGATTGACAGTGAAAGGCGGCCATTATGTTGTTTTACACATTTATAATAGGTGCGCCTCTTACGATTGGCGGTTTAGGTAAGAATGTAGACTTGTCACATGCTTTACATATAAAAATAACATAAGTTTAAACAAGTAATACTTTGGAAAGTAGTATTGCTGCTTTAATGACGCCTCCTATTCCCAAAGAAGTCAGGTGTGGTGAGGGTTGGCTTCCTGGAGTCTCCTTAAGCACAGCTGATGACACACCTGACATTGATACAGTAACAGCTTCACAACAAAATGTTCACACCGACTTCACAATTCTTGTGGGTACACAAGCCACAGCTGTGACAGCACAACAGAAGCACAATGCCAGGCAGTGGGTGGAAAACAATTAGTCCCCAATACAACCACGGCATACCTGGATGCACCATACGACTGTGAGCTGTTCACCAAAGAGAGGTTTGGAGGGGAAAAGGGGGAGTTCAAGAAAGAGAGAGAAAGCAAAAAGATCAGGTGTGTCAGGAAGGCCCTAGTGTTAGGGAGAGTGAACATACCCACCAGGATTGCCAACCTAGCTCCATGTTATCATGAGACCGATCCTGTCCGTGTATTCTTATTGTAACCCTAATGCCTTCAACTTGGAGATACTGTAGTCCTGTATCTGTATGGACAACGGAGAAACCCGGATCTGCCTCCATGGAGCCAGGTTGGCAATGCTGCACCTCACTAAAAAATAGATACACCACAAGACTATATGTGCAGATATACTGGGAACTGGGTGTCTATATTTAAAGCGCCAGTAACTCATAAAGTTTAAAGAATAGCGTAAAAGAATATTTTCACAAAAAAAATTATAATAATAAGTGATTGCTTTAAAGATGGCCCCTCTGTGGCGTGAGAGCTGCCACGGAGAGGATAGACGTCCTCGGGCTTTTTCCCTTTATAATAGTTTATTTTGTAATCATCGTCAGGCAATTGTAGAAATGTGACGTTAACCAATGAACATATGTTTTGCATATACAGCTCAACCCCCTTATAACGCTGTGCTTGGGGTCCAAAGAATCACATCGCGTTATAAGCGGATCGCGTTAGAAATAATGTACAATTGCATGCATTGTACAATAAAGTGTTTAAGACACCAACAATCGTGTTGTAAAGTATTCATACATATGAAAATTGGGGGCCCCGCTCACATCGCGCTATAAGCGGATTCGCGTTGTAACGGATCGCGTTATAACGGGGTTGAGCTGTACTACTTCTAGGGATATTAGTGTTGTAACCCTTCATTGGTAAGAGAGCCACAGCATCTATCTCTTGGTATTAAGGGGTTCCGCTCACACCAGCGGTTGAGTTCTAGCGGGGTTCTCGACATAATGAGATGCATCACGTCCTGCCTTTCTTGCCCTCGTTTCTCTCTCTTCTGCCTGTGGGAATACATTTCGGAATCCCACATCTTCGCTAATCACCAGAAAACTGAACTTACATTTCAATACAAGACTGAGGGTGAGATATGACAGCGTTCTGAGCACACATTGAAGAGAGGAATAAAAAAGTAAAAGAAATCAGATTTGATGGAAGGGACTTTTATCATACGGTAAGAATATTATTCAGCATTTCGACATTCAATACCCAGCGGGATTTGTTGCCAGTACAAAGCAAAGTGAATTAAGGAGCATTAGCATCTGCACAGATAATGGGGACAGCACGTCACTCCACGCACACATACCCCATAACTCGATGGGAAGTTACCAGGGATCCACTGGTGCTGGTGACGTCTTCAGATGTTGATATGAAACAACATAATGCTACAAGCAATGGGGAGAGGTGAAGAGAGCAGATGTGAAGAAAGAAAAAGGGGCCAACGAAAAGAAACAACAAAAAAAAAAACACAAAAAGAAGAAGAAAATTAATGCAAAGTTACCGGAAAATCAATCACATGCAAAACATGGAATCCAAATAAAACTGAAACGTAATTCCTCAAGCAATGCGGCTGAGGACCGAATGTGGGGACACAAAAAGATGGGCAGCTGCAAGATTGATGGTGAGGATGAATTTATGGGAAATGATGTCAAGGGGCAGAGTGATGTCAGACAGGAAGTGATGTCAGAGCAGATACCTGTACATTGGCACTGTCACCGTGCGTTCATAATACTGCCAAGTGGAGTGAAGGTCCAAGCGGGACAGGTTGGTGGCATAGAACCTCCATGCAGCCTGGAAAGAGAAGCACGCCCAGGGGCATTGTGAGTTTCAGAGTTACAGAGCTGGGCCAAACAATGACCGCACGGGTTCAACAATAAAAGAGAGGAGACACCATCACTTGGCCTCACCGGGAGGGTGATGGGAAATTCCATGGCATGCCTTCTGTCGGAACCAGTGTAGGCCCAGAAAGAGCTGAGCAATTGTCCTGGGCTCACATATTTAGGGGCCTCAATGTGACTGGAATATGGGACAGTGCATGGTGTAATTTCTGCACAAACAGAATTATTGGTGGGTGATTAGAGGCTATGAAGGAGCAGCAAGGCCAGAGACTCCTAAAACGTAATAGTGAGCTATAGCAGACATGATGGACACAAAGCAATATCCTGCGGGCTCCTGCAGACTGAAGAGATTCATATTTATTTACCCCTCATCTCTAATGACCTCTGCCATAATGACATCTGCCCAGGATTCTCCCCCCTCCTCCGTTCCCCACTGAGGATTGAGAGGCCCAGAACACCTTATGGCTTTAGTTTGCCCCTCTGCATATACAGGAATGTAGGTCACCCGGATATTTTTGTCCTGTCCCTTAAGAACGTGGCACGTGGCTTGTAACCACACAATGGTATTTGGGAGCGAGGATTCCATTATGGGAAATGAATAATAGGGTCATGTAACTCTTTCATATCGGGGTGCTATATCCGCATCCTCCTGCCATAAAGGGGTTGATGTTGCTGCTTCTATTACAATAGTCTTATTTGTTTCTACTTCCTCCCTTGTCTAAGTTGGAGGTTGTAACACAGATCCGAGTTTCTGGATTCCATCCTAGAGGTGGCTGCATATTCACTTCCTGACATGCACTCCCAGCCGGGTATCAAGGACTCATTATCAGAGTAAAACACAGTAACAGCCAGTAATAATGTCCCCATTGGTTTGCGCATACATAAGTAAAGATGCCATGAGTTCAAATTATTAGAGGTTTCCTTGTGGTGTGAAACACGGGCCCAAATCACCACGTTTAGCAAGAAAAATAACTTGTTGGTTTTAATTTATTTATTTAAAAAATACAGCTAGTGCTGTTATATTCCCTAAAGGTTGCCCCAGATTGGCATCAGGAAAACAAACATTCTCTCTCTCCCCCTCTCCCTGCCTCCCTCTCTCTCTCCCTCTCTCTCTCCCTCTCTCCCCCCACCCCCCCCCTCTCTCTCTCTCTCCTTCCCCAACAGCCCCTGATATCATGTTTCCGAGCCTTGCAGGCTCTATTCTCTGTCTTCTTGTGCTGCTTAGGACGGCGCCTGTCCTGTTATTCTGCCCACTGGTGATACAGAGCAGCGATCACACCTCCCACACTCTAAAACAGGTCTCAGCAGCGAGGCGGAGAGGGGGACTCAGGGCGCCCAAGGCTTCATCCTGATACAAAGTGGCCACCCCCTCCCTGCCTGCCCTGTCCTACCTGTATAAGCCCAGCCGCAGGATTGCGCCTCTTCTCGAAGTGCTTCTGGCGGTGCTGTTCTTGGACTTTGAGGGCAAACCCGGAACCCAGGATACCCTGCAGCAAACAGACCGCTCAGTTTCATGGCTTAAAGGGATATAGAGCACTGCTGGTATTTAATTTAATTTATTAATGTATCCTTAGAGGATACATAACAGACAGATAGTTTCATTACTTAACCCTTTCAGTACCTGAGGAGCCACCAACACATTTCACCAACAGAAGGCAGTGCTGGCTCTATGGGTTAGCAGATTTAGGATGTCTTTGAATTGGGCTCAGTACCACTTCTTTGTTACAGCACCATAACTTCTGTATATTACACATTTAAATAGAAAAAGAAGGGATTTGATCTTCATGTGACCTTGGGCACGTCCTTATATCTCTTTATGCAACGGGCATCAATATCAGATTGTAAGCTCTTCAGTGATGGAATTCAAATTCATTGGACCTGCAAAATTCTATATACAGCTCTATACACAGCTATAGACACTGCATCATGACGGAACCATCTCTCACTATAACTAAATGTCTGTCTTTTTCATATGCCCTGGAACATCTCAATGATTCCAGGTGTTCTACCACATCAGCAATAGGGATGAAGAATGGAAACCAAGGATCAGATGGGGTCTGAGGTTTTACAGCAGATAGGAAAATGGTCCGACTTGGTGCCAGGGGCAGAACAAGCCAACAGTGGGCCCTACCTGGGGCCCCTCACCCACCAGGGCCCTACCTGGACCCCATCTCCCACCAGGGCCATACCTGGGCCCCCCTCTCCCACCAGGACCCTACCTGAGCCCCCCTCTATTACCAGTGCCCTACCTGAGCCGCCCTCTCTTACCAGGGCCCTACCAGGGCCCCCCTTTCTTACCAGGGCCCCCCTCTCCCACCAGGGCCCTACCAGGGCCCCCCTCTTCTGCCAAGGCCCTACCGGAGCCCTCCTCTCCAGCCAGGGCCCCTCTCTCCTGGCAGGGCCGTACCGGGGCTCCCCTCTCCTGCAAGGGGGCTACCTGTGGAGCGGGTGGGAAGTTGGGCCTGACTTCCAATGTGGCCTAACATCTGTGTTAGGACCACCTTGGTACCCTCCCCCACACACCAGGTAAGTCCCAGGGATGGGGTGTGCAGAGAGGAGCGCCTTTAAATAAGTGCTGGGACAGCGTTCCAGCATGTGGAGGATTGGCCCCTGAAGGTGGTGGGCCCTAGTGCAGCCGAACCGGTCGCACATACATATGGTGGTTCTGTCCACTGCTAGTTGGGCCACTAGGTTCTTATGTATGTTTCCATAAGGGAACAGTTTCCAAAATCATACTGAAAATGGTGCTAGCAAATACCCCACAGTACCCTTTCCAAAACATCAAATATAAAATGTCAGAGTACTTAGCACTTATGACTTAAATGAAAGAATGTATCAAGCTTGATAAAGGAGTTTGCGCTGGTTTTATTAACTCTGCCCTTCTGTCTTTAGAATAGTGATGCTGTTTCATGAATACAGTGTTTCCGTTTATACATCTTAAGTGCAGAGAGCGCACGTTACCCTAACACATCTGACATGAATCGCTTAGTTTGGGGGAGGGAGGGGGATTAAAAATGTGAAAATGTCTGCAAACATTTTGGTAAATATCTCAAAGATTTTGTGTTTTCAGAATTTCTCCACATCTCGGCAGAAATGTACAGAAATAGTAGCATATGAAAAGACATGTGACGTGCACATTGACATTTAATGTTTGGCAAGTCGTGTGGGCGATTGACCTGCCCGAGTGGGGCTGGGAGAGATCTGGACTTACGGCAGGAAGAGCAAAGAAGGAGACACCGATGAGAGTGAAGGTCGCAGCAAGGAGACGTCCGTTCCAGGTCTGAGGATACTTATCTCCATAGCCAATGGTGGTGAGAGTTATCTGAAGGAGAGAAACATGCTTAATGTCTGACCAACCATGAATGTGACCAGTGCAAAGGATGACGGTTGAATGGAACAGCCTCCCAGTAGCGACTGATTGTGACGGTAGGGGGTAACCAGGCCATAAAATAAAGGTTAAGCCCATCTGGTTACCTCTGAAACCGTGGGTTCCTTGGCAGCTATATAGCACCATAAGCCACATGTGCCGCTGGCTGCACTGGGGACCTAGCCTTATTCTCTGCTTGTCTCGACTCACAACATTATTATTCTACTGTGTGGATCTGTCATTACCAAGTTTAGTCCAGTTGGGGCTGCTAAGTCTTCTCCGCAGAAGGAGAGAGAGCTCAGGGAAACTCACCAGGCCCCACCACAGGGCGTCTGCGTAGGTATCAAACATGGCGTTTGCTTCTTTCTCTGCCAGGTACACCAGGAAAGAGGCCAGGATGAGGCAAAGGAAGCCGATATACCAAGCCGTGATAAGTTCCTGCACAACAGCAAAGTGTGAGCACGACAGGCACAATCAGAGAAGGCTGCCTCACTAATGGGCCAGTTACACACAATGGAGTTACCGTGCTTCAGCAAAAACATAGGTCCCTCGTTATTAACTGGGCTCTCCTGTAGGTAAGCTATTACCTACACAATGATAATAACAGGCGGAAATGGGAGCTATCATCTATGTACCTTACTGAGGTGACAGTGGTACCCGGAGCATGACTTTTCTCAGGACTTGAGAATCGTGCATGTACAAAACTGAAGCATTTTGCTGAGCATTTGCATTCTGTCATTTATATTACTACAGCTCAACCCCCTTATAACGCTGTGCTTGGGGTCCAAAGAATCACATCGCGCTATAAGCGGATCGCGTTAGAAATAATGTACAATTGTATGCATTGTACAATAAAGCATTTAAGACACCAATAACCGTGTTGTAAAGTATTCAGAAATAGAAAAATTGGGAGCCACGCTTGCACCGCGCTATATGCGGATCCGCGTTGTAACGGGGTGGAGCTGTATCTTATTTAGGATAGTTATGACTCAAATATCATGCGCTGCATCACCTTACTGGCATGATTGTATAACACATGCAGGACACTTATATAAATTGACACAGAGTAGAATTGGTGTAAGTTGCCTCTTTGCCGTTGGAGTGTTAACCCCATTGTGTAAAGATCAGACAGTCAGGGTTCCATGTTGTGGCTGTTTGCGTGTGACGGCTCACGCCTGCACGTTACCTTGCTGTGTGCGTACACCACAGAGCCAAGCAGTTTCCACGTTCCTCCCCTCCGGTCCATACGGATCATGCGCAATATCTGAAGGAACCTCAGACTCCTGAGGGCCGAGGTGGCAAAGACATTCCCCTGTGACCCTGCAGATAGGACTGCGATGGAGGCGATGAGCACCAGGATGTCTACATGTGGAAGGGGAAGAGAGACGCCTCTGTAACTTGAAATCCTTGGAGACCTGTCTGCACTGTATACTATATACTGTAAGTACGGATATAGGATAAAGTATCTGTTGTCCAAAAGTAACATTGATGGAACTTGATGAATGTATGTATTTTTTCAACCTCATCCACTATGTAACTATGTAACTATGTAACCTATGCTTCTTACACCTCTCTATCTACACTGGATGGACAGGGAAAAAGAAATATGGAGAGACCACTGTGACTTAGAGCAGCATAGCTGGCTGACTCACTCCAAGTGAGGGAGACTTCTCTTGGTTCTAGGGATGAGTCTCACAAGCTGTAGGACGATCTCACATTTCCACCATGGGTTTTATTGGAAGGCAGTCTCATTTACTGGAAAATCTGAGTCTTTATTAACTTCAACTAAGTCTCACTCACTATCAAATGTCATTATGTGGTTAGAGCCCCAAATCTTACTTATTCAGATCTGGGGCTGCTACTGTTGATCACAGAAACACTGCATGGCTCTGTGGCTGCACTGCATTAGCAGATTCCCACTGCACTGCATAACCCAGCAGTGCACTCTCTCTACGCCCAGCACTGCACTCTCTCTACGCCCAGCACTGCACTCTCTCTATGCAAGCATGCCCTCTCTATACGCCCGCGGGCCCTCTATGTTGACCAGACACTGCAACTTCCTATGTCCAGCACTGCACTCTCTCTATGCCCAGCACTGCACATTTCTCACCGATGACACAGAAAGGCTTGCGAGCAAATTTCAACCTTCCCTTCCAGCCACGATACCGACAGCAGCAGCCGGCAGCCCATATCCGGACAAAGTATTCCACGCCAAACACCACAATGGTTACAATTTCCTGCAGGGGGGAAAAGGAGGGGGATTCATCCCCTACACGTTGTGGTGCCTTTCATTGAAAAAAACTAACTCAAGACATCACTTTTCTGTAACTGAGCTTTCCGTATCTCATGACTCTGCTCTGAGTCCACATCAGCCATTGCTAGCAAGACGCCCCAATGTTCCGCATACAGAAACTTACCAGGATGTAGAGCGCTCCCTCGGAACTGCTCTCGTATTCCTTTATAGTGGAGAAGACCGAGAGAACAAGACAGGAGAAAACCAGGAGAAACCTAAGGGAAGAGAGAACAGAATGAAACACCATGGTACAGAGGTAGATCCTCGGTCCTGCAAATAACTGAATATCTGCAGTGTGATTCTCAGAGATTGGGGGAATGTTAGGGACATTGAGATGCATCGCCAAGTACCTCCCGGCTTTTTGCTGTAGCCTGTAAGTGGAGGGTGTGGTCCTCTTTTTACCACCTATAGGCCCATATGCATGAAGCTAACCCAAATGTACGTTACGTTAATCCCAACGCCTATGCACTAAAGAGAATAACGTTACGATACCTTAGAGTTGGCCTCTGAAGTAACGTATCGATACATTTCTACGGACATTAAGGTGATACACGTGCAAATAAAATGCTAATGACCCGTTAGCCTAAAATCGCAGATCCGCTAAACTCCGTTTAGCATCGGGAAATAGCGTTAGGATCACACCTAAACTTGTCGCCAATCCCAACCAGACCATGATTATCCTAACGTTATAATGACAAAGTTAAAGCGTATGGCTGAAAAATAAAGCGATCAAACGAAGTGTAACAAACAATTATCAAGGGACACGCATTTAAAAAAAATCTCTTACTCTTTTTAAATGTTGGTACAGCGCATGCGTTACACGGCTGGGGGGACGGACATATACCCCTCACCTCCTCCTAATACACATACATTAGTAAAAAAATAAAAGAGTACCCGCAGCACTCATAAACAGCTGTGACACTAATAGACTCCTGATGAAGCTGACCAGTTCAGCGAAACGCGTTGAGCTATTGCCTGCTGAGATGCTAGGAGGCCATGCCGGGAGGACTTGCCCACCCACTGCTGCATCTCTATCTCCCGGATCTGAGGACGTGACGATCCGGCCGGGAGAGACGCGATACGCTAAGCCGGAGGATCATCAAGCTACCAGCTAACAGGAAGATACTTCTGAGAGACTGGGGAATGGCGCGAATATCTTTCTCCACAGCGCACGACGACCTCATTCGTCCAACACCGATTACGTGCCCGCACTTTATGTACACAATGTGAGTACGTATTGATTGTATCTTCTATTTAGATAAAAACTGTCAGATTGGTCTGCACAATCGTTTTTTCTCCTTTTTTCCCCTGAGACCATACTTCAACTCCACATCTGATCCAAAAATGTGAATACTGCATTCTCTGCCTACATAATATTTGCATCCTGTAAGTAGACTCTCTGAAGGAGCCAAGACCCGCACCCCTTCAGAACTGTTAAACTGTTGTGCACTATAGCCTTTCCTCCTCTTTTTTTGGGGTGATCCTGACTCAAACGCTCACTCTGGACCATGGACAAGACTAATAGAGGTCAAACACAAAGAAATTTAATGCAAAGAGAGCAACAACATCTCATAAACAGAGCATATTACACAGGGCACTGTCAAGAGGCAGCTACCAGACAAATACTCCCCCAGAGAGGGGTATACCCAGGAGGACTGGGGAGGGGGGACATGGAAGACAAACAACACACTGATCTAAACAATACAAATATCACAATAAAGTGCAAAAAAGGTGCTACACACTGCCAAAAAGGCAACAACACAAAAAAGAAAAAAAGGGAAACACAATCCAAAAATAAAATAAATACACAAGCACCAAAAAACCTCAACAATAAAATAACTAAATAGCCTAATAGTACACATCACTAAAATGTATCTATCACCAAAATAGCAAAATAATTAAAATAATGTTATTCCAGAACATAACAATACAATTAAATTTGTATTGTATTGTGATTTTGGGAGAAACTCGCCATTCTAGAGCCGCGATTAGCCGCGATTAGCCTCGATAAGCTAATCACGGCCACTAGAATTGCACGAGTTTCAGAACCTGCCGATAAGTGGCTTATCGCCGCTCACCCAGCGGTGTGTTTTGGACAGCTGAAAAAATTGGCGATTCACGCCTTTATCGCCCACTTATCGAGGCTTACAGAATAGCAGGAGGCATTTTGGCCGTAAAGGCCTCGATAAGTGGCTTATCGAGGCTTATAGAATAGGCCCCATAGTCTGTAGGAAGGTCATGCAGGAAAGATCCAAAACATCATCTTATCTGCTGCTCTGCAACTCATCACCCCACCATCCAGCATGCACCCACCATCCAGCATGCACCCACCATCCAGCATGCACCCACCATCCAGCATGCACCCACCATCCAGCATGCAAGAGGAGTGTTTAACTTAAGTCTTTAACTAAATGACCCTTACTCATGAGAATACTAACATTGAAGTATTCAAATAGATTAAACTATGTAATTTTGTCCACATTGGGTGGTAGCATGGGGCATTTCTGTTCTTTTGGGTGTATACATTGTGGTCAAGCTCAGCATCACTCCGTTTGACACAACCACAGCAAACACCAACACACACACACACACACACCCACACAAACACACAAACACACACACACACACACACACACACACACACCACACAACAGCTCAACCCGTTATAACGCTTGTGCTGGGGTCCAGGAGAATCACATCGAGCTATAAGCGGATCGCGTTAGAAAAAAATGTACAATTGTCTGCATTGTACAATAAGTATTTAAGATACCAATAATGAAAATTGGGAGCAAGCGTGCATCGTGTTATAAGCGGAATCGCGGTGTAACAGAGGGCCGTTAGACGGATTGAGCTGCTAGATATATATTAATATCTAAGTATTATATATATTATAGATATATATATATATGAGTATATATATATATATATAATATATATATATATATATATATAGATATATAATGTGGTGGGTTCTGGGGTTAGAGCTTGCTAGGATTGTGTGTTCATCAGGGACACATACCTCTTACCACCGCCTAATACACCGATATCAGGGACACGCACCTCTCACCCCCACCCCTTAATACACAGGCATCAGGGACGTATCTAAATACCAGGAACAAGCCCTATACATCACAGGACAGATTCTCATGTAAGTCGGATGGGAGGCATACAATGAGTAATACTGATCAAGTGCTCAACTTGCAATACTGTACATGTTCTCAAAAGCTCAGCGTTGGTTTAATAAAAGGCATCACAACAGACATCTGGGAGATAAACAAACAAGTCTGCTTGTCTCTGCTTATCTTGGGCCCGGTGGATCAGCCTTATTACAAGCACTGGCTCTGTTTTAATGACCCAATGGAAATTATAATAAAGCAGATATCAATAAACTAAATGTGGCATGAATTGCCTGGAAAAAAAATATCTTTTTTTTTTTTTTTCAAGAGCTCAGTTAATTGGATTATGAACGATAAAGGAAATTAATTTGTGGTTTTGGAATACGAGCTTTGTAATTATCTTCCTTCTGTGAAAGCCCCAAATCAGCCAGGAGTGGAGAAGCAGAGTAGGAATGAACCAGAGCGAGAAAAGCAAACCTTCCAGCCAGTGGCGGAACTGGACATTGGTGACGGTTACCAGGTGTCCAGTATTGAACTGGACTGAACCAGAATTTGGACATGGCCCACTAAGAAATGAGAGGTAATACTGGAAATGTATGTGTATACCGGTATTGACATAGTGACCTGACCGGCTTTGTGGGCCACGGGATTTCCCCTGAAAGAGAGAGCGCAGGGCTGCTGGTGTGTGTGTGTATAGAGGGGGGCTGCAGTGTGCGTGTGTGTATGTGCGTGTTTAGAGGGGAGCTGCAGTCTGTGTTTGTGTATAGAGGGGGAATGCAGTGTGTGTGTGTGTGTGAGTATATAGAGGTGGAAGAGAGGCCATTCTGCTACAGCATGTCACAGCCTCTCCCTACATACAAACACACCGCTCTGCTGCTGCATGTCACAGCCTCTCCCTACATACAAACACACCGCTCTGCTGCTGCATGTCACAGCCTCTCCCTACATGCAAACACACCGCTCTGATGCTGCATGTCACAGCCTCTCCCTACATACAAACACACCGCTCTGCTGCTGCATGTCACAGCCTCTCCCTACATACAAAACACCACGCATGATGTGCTGCTGCTGTCACAGGCCATCCCTACAGCAAACACACCCTTCTGCTAGCATGTCACAGCCTCTCCCACATACAAACCACACGCTGAGGCTGAAGTCACAGGCTTCTCCCTCAATACAAACAACAGCACGGCTGCTGACAGTGCAAGCCTCGCCCTACATACAAACACAACACGACCTGCTCTGCTGTACGAGCCTCCATAACCGCAACTATTGTAAGTCTCCCTACATGAAACCTTCTAGTCACCGCTCCCTACATACAAACACACCGACTGGCATGTGCTGAGGTCACAGCCTCCGCAATGCAATCCCACAGCAGCTTATGACCACTGCTTGCATGTACACAGCCTCTCCCTACATAACAAAACACGCACCGCATGCTGCTGCATGGTCACAGCTCTCTCCTTCTCACATGCATAACACACCGACTGCTCTGCGCATGTGCATCACAGCCCCTCTCGCTGTACATATCAAACCAACACGCTCTGCTGCCTGAGATGTCACAGGAAGCTATTTGCGTCCCACCATACATACAAACACCACGCAGCTGCAGTTGCTGGCATGTCACAGCCTCTCCCTACATACAACACACCGCCTCTGCTGATGACATGCTGTAAAGCCTCTCCTACATCAAACACACCGCTGCTGCTGCATGTCACAGCCTCTCCCTACATACAAACACACCGCTACTGTCCTGCTGCATGTGTCACAGCCCTCTCCCTTACATGCAAACACACCGCTCTGCTGCTCATGTCAAGCCTCCCCTACATGCAAACACACGCACTGCTGCTGCATGTCCCCTGCCTCTCCCACATACAAACACACCGCCCTGCTGCTGCTGTCATGTCAGCTCTCCCTACATGCAAACAACACCGCTCTGCTGCTGCATGTCAAAAGCCTCTCCCTACATACAAACACACCGCTCTATGCTGCATGTCTCAGCCTCTCCCTAAAACAAACCCCGCTCTCTGCTGCATGTCCAAGCTCCCATAATACAAACACACCGTCTGATTGGGAGAGGAAAAGTAAACGACCCTCACCTTGTCACACTAGCCTCTCCTAACATCAAAACACCGCCTGCTGCTGCATTGTCTCAGCCTCCCTACATGACAAACACCACCGCTCTGCTGCTGCATGTCCAGCCTCTCCCTACATACAAACACACCGACTTGCTGCTGCATGTCTCAGCTCTCCTACATGCAAACACACCGCTACTGCTGCATGTTCTCAGCTCTCCCTACATTACAAACACACCCGCTCTGCTCGTGCTGCTGCATGTCACGCCTCTCCCTACATACAAAACACACCGCTTCTGCGCGATGTCACAGCCTCTCCCTAATTGCAAACACACCGCTCTGTGCTGCATGTACACAGCTCTCGCCCTACATACAAAACACACCGCTCTGCTGCTGCATGTCACAGCCTTCTCCCACTACATACAACACACACCCGCTGCTGCTGCATGTCACAGCCTCTCCCTACAAACCAACACACCGCTCTGCTGTGCATGTCACAGCCTCTCCCTACACATGTACAAACACACCGCAGCTGTGCTGCATGTCACAGCCTTCCCTACATACAAAAACACCGCATGCTGCTGCATGTCACAGCCTCTCCCTTACATACAAACACACCGTGCTGCTGCATGTCTCGCCTCTCCACTAAAACAAACACACCGCCTCGCTGCTGCATGTTCAACTCCCTACATACAAACACACCGCTCTGCTGCTGCATGTCCAGCCTCTCCCTACATACAAAACACACCGCTCTGCTGCTGCATGTCACAGCCTATCCCTACATACAAACACACCGCTTCTGCTGCTGCATGTCACAGCCTCTCCCTACATACAAAACACACCGCTCTGCTGCTCTGCATGTCCAGCCTTCCCCTACATACAAACACACCGCTACTGCTGCTGGCATGTCTCAGCTCTACCACATACAAACACACGCTCTGAGTGCATATCTCAGCCTCTCCCTACATAAAAACACCCGCTCTTGCTGCTGCATGTCACAGCCTCTCACCTACATACTGTACAACACAACCGCTCTGAGCTGCATGTCACAGCCTCTCCTACATACAAAACAACACTGCTACTGCTGCTGCATGTCCAAGCCTCCCTACATGCTACAAACAACACCCTTGCTGCGCCTGTCCAGCCTCTCCTACATAGCAACCACCGCTCTTGCTGCTCATGTCAACAGCCTCTCCCCTACATGCAACACACCGCCCTGCTGCTGCATTCAAAGCCTCTCCCTTACAATGCAAACACACCGGCCTTGCTGCTGCATGTCACAGCCTCTCCTACAATACAACACACCGCGTCTGTGCTGCAATGTCACAGCCTCTTCCCTACTACAAAAAACACACCGTCTAGCTGCGCATGCTCGCACATCCTCTCTCCCTAATCAAACACACACGCTCTGCTGCTGCATGTCACAGCCTCTCCACATGCAACACAAACCGCTCTGCTGCTGCATGTACAGCCTCTCCCTACATACAAACAACGCTCTGCTGCTGCCCATGTACAGCCTCTACCTACATACAAACACACCGCTCTGCTGCTGCTTCACAGCCTCTCCTACATCAAACACACCCTTCTGCTGCGCTGCATGTCACCAGCTCTCCATAATACAACACAACAGCCCTCTGCTGCTGCATGTCACAGCTCTTCCTACATCAAACACACCGCTCATGCTGCTGCATGTCACAGCCTCTCCCTACATACAAACACACCGCTCTGCTGCTGCATGTCACAGCCTCTCCCTACATACAAACACACCGCTCTGCTGCATGTCTCAGCCTCTCCCTACATGCAAACACACCGCTCTGCTGCATGTCACAGCCTCTCCCTACATACAAACACACAGCTCTGCTGCTGCATGTCACAGCCTCTCCCTACATGCAAACACACCGCTCTGATGCTGCATGTCACAGCCTCTCCCTACATACAAACACACCGCTCTGCT
>CM071587.1:3127446-3148951 GCA_036426205.1 Ascaphus truei
GCCCCCAACCAGCATCATAAATAGGTAAAAAAGAAAACACATGACAATGTCTCACTTGGTTAAAATAATGTGCATCCGAGTGGCCACAATGTCTCAAGGCAAAAGTGGAGCAAAAGGGTCACCAAAAGCGTGAAGAGATCCTATTACTTTCAATGGATATTTTTTCCTTGACACACACAGTTGCAGTTGTTTGCCCGAGGGTTTGCTCCACATTTGCCTTGATACTTAGTGTGTGTTGATGTTGCTGGAGACAGTAGGAGAGTGTTTCAGTAAGTGTGTCTGCAGGGCGGCAACAGAAAGCGTGGTAGATATAATACACATCATATAAAAAATACCCAACCATAAAAAATACCCCCAACCACCCAAACACCCATATAACATACTAAAAACAAAACCCCCCCTAAATACCCCATAACAAAACAACACCACCCAACCCATATACAAAAAAATACCCCCAACCCTCCCCCAATACATATAGAAAATACCCCAAGACCCCCAATACATATAACCAAATACCCCCAAGACCCCAAACATATAAAAAATACCCCAACCATATAAAAATTCCCCCAAGCCCCCTAATAATATAAAAAAGTCCCCAACCCATATAAAAGATACACCCAAGCACCACATACATATAAAAAATCCCCCAACCCATATAAAAAATAACCCCCCAAGCCCCCCTAATCATATAAAAAAATACCCCAACCCAACCCATATAAAAATACCCCAAGCCCCCGAATAAATAATAAAAATACCCCCAAGCCCACAAACACATATATAAAAAATACCCCAACCCATATAAAAAAATACCACCCCAAAGCCCCCCATACAATAAAAAATACCCCAACCCATATAAAAAAACCCCAAGCCCCCAAATACATCTAAAAATCCCCCATGCCCCCCAATACATACAAAAAATCCCCCAACCCATATAAAAATACCCCCAAGCCCCCCAATACATATAAAAAATACCCCCAACCCATATAAATAACACCCCCCAAGCCCCCAATACATATAAAAATACTCCCAAGCCCCTAATGCATATAAAAAAAACCCCAACCCTATAAATAACACCCCCCAAGCCCCCAATACATATAGAAAATACCCCAACCCATATAAAAAATACCCCCAAAGCCCCCACCAAACATATTAAAAATCCCCTGCCCCCAACATACATATAAAAAAAAACCCCAACCCCATATAAAAAATACCCCCAAGCCCCCCAATACATATAAAAAATCCCCCAAGCCCCCCAATACATATAAAAAATCCCCCAAGCCCCCCAATACATATAAAAATTCTCCCAAACCCCACAATACACATACAAATTCCCCAAGGCCCTCAATTCATATAAAAATACCCCCAAGACCCCCATTACATATACAAATTCCCCCAAGCCCCCATACATATAAAAAGACCCCCAAATACATATAAAAAGACCCCCACCCCCAATACATATAAAAAAGACCCCATACATATTAAAAAGACCCCCACACCTCCCAATACATATTAAAAAGACCCCCACCTCCCCAATACATATTTTAAAAAAGCCCACCTCCCAATGCATATTAAAAAAGTCTCCACCCCAATACATATTAACAAGACCCCCACAATACATATAAAAAAAGACTTACCTTGTGGATGATCAGTCCGGGTCCAGTGGATGTTGAGTCCTTGCGGCCTGCACTGCAAGTTGAGCTCGACCTCTGGCCAGGCCTAGCTGCCGGTGATCTGGCAGCCGGACCCCGACTCTCCCCTCAGCAGCAGCCTGCATGCCTCTATCCCTCTGTCCCACGCCGAGCTTCCGACAGGCCTCCCTCTCATGCCATCGCGCGCCGGAAGCAGAGAGCGCTGACGTCAGAGGGCTTCCAGCGCGCTGACATCAGAGAGGCCCGTCGGCGTGGGACAGAGGGATAGAGTCATGCAGGCTGCTGCTGAGGGAGAGCCGGGGCCCGGTCGCGAGAGGATCGGCAGACGGACCTGGCCAGAGGTCAGGCCCAACTTACAGTGCCGGACGGCCGGGCCCCCCCGACTCACTGGGCCCGGGACGCCAACCCCGGCAGACCCACCCTGTTGGCTACCCTGGTGTCTGCAAGGATCAGGTTAAATGCATCTGAGATGTATAGCATCCTCCAGCGGAGGCTGGCGACCCAAATGCTTTGTTACATTATCTCTTTCCAGTGTAGCGTATCACTATGGCAATGACTGAGAACCTGTTAGCTGCATTCATACTGTGAATCTCTCCTCTTTAGGCCCCTTTTATAGTGCCGGGCGCGTGCTACGCCGTGTGCGCGCGGATATTTAGTTGGCTGACGTAAGTCAGCCTTTCTATAGATGTGCCGCGCGCGCGCGTACGGCAGGGAGAGCGGAGCCGACAGACAGCGGCAAAGATGAAGAAATTAATTTTTTCGCGCCGCTGCCTGCGCTCAAATTTATTTATTTATTTATAAAATATTTTACTAGGAAGTAATACATTTTGAGTTACCTCTCATTTTCAAGTATCTCCTGGGCAAATATATGTATTGGTGTGTATGTGTCTATGTATGTATGCGTGGATGTGTGTTTGTATGGATGTGTGTGTGTGTGTGTGTGTGACAGTGTGTGACAGTGTGTGTGTGTGTGTGTGTGTGTGTGTGTGTGTGTGTGTGTGTGTGTGTGTGTGTGTGTGACACTGTGTGTGACACTGTGTGTGACACTGTGTGTGACACTGTGTGTGTGTGTGACACTGTGTGTGTGTGACACTGTGTGTGTGTGACACTGTGTGTGTGGGACACTGTGTGTGTGTCAGGCACTGTAGTGCGGGGACCGGAGCTACGGGGGGGGGGGGGGGGGTCAGGAGGGGGGGGTAGAGAGGGGGGGGGGGGGGGTGGAGCCGGAGAAGAAAAGAAACATTTACAGGGGGAGTGGATGAGTGTGTGTGTGTGGGGGGGTGGGGAAGGGGTTAAATAGGCTGCAGAAGTAAAAAAAATATTATTAAACTTTTTTTTCATTTAAAAAAATCTTACTTACACTCCACTTATACTTACACTCACACAACATATACACGCATATACACACACATACACACACATACACACATATATACATTACCTGCAGCTCCCGGCACTGTATACAGGAAAAGCATGCGGCACATGCACGTGCGTTCGCATAGGAACGCGCGGCCACACGGCCGCATCCTGTATATAACAGCCCTTACACTGTTTCTGATCCCAATTATAAGAACATTTAAGGGAACTGGGGAGGGGGGGGGGGGAGCTTTGTTTAGAGAGGTGGTCCACACCCCTCTTTTTCCATCCTTCCTCTGAATCTCTCCTCTTTTACATCAGGTGACAGACACAATTCCAGCAAAGTGCACAATTATAACTTATGTGAGAACCTAGGGCAACGGTTTCCAACCTTTCTTGGTCAAGGAACCCTATACAATTCTGAGGAACCCCAACGCGCTCTAACAGTGCGTTTCAGATCAAATGCAGTGTAAATTCGTCTGTATTTGGTGCAATTTTAAATTACCTTAAAATTACAGGGAACCTTTTAGGGATGCCAAGAGAACTCTAAGGTTCCTAGGAACCCTGGTTAAAAAACACTGACCTAGGGAGAGAAGATACTGTATAGACACACAGAGTGTGCATGTCCTAATGTGCTAGTAACATGATCTGTTGGAACCTCCGAACTTCTGGAGAGACTTGCTGCATTACAACGTTATTCTGACACATCCAGCAGTGAAGAAGTGAAACACCAAGCCCTGCAATGCCAGTAACAGGCTCAGCGTTCCCTCTGATAACCCACCCTCACTGCCCTCTCTAAGCTCACCTACGTAAGCTCCGTTAGGATATTTAACGTAACATGCAGCAAAATGAATGTCATGTTAACAATAAGGCTTAGCCACTAACGAGAGTAACATAATCCCAGTTTGACTCATTTAAATAGGGTAACGGTCATTTTTATGGCCGTTAGTAACACTGAGCTGCAAAAGAGGAGTTCCACCTAACATCACTAAAGCTCATTTAGGTTAAGACAGGGGCGTAACGTGACATTAGTTAGGTAATACTTGATGGTGCTCACATCCAGACCTTGAAATATGGGGTTTACAGGGTCTGGATGGGTGGAACACCACAGTTTGGTGTGGTTGAACTAACATAGCGTTATTTCCTTATTTTCCTCTTGTCTCTTTCCCAACTTTAATTAAACATCTATTACAGTGTCTGGGTGGGAGTAAGACACACGTAGCATCATGTTATTGGCAGATAATGCAACAGTATACTACAATAGAATTATATTAAACCTACGCTAAGAGATATTCCAACTGTAGTTTTTGCATATAATAATGATGTCACGTTTTGAGTCCTGATTAAAGCTGCAGACCAAGCAATATCCTACATGTGTGTTTGTTAAAAAAATTCAGTTCTGTACTATGAGAAAATACTTGTTGCCTTTTTTAAACAACTCTGAATTACATTTTTAATGCATTATAATGTAACAAGCATTTTTTGTTTCTATAGCAACAATTTACAAAGTCACATCCCCTTCCTCTTATGAAACAGGCTCCGACACACCCCTTTTTGAGCCCTGCCCTCTCTCTAGCAGTGCATCAATTGTATCGCGTGACTGCCTGGTCACATGATCTTCCCCACAAACTTTAGCATCTTTGATCCTCTTCTGCTGCACTGACAGCCATTTAGTGAACCCCCGCCCCTAATCTTGGCCGATCAATCCCAGGAGAACGGATCGATCGGCAATTTAGCGAATTACTTATCATTGTGTGGATTGTATTGAGGCACATATTAAAGGGGGGGGGGGGGAGAAACTGGCAGCTTCGACTGCTGCTTTAAACAAAGCTTTTGTGGATCTGAGTGTAAAAGAGATGTGAGAATATCACAGATCAGTACACAAATGTTCCTAAAATGTTTTAAGAAATGTGTGAAACTGTATTAATGCACTGTACAGACGTCATAGTCTCATAAAATGGACAGAAATTGAAATATGCATTGTACACAATTCTAAATAAATTACAATATACTGTAGTCATTAGACTATTCTAAAATCCTCTCTCTCTCTCATCCCCTCTCACCAAGGATCCAGATCTGTACAAAGCTCACAGGGTTTGTTTTTCATGCTAATTTGTTGCATCTGATAAAGATTAGCCTGTAGTGTTTCCTGTAGCTGTGAGGAAAATAAAAAAAATCAATGTAATAAAACCCGAGAACATTTGGGATTTCAAAATGACAAATGTTTAGCTTTTTTACATACTATACATAAGGACAGGTAGGGTGTGTATCAGCTGTGGATTGCTGGAATCCCCTCAAACTACTGCAGAGTTCTCTTTTTGGGCTGGGTGGGAGTTTAGGGGGTTTGGAGGTCTCAGTTTGGATTAATTCAATGATGGAAGAAACAATAAGGGATGTTTAATGCAAATATAACTATAGAAGTGTTGGGGACACGAGCCTCAGAGGTCTGGATGCCTTGGGCCCCTTAAAGTCTAAAGATGTTTACACCCTGTCTGCCATGAAAACTGTGTCCTGGATCAAATATGTATTTTAGCAGAAAAGCTGTGTAACCCCCCCCCCCCCCTCTAAATGGTAACTTGTATGGTTAGCGTGTACTGGGCCCCACTCTGTGTTGTCATGGGAACATGACATCCCGGAGCGTATATAAGGGGAGGGCAAACTTGGATTAGGTTAGGTTCCAGGAGGACAAGAGTAGAGGAGCCTTAGGGAGAGTGGATAAGTAATGTTTATAAAGCACGGACCAGGTCCCCCTGTTTATTATGGTGTAGATAGGGATAATACCCTTTAAGTCAGGATCCCATAAGAAGATTAAAGGAGACCAATATAAGCTGTGAAGTATGCAAGTGGCATGCCACAGAGGGCCTCAGTATCGAGGAATCCCAAGTGTCAGTGTCAGCTCTAACCGCAGATCTGCATGAATAATCTTCTCCGGATACAGGGAAATGGCAATTCCCACACCGACAAAAGGTATTAGGGTTATTTGTATGGGACCCGCTAGGTACCCCAGTGGGACTACAGGTATAATACAGAGGGATATCCCAAGCAGAAGAACAAGAGGAGCCCAGGTCTCTGAACAGTTAACCAACTAAGAGATATATCTCCCTCTGAGTGTTGAGTGGGCATTCATGGAAGTGCATAAAGCATCGATAACCATAAAGAAATAAAGAGACAGTACAACGTTGTATAAAGTGTGGTCTGCGGTCCCCATGCCTGGGAACCTGAATAAAAGACTGTTGTATGACAAAAGTTCCTGGCACCAATTATTCTACAACCTTACTACCTCATCGCCCAGCCGCCTGAATCCAGCAACCTGAGCCAAGGTAACCCATGCGGCATAGCCATACATAACACACGGATGTAATCTTCTTAGATAGGGGTTATAGGTGTAATGAACAAATTTCTGCTGAATCAATGTTTGTTTTCAAAGATCTATAGGCAGGAATTACATGTTGAGGAGAAACTCATAAATCTATTCCTCAGCTACATAGATGTAGAAATTGGCAAAGAAAGGGTTCCAAAGAAGTCTTTGCAGATTAGCAATAATTATTTTAAAGTAGAACAATGCAGCATAAGCTGCGTGGATATTGCTTCACTGATTGATTATCTTATTTCTTGGAAGATGCTTCTCAGATTCCCATTGGAGAAGACCCCAACTCCCTAAACCCGACAAGACACCATGGTACAGTTAGGCTCTAGAAAGGAATTCAACCCTTACTTGAGGAAATATAAGACTGATCTCCTTAAACAATCATTAACTTATAAATAAATAATCAGAGTATGTGGTAATTCCTCCGACCTGCCACTTCTCTTCCTGTTTAACCCCAAAACACATTTTAATGGATGTTTTTCATTCCCGGGCTGTGCATTTTCTGTTAATTTACTGCTTAAAGTTTTGTGGTCATTGGTGGGGGTTGGCCTGAGGTGTGATGTATGTGTATTACTTTTTCTTAACCCTCTAATTCCCTGCCAGGACTGAAGGCTAAATTAACTATGCTTTGGAGAGATCTGTCCTGCACGCCTGTTTCCTTTACCAAGTAGTATTTAAAATAAAACACTTTGGGGGCTAGGGTTGCCATGACTGAAATACTGAAACACAGTGGATTCAAAACACCTCCTCTGTGCAGCAATATTGCAATTGGTTTTCTCTATTTGTAGAAGCGAGGAGAAGTTGATAATTAGCTCTCTTAATAGGAAAGATAGAGAACCGAAGGCGCTGTCCAGCCGTGAAACCTCCTGAATGATGAAAATCCAAGGTGCTAATAGTATACCAATGTGTGTGTAGAACACATGAAGTTCAGTGGAAAGATCTGAGTTTGGACTATGTAATATACAACAGGGATAAGATGTGAAATATTTGGGATACTATTTACTTTTTATCCCATCGTATTCAGCAAATGTAGCTCCAGGTTGCATGCATTTACATTTGGAGAATGGAAAAATCGTTGACATGTTTAAATAAACCAATAAATAAAGCACGATTTTAGATTACTACAAGACTGGTATTAGATAATGGGGTCAGGCAGCACTCTAAGTTAAGGACAATTAAAAAAAAGAATATACTAAAGGGTGCACGGACATAAGGGGTGTCCCTAAAATGCCCCTATTATTAATACTCGTATCCTTTAATGTTTATCTCCAGTACTCCAAAAATAAAATAGTATTGTTGCCCAAATATCATTTAGATGTAATAAATATGGAAAAATCAGCAGAAAGATTCCATTCTAAATATAAACAAGGTACACTTTCACTTTGTGTGCACAGATCCCATATAGTGAGTTATTTAGGCTATCACATAAATATTTATCAGACCAGCGCATTAAAAATAGTAGGAGTCCAAAACATAAGAGTCCATGGATATTGAAGGTAACCAGAAAGGTACTTAGTAGGGGGGCAACATTTCCAGTCTGCCTAGGCCCTTCTTCAAGTCCATTCCAACAAAACCAAAAATCTGGTACTTCCTTCTATCCTCTGGTTCTGTTCTGGTGTCATCAAAGCAATCTGTCTCCCTGTGCTGAAGGCAAAGTCATTCCTGAAAGGGATTCCTCCATGTGTACCCTTTCAAGACTGGTGTGTTGTTCTCCAAATATAAGCCTGATCTGAGTTTGCAGCTAATGTACCTTCATGTCAATAGGCACCCAACAGTGAACATGAAATAATGTGTGTGTTCTCTTCTGCATTATATCCTGGTTACATGGGACCATCCTGAAAATTGTTCATAAAAGTTGTTGGTGCATGGTCAGAAAATACTATTCTATTTTTGGGGCGCATTTATAATGAGAGATGCTGACTTTGAGTAACACAAGTGTCACAGCTTTCCAGGATACAATACTGTACATTAACCACAATCCATGTGGAGCACATAAACACATAAGTGACAGAGCACACATCTGACCGCACAGTGGTAATTTCTAGGGACATTTGGTAATTACAAAAGAAGGAAACGTTGGGATGTGACACATTTGGTCTTGCACAAATACCAGTCTAATTTTTTTTGACAGAAATTGAGATAGAAGCAAAACCTCCCATATTGTACAGAATTGTGAATAAATTACAATATATAACTGAGTCATTAGACAGTGTCTGGGTTACCCCATAAATCAATTAATGGATGAGGGATTCTGAAGCTTCTTTACATCTGTTCCTCCACCACAAATAACACCTTTATTATAAAGATCCCATATCTACTTGCTACACACAACCCAAATGAAAAAGGGACTGAAACCATTGTTGGTGTCTTAGAAGTCTTGATTAGAGCGTTTCCTTTGTGTCTCTGTGTTGTGGAATGGGCCAGTTGAGCACAGGCAGAATCTGCATTACAGTCTGTTGTCTATAGTATAGTATGTACTTCACAAACAGATCAGAATATCTGAAAATATAATGCCATGCTTTGTGAGCAAGACATTGTGGAGGATATTGCCAGAAATGAGAGGGGCATACACAGAGCTTTGGGAATAGCTTTGTTACCAAGAGGTAAACGTATTACTATAGAAACTGCATCAACAGAAGAGCACCCAGTCTAGTACTTATGTACCTGCTGTCTCTACGTTCTGCCTACTTACCTCTTACATTGTAAGCTCTTCGGGCAGGTACTCCTTTTTCTACTGTTACGTTTATGTCTGAAGTGCTTATTCCCATTGTGTGTTATATTATTATGTCATTTGTATCATATGAATTTCTATGTACATAGATGGCGCTATGTCAATAAAGATATACATACGTGAAGAAGTCACATACCTGCCATGAGGTGGGAACCAATGGGAGCTACTGACCCAGGTCTAAGGTATTTTATTTGGCCTGTTAAATATGCAGACCACTATATTCCTGCTATTAACCCCTTGGTGCTCCAGTAACCAGCATTATGCTGATGATGAGCCTTCACTGCAGAAAGGAGGCATAGTTGGGGTGGGGTTGTCAAGAGGCACCTAACCTTTTGGCTGCCATAGAGGCACAGTCATGCCTTGTTGACCCCTGGGACACTAGTGGTTGCCAGTATTAGCCTTTCATAGAATACCCAGAGACAGGGACACAAAAACAGAGGGGAACCAGGCGCCATAAAGGTGCAGTTACACTAAATGCTCATCACTGCTCAGTGATATTAACCCTTTCCCGACTGTGCAATAAAACCAGACACAAAGGAGGCCATTACTATCCAGCTCAGTGTGTGCAGGTGGATGTCTGACTGGTGGGGTGGGGGGCGGGGGAGGTTTAGATGTTAGTGATCCAACGCCATTACCATGGAGAGGGGCAGACTGAGGGGTAAACACAACAAACAGAAGCACCTCCTGCACCCCAACTCCTGGCTCTGTGCAGAGGGTGGCAGAGGGACCCTGTCTTCTGTAAAAAGGTTATTGACCTCCACGTGCCCAAACCGGGGTGCCCCTATAGACTTCCCCCCCTCCCCCCTTACTGGCATTGTCCTGGTGTAGTGATGTGCCCCCTCTGCATATACTCACACATAGGCATGGTATATGAACGCCCATCCCCGCGGTCTCTCCAGCACGTTGTACAGGAAATTCTGCAGCTTGCGGTAGAAAGCGTTGCGTTTGGGGGGTTTCCCGGTCCCCGAGACCCCCGAGCGGGGTTTGCTGAGGATGCTGCCACGTTTGGTGCTGTCTGACCCGTCTATGAGCAGAGCCCCGTCCCGGCTGGAGTCCGGAGCCGCCGGGTCCAGCCCCACGAAGCCCACCTTCTTCTCCCCGCCGGTGGGGCCGGGGTACACCCCCCCATTGCGGGATTTCTGCACCATGCTGCTGGGGGTGAGGGGGCACTCAGTGGGTATCTCACCGAAGCTCCATGCCGAGGGTTGGGCAAAGGGGGTAGGTGGGGGGTCCCTCTCCGGGTGGGGGGCTCATGGTGGTGGGATGTGGGGGCTGCTCTCTCTGCAGCTGCTCAATGGAAACTGAGGAATGAAATCAGTGGATCTGTGCAATGTGTTCTCTGGATGCTCAGACTCCTCCTAGACATAAGAAGACCACCCTCTCCCAGATACTCCTCCCTTTAACCCGTTGCAGCCCCTCCCCCCCTTTGCAAGCTCTTGGAGAGGGGAACTCGATGACATTTAAGACTCATGTCACTTTGATTCCTCAGGTGACAATTTAAATTCACCCGGATTGTCCCTTTAAAGGTGAAGTTCCACTTTCCCCCCTCCCAAGTGAATTTGTACACATTTATTTTCTTTATTTCTGACACTTCAGGGGATAAGGTTGAAATGATCCAGTGGTTTGGTGTGATGGAGAAATAGGGGTGTATGTATGTATGCATATCTTTATTTATATAGAGCCCACACTGTACTCAGCGCTTTACATTAAAGACAATACAGTACAGGGAATTATAGTGCAATAAGCGCAGCATAGTCATACAATAGGAAAGGAAATCCCTGCCCCGGAGGGCTTACAATCTAAGTCATATGTTAGAAGAGTTACATAGACAGCAGGTGAGGGAATAAGTGCAGTAGATGGCAGGGCTTGGCCACAATGCTTATGAGGAGTGACTGTGGGTGTAGAAACATATTTTTGTTGTGGGGTATTTTCTAAGGATAAACGGGCTTTATAGCCCAGCCCAGATCCCTGCAACTTTGAATAAATCCCTAAAATGACATATGATAAAACATGACGTCGTTAATTCTATAATATCCCGTGTAATCCTGAAAACACACAAAGAAAGACAATCATTATCCACAGTATGGCCGACGTTTAATTTCTCCAGAAAGGGAATTCCACTTGGATAGGAAGCATACTGTACCTGCTGCCCTAATCCCCTAATCCTCTCTCTGCACTGTGCACTCCTCGGGTCGCTGTCCATTCAGCACCATACACTAACCAAGGAGAGAAGTTCTTCCTACTGTAGGTCTGTTGTGGTCATTTGTCATTTGTTGTAATTGCTTCTAACTGTAGGGACCTGATTAGTAACTTCCAGCCTCTGGGGACAGTCAGTGGCCTCTGATGGGTCATTTGGAGGATGTCACAGTCCTGGAATTAATTAGTGAACAGTCTTTTATCTTGTGTTATCATGTAGTCACATAACTTCATGTCTTTCTCTTACATATTGGGACCAGCAGGGATGGACTCGGGGCACTAGGGACCTGTATGGCCTATTTTATGGTGAGATGAGATGAAGTGATCAACACAAACTGCATGACGAGAATGTGTGCCAAAGAGCTTACAATCCCATTTGTTTCACAGCTGTGCAGTTCTGAAAGGATATGCAGACAGAAACTGTTAGGTCCTTGGGCATCAGATATAAGACTTTAGGTGTTCAGAGGAAGGTGGAGCCTTGGGTCCTAAGCAGGAAGATTTCTAAGGTTTCTACTCCTGACACCCAACTATCGTTTACTCTCTGTAGATAACGAGGCCGAAGTTAGCTTCTTTTTTGCCCAGCCTCTTATTCATGAAAACATTATTTTCCAAGGGTTACATGATGTTGGGAAACCTATCTCATTGCGTTGTCCTACAGCTTGGTGTAGCTTACATAAAACCCATTTATATTTAGCCTGGCCCAAAAGAAATTTGGTCATCAAAAAAAGGGGATAAGCTGGCCCATGGCTGCCAATATTTGTACATGTTGCTGCAGTATTTCCAGGGATAATACTCCTATTTCACATATGGAGAGCCCCTATGTAAAACCTAGTTGCACTTTGGAAGGTAAAAAAGATCATCAGTCTTGCCGCTCCTGGCAAAGATCCACACTCACCAGCGAAAAAGATAAAAAAAAAATGTTTATTGATTTACATAAAACAGATACGGTCCACAAACAAAAAAGGAACCTCCTCCCACGCATTTCAACCAACAACTGGTCTTTCTCAAGGAGTATTATTTGCACTTTGCCTGGCCCAAAAATGGTATAGGCATCGAAACAGGTGCCAAACCAGGAATGGGTACCAATATTGACCAATTTCAACAAGTACAGATGTAACAAAGCTCAGTGTCCTCGGTACCGCTGTCACGCGTGGTCAAAGGGTTAATGCTGCAGGATCCCATTCAGAAGCATGGACCCTCCGTGGCTCCATCCCGGGGCGCCGCTGAATTGTATTTGTTCTGCCATTTTGCTACATCTGTAGATGCAGTATTTCAAGGGTTACATTTCTTTGGCCCACCTATTTCACAGTGGTTATCCAAAGAGGTGAGGGAGGATCCCTTACATAGAACCCACTTATATTTAGCCTGACCCAAAAAGGGTTTGGACACAGGAATAGGTGTCAAACTGGACATGGGCACCAATATTGACCAATTGTAATAAGTACTGTAGATGCAGAAGTTGAAGGGATAATGTCTTTGGGAAACCCATTTGACATTGTTTTGCCACAGAGGGGGGTCCCTTACATAAAACCCATTTGTATTTCGCCTGGCCCATGGTTTAACCTACCAGCACAAGTGTCACTGTACACCTTCATGACACCAATTTGCCACATTCCCGCCACTTTGAGGCAGAGAGATACGGATTTGAGGGAAGGCCAGGGAGTGACGTGGAGAAGATAGGCTGGAACCACAGAACCTGGAAGATCATTGGGAAACCTTCACCCAGCAGTGAGGGAGACACGGGCTGAAAATGATGATGATGACAACAATGATGATGTTATATAATAAGAAACTATGTTTGATATTAAGCCAAGAGCAATATCCTGATTGCATCCTAACAGTGTGAAAATAAGAAAATAGGAAATCAAATTCCCAGAACAATTGATGTTGCATATCTGTTTGCGATATCTGAGTTTCAGCACTTTACCTACAAACATTATTATTTTGTGATATATAGTGATATGGCATACAAATATAATACAGATAAAATATAGACTCTCCTTAAAATAAGCAAGAAGAGTATGAAGTATGTAGGGAGAATAATCTTTTCAAAGGCTTTTCAACATATAGGTGAACAGAAACGGAATAATTCTACATAGCTACCTGGGTTGATATACACTGTAGAATAATATTATTTGTGTTTGACACCGGCAAGGAGATCAACATTGTGGATCTAGAATGTAAGATATGTGGATCGCATACAAATGTCAGTACTGTAATTGCTGTAGCTGCAGGATTTGAAGTACAATACTACCTCTGCCCAACCCCCTCCCCTTCAGCCCCCCCTGCCCTTCACCCCCCCTGCCCATCACCCCCCCCCCCTCAACCTGGATAACCATGGTGAAATAAGTTGGCCAATGTCATTTACAACTTGAAATGCTGCATCTACATGTCCAAATTGGAAAATATTGGCACTCATGCCCAATTTGGCACCTATATCAATACTCAAATTCCTTTTGGCCCAGGCTAAATACAAATGGGAGTCCAGAACATATATAGAAACGTGGGTGCTCTAAACATCCCGGAGCCAGAATGAAATAAAGCCATATATTGAAGAGACATAAAGTTCTGAATGGCGTGGGTAAGGTACTAGGTGAGGTGATAATTCAATTAAACCAATAAATATCTTCCTGAAGACCACAGCAAATAGAAGGTAACCCCCCTCCACTGAGTCTCATTGGAGACATTAATGAATAATGTTCTGAATAGACACACTCACCAAATAATGTAGCTGTAGTAATGAATCCAAGAATAGTTCTTGTATCTTACCCACTCTTGGCGCCAATAAAACGTCTCTTGGTGGCGTGTCCAGCTGCAAATGAAGATAGACCAGCCGAAAAAGTGTGCAAATAGCACATAACAGCGCACTGCCAATGATGAGGAATGCAGGTGGATAAAAATGGAGGATTTAATGCCCAACCATGATGACAAGCAAGGGGTAAAGAACCTCCTACGCGTTTCACACAAAAGTGCTTTATCAAGGAGTATGGTGTGGTGTCTGGAGGGACCCCTTATATAGTACCGTCCATTAAAGAAATGTTTACTTACTTTTTTAATTTTTGGCGTCAAAATTAGGTGCGTGTGACATCATTGCGGGACGCCGTGTGTCTGTGGGTGTATCTGTGCTGTGGTGCCAATAATCCTTCTCGCCAGCGCGCACACGTCATAACGAGGTGCTCCAGTCAGAGGAGGATCAGGAACCACCCACAGTTAAACCTTTCTCTGACACTTGGGCTGATTGGTGGTGAACTCATGTGTCGGAGAAAGGTTTAACTGGGGGTGGTTCCTGATCCTCCTCTGACTGGAGCACCTCGTTATCATGTGTGCGCGCTGGCGAGAAGTATTATTGGCACCACAGCACAGGTACACCCACGGACACACGGCGTCCCGCAATGACATCACACGCACCTAATTTTGGCGCCAAAAATTCAAAAAGTAAGTAAACATTTCTTTAATGGACGGTACTATATAAGGGGTCCCTCCAGACACCACACCATACTCCTTGATAAAGCACTTTTGTGTGAAACGCGTAGGAGGGTCTTTACCCCTTGCTTGTCATCATGATTGGGCATTAAATCCTCCATTTTTATCCACCTGTATTCCTCATCATTGGCAGTGCGCTGCTATGTGCTATTTGCACACTTTTTCTGCTAAATACAAATGGGATTTAAATAAGGGACCCCACCCTATGGTAAACATGGTAAAATGGGTGGCCAACGTCATGTAACCCTTGAAAATAACTTTTTGATGAATAGTACGCTGGAGAACGAAGGTGAAGGTAACTTTCAGCCGTATCTGTATATACAGGTTATAATCATCAGTTTTATTCCATTTGATAAGCCCCATCCATGCAGAAGGTGTCTGCTAGCTTGTTGCGCAATGGGAAGGAATCTGTCATTTTGTAAGTTTTGCAAAAATAATCATTATTCCTTTGAATAAACTTCCCTCTGAAATGGTTTGGTTTGTTTTTGCCTTGATCCACTAATGTATTTTTAACTTCAGAGCCTCCTTGTGGTGAGAATTAACAGCAAGCTTGCATTTTAAATCTTGCTCTATTAAGATGTTTACCTGTCTCACATAAACTATGGCACTGCAAGAGTGTGGTTACCACTGAATGATTTTTGTTGTTGTTGTAAGATATTGTATTTTTAATTGTATAGCTCCAGTGTACATATCATTTTACTGAGATATATACGACATATTACAGAGAAGAATTTTACAAATAAGGTGTGCTCATTTGCATGCCATTTTCATGTCATTTCCCAGAATCCCTTGCTGCAGTGGAAGCACTGAATGCTGAGAGATAAAGGGGAATGGCAGGGTTGCTGACCTGTCTCAGACGTGACTGTGCTCAGAAGCCATCATTTCATTTGCTGTATGCTATACAGTGGAGGGTTTTTGTCCCTTTTTTCAATATCAGCTTCAAATTACAAAGCCGGTATAACCAGTCCTACGCTGATGAGACCCAACATATTGGAGCAGCTGTCTGTGAGTAGGTTTATTGGCTATGCTGAAAAGCTGTGTAATGTGGTAGGCAAAAGCTTATAGGGGTCCATGTCAAAATGCATTTGAAGCGAAAGATGACACTGTGCTCATTTGCATGTCATTTCCATGTTGTTTCCCAGAATCCCTAGCTGCAGTGGAAGCAGTTTATGCTGAGAGATAAAGGGGGAAATGCAGGGTTGCAGACCTCACTGAGACATGTGAATATGCTCACAAGTGATATTTTCATTTGCTGACAAATAAATGCACAATACACAAAAGTAACATTGGAGGCAGGATTACGTGCGCCAAAGATCTGAGCGCTGGTGGAAGTACGTACAGGGCCGGCTAGAAAAATGGGGGGGCTTGGTGTAGGGCCTCTTACCTTTTCCTTCGCGATCTCTTCTTGACAGTATCTCACATCACGGCGCCACGTTGCCGTGACAACATGACACTGCATGATGCCACGTGATGTCCCGTTGTCATGGCGCCGCAGCGCCACGATGAGGGACACTGACAGGACGAGATTGCGAAGAAGAAACTAAGAGATGGTTACAGAGGCCCCCATGCTCTCCCCCCGGCAATCAGTTTAATTGTTGTGGGGAAGAGCGCGGGGGCCTCTGTAACCGCACCGCCCGCCACAGTGGCACCAATAGCATCGCCATCACGGAGTATGTGGAAATACAAAACTCTATTTTCACCATAGGCAACATTTTTGTGTTTGAGAGACTGAAATACAAAGATATTGGAATATCGGGGATATTATGAACTAAAAGGAGAGTGACAGCCCAGCGCAGAACATACAGGATGAGTATCCACCAGCAACCGGCTTATGAATTTTTCAGTGTAGCCGGAGTGTTCAGTCAGCCAGTCCCGTGTAAGCATTCCTTCAATTATGGACAAAGCAGAGCTGGCAGAAGTCCAGGGACAGTGACATCCAGTCAAGTCTAAACAGGAATAAAGAGGTGAGAAGAGCAGGAGGGAGCAGTGGTGCGGATACAAGGCAGAAAACCGCAGTGGGTAACAGGGACTGGCAGGGAGGGGAGTTTCTGGGCATTAGCACAATAAAACATAAACTTTAGGAACAAGAATTCTAGGGGTCTACCCTTCACTGCCCAAATATATTATTATTACCTACTATATTGTATAAAACCAAACAGGTCCCATGGCACTCCACTGGGCTTTGAACAAAATAGTAAATGTGTTATGTACAGTAGATACAGAGAAGGAGATACCTCGCTCCACCCACTTGTCTTTTCTATATGGGAAGTGTTTTATAACACAACCCATTCCTTTTCTGGCAATGTATTATGTAGCAACAAATATCAACGTTTCAGTCTCAGTATTAGGCCTTCATGACAGAGATCTGATAGTGGGAATGAGACGTTGATCATTTCCGCTATGTGATGAATGTGCTATTTCTCGAAGCCCAGATGAGAGCCATGTGCTTTTTTTTAATCGTTGCCATTAATGTTTTCATTGATTTGAGCGACGTGCACCTGTGGCAAGGTACCTGCTGTGATTGTGAGCCCAAGGGGCACAAGAACACGAAATAGCTTGTGTAGAAGAACCGCCGGTGAGCTCACTGAGGATGTACAAGGTCTCCCTGATATATTCCTGTTTAAAGCCCACCATTGGCTGGAATCAGGATAAAACAATAAAGGGCGTAGTTATTGCTTTATGCTGCTGCCTGTTCTGCATTATTAAAAGAAATAAAAATGTTATCTAATACTTCACTTGTATTTGACCCATATTAGGTGTTTATGCCATTTTGTGTTAAAAATATTTTTTATATTCTATAACTTATATAAATTCAATAAAATGTAAGTGGGAAAAAGAAACACGTATTTGTCAGATGCAAAATATCCCACCTGTTGTGACCTGTTTCTCTGAGTTCCTCGCTGCAGTGTCCCCAGGCTCGTGCTAATTGCTCCCATTAGCTGTGGCTCCCATGTGGGTTTTCCTTAATAAGCAGGGATAAAAACCGTAACATTATGCAAGCTTAACATATTCATTGCTGGAGATCTGTGGTGAGAGGCGCAGCGCTGGGCTCAACACAGAAATAAGATCTTCAGTTTTACACCCAACATAGAGGCGATGCGAAGACATCTTCGTGCTAAGCTTATGGAGGTTACAAAGTTACATAGTCGATGAGGCTGAAAAAAGTTCAACCTATGTTAAATTTAGAGGACGGATACTCATCCTATTTTGTATTTGCATTATATTGATTCAGAGGTCACCCCACGAGTAAAGATGCATTATTAATGAGGAGTGTTAGGCCCCTCTCTGTTTCCATGGCTCTGTACTCATGTTACCCTCCCATTGCAGTTCAAATTGCACAGAACCCATCCTGACTACACAGCTGGCTCTATTCCTCCAATAATGCAACAATAGGGTAATCATTTGATCTGTATAGTACACATTGAATATAAGAAATAAGTTACATGCAGATATGTCAGCCTGACAGAGATATAACAAGTCACACATGGCAGAAAACGATATTATAATGTGTGTCACCTCTTGTATTGATCCAAATAAACATTGCCCACATCACCCAATGTTTGGAGAATAGAAAAAAATAAGTGGTGCATCAATATTAATCTTGGCATCAATGTGACAGCACCCTTTATAGCGGTGGATACATACTGTAGATCCTGAAAGGCCTTTGAGATAACTAAGTGACACAGGGACTCTGAACCAGGACCACTGACCCATGAATCTCTCTCACAGCTGATAGAAAGGAGCTGCCTGAATGAGCATACAGTATGTCCCATGATTTGTGCTCTTCATATCACAGATTGGTTATCATTCTAGCGGCGGAGAGTATATGTCAGTGCTAAAGGAAGGTAATTCCCCTGAGGGACATATCACTTGGGCTACATTCTACTTAAGGATAATGTGATTGATATTCACATTGTGCTGCAGATAAAGGTTTACTGAAAACTCAATTTCAAATTTGCTGCATTACTGAAGCAAACATAGATTATAAGCACATTAGGGCAGAGCTACCGTAAGTACCCGACACATGCAACAGCAGCAGCACCACCATGTACAATGAAATGAATAGTGTAACGCTGGAAGGCCTGGTGTATCAGTCTCACACACAGGAAGCCTGTCACCCACACTTAGTCAGCAGGAGGAGATGGAAGTTACTACTCCTGACTATGACAGGAAGCAGAAATGTGTCATGTCATCGACATTGAGAACTTCCCTCTATGGTCCCCATCACAGCTTCTCTGCTCTAAACCAGGACTGGTGCTAACAAGATGGGACCTTGTGTAGCTCCTGCGAAACTGTCTTAGGTCATGAGCTGCCCGAGCATACAGACGTAACCTCTTCACTGCCAGAGGGAGCTGCAGTGTGTTCTGCAGAGACACAGCACACAATCTGCCCTGAAACAAAACTTAATAGAACCCCCAGCATTTGCTTTCCCTTGGCTCTGCTACATGATATACTGCTTTCTGAAACCTTGCAAGAGAAGAACTGATATGTGGTATCTGTGAGGCTCATTAAACAAAGACAATGCATAAGGCTTTCGCATGGGGTGTCTATGAACAAGAGAGTAGCGTCCGATAACCTCATCCAGTTCGTAATGTTTGGCAAGTTTTATCATGTATCTGATCACTTTAGCAGCCAAGGGGCTGTGGCCCCATCCAAACTCATACGCTTCAGACATATGTTCAACCACTCCTCACACAGACAGGTGTCCAAAGAAGCCCACACAGTCTCCCCGCATGAATGTTGCACCACTTTAATTGGTAAAATGGACACTAAGGGTCACACAGCGGGGACATGCTTTTCCTCTTAAAGAACTTCCACTGGACTTTAATGATGAGCATCCAGTCGTTTATGTACAGGCTTTTACAAGCGGATGGGCTGACTTGCACCTCAAATGGGAGAGGGTGTAGCCTCTCTGAGGGGCGAGGCTTGTGTGCCAGGCACAGAGAGCCTACGATTCATTTGCTGGCCTTCTGGGCTTTCTGTGCAGACTTGGTGACCTTGCCGGCTCCTCCACTCTTCTTCTCTACATTCTTGATCACCCCCACGGCCACCGTCTGCCTCATGTCCCGCACGGCAAAGCGCCCTAAATGAAACAGAGAATGGGGGCAGGATAAATCAAAGCTCAGCTCCATAGACCTTCATTTGAATCCAGTGTCCATAAACTCCCAAGCTCATGGGATCCCACAAGGAATGATTGGTCCCCATATCCTTTCATGGGATCCAACTCATCAAGAAATTAATTGTCCCCAAAACATTAATTGGATTCTGCTCTACAAGAAATTATTTGTCTCCATAAACTTTTATGGGATTCCTTCCACATGAAATGCTAAACTACAAGAAATTATGTGTTTTTCTACATGTTACTGGGATCCACCTCTGCATGAAAGTTATTGTCACTTTGTTTTCCAATAGTACATAGGGCTTAACAATTTTTAATTATGAATGTTGCAAATACAGGAGCATAACATGCCAGACATACATGAGAGGAGAACCCTTGTCCTGAAAAGGTTATCATGTAAAAAGTTTAGTTGGAGATAAGAAGGGACATATAGATTACGGACATGTGGTGTGTCATTGTCCCCTCCACTAAAGACTGAGCTCCGTACCGAGAGGTGGGTACTGGGAGAAACTCTCCACACACATGGGCTTCCCAGGAATCATTTCCACAATGGCCGCATCTCCGGATTTCAAAGACTTGGGGTTGTCTTCCAGTTTCTTCCCGGAACGGCGATCGATCTTCTCCTTCAGCTCTGCGAACTTGCAGGCGATGTGAGCAGTGTGACAGTCAATGACGGGAGAGTAACCAGCACTGATCTGCCCTGGGTGGTTTAAGATGATCACCTAAAGATGAGGCATACAAAATGACCATCCTTTAATCTCTCTCTGAACAACAAATGTTAGTGTCCAAGCCAAACTACTAGGGAAATGTTAGTGTCCAAGCCAAACTACTAGGGAAATGTTATTGTCTAAGCCAAACTACTAGGGAAATGTTAGTGTCCAAACCCAACTACCAGGGAAATGTGAGTGTCCAAGCCCAACTACTAGGGAAATGTTATTGCCAAGCCCAACTGCTAGGGAAATGTTATTGCCAAGCCCAAAATGTGGGAAATGTTTAGTGTCCCAAGCCAAACTACTAGGGAAATGTTAGTGTCACGCAAAACTACTAGGGAAATGCTACTGTCTAAGCCAAACTACTAGGGAAATGTTAGTGTCAAAGCCAAACTACTAGGGAAATGTGAGTGTCTAAGCCCAACTACTAGGGAAATGTTAGTGTCTAAGCCAAACTACTAGGGAAATGTTAGTGTCCAAGCCCAACTACTAGGGAAATGTTATTGTTCAAGCCAAACTACTAGGGAAATGCTAGTGTCTAAGCCAAACTACTAGGGAAATGTTAGTGTCAAAGCCAAACTACTAGGGAAATGTTAGTGTCTAAGCCCAACTACTAGTGAAATGTTAGTGTCCAAACCCAACTACTAGGGAAATGTGAGTGTCTAAGCCCAACTACTAGGGAAATGCTAGTGTCAAGCCAAACTACTAGGGAAATGTTATTGCCAAGCCCAACTGCTAGGGAAATGTTATTGCCAAGCCCAACTGCTAGGGAAATGTTAGTGTCCAAGCCAAACTACTAGGGAAATGCTAGTGTCCAAGCCAAACTACTAGGGAAATGCTACTGTCTAAGCCAAACTACTAGGGAAATGTTAGTGTCAAAGCCAAACTACTAGG
>CM071587.1:3149046-3420245 GCA_036426205.1 Ascaphus truei
TGTCCCCAAAACACTTATTGGCACTTCTGCTCTACAAGACATTATTTGTCTCCATAAACATTTTATGGGTTCCTTACACACATGAACATGCTAAACTACAAGAATATATGTGTTTTTCTAACATAGTTACTGGGACTCACACCTCTGCATTGAAAGTTATTGCCTTCTTTGTTCCCCAATAGTAACATGGGCTTAACAATTTTTAATCATGCACCCTGCTTGCCAGAGCTAAGGCAGCCATAACATCCGCAGACATCGGAGCGAAACCCTCGTCCTGAAAAGGTTCATCTGTCAACACTTCCCGGTAACAAAACCCGTTTAGTTAGGAGATAAGAAGGGACTAATAGATTACGGACACATTGTGCGTGTTTCATTGTCTCCCCTCCAACTCAAAAACTGAGGTCCGTACCGAGATGTGGGCCTGGGTACACCTGGCTCCAAGCAACGATGGAATTCCTCCCACACCCAACTCCCGGAATCATTCAACCAATACGGGCACTCTCCGGATTTACACCAGACTTTGAGGTTTGTTTCCAGTTTCTTCCCGGAACGTGCCATCGATCTTCTCCCTTCCTACTCTCCGATTGCAGGCGCACTGTGAGCCGGTGTGACATTCCATGAGGGAGAGTACACTCACATGATCTGCCGCCCTGGGGGGTCTTTAAGATGATGCACCAACAGATGAGCATACAACATGACCATCCTTAATTCTCTCGCTGAACAACAATTTAGTGTCCACGCCAACCACAAGATCTGGGAATGTTAGTGTCCAAGCCAACACTACTAGGGAAACTGTTACTTTGTCTAAGCCACTACCTAGGGAAATGTTAGTGTCCAACACCCCCATACTTACCAGGGAAGTGCTAGTGTCCAAGCCGCATACTAGGGAAACGTTTATTGCCTAGCCCAAACTGCTAGGGCAAACTGCTTATCTGCCAAGCCCAACTGCTAGGACCAATGTGTAGTGTCCAAGCCAAACTACCTAGGGAACAATGTAGTGTCCACCAGCCAAATCTACTAGGGAAGCTCTACTGTCTAAGCCACCTAATACTAGGGAAATGTTATTGTCCAAAGCCAAACTACTCAGGGAAATGGTGAGTTGTCTAGCCACAAACCTACTAGGGAAATGTTAGGGTCTAAGCCAAACTACTAAGGGCAACATTTGTGCTCCACCAGCCCAAATCTCACGGGAAATGTGTATTTGTTCCAGCCACACTACCTGGAATAATGCTAGTGTCTAAGCCAAACAATAGCTAGGGAAATGTTACCGCTGTCAAAGCCAAACTACTAGGGAAATGTTAGTGTCTAAGCCCCCCCCCCCAACTGATAGTGGACAATGGTAGTGTCCAAACCCACTACTAGGGTAAAGTGGAGTGTCCTAAGCCCAACATCTAGGGCCAATGTGTGCACCAAATGACTACGTGAAATGTCAGCCCAAGCCACTGCTCGGGAAATGTATTGCCCACACTCGCCTAGGGTTTCGCACAGCCCCAACTGCTGGAAATGTTAGTGTCCAAGCCAAACTACTAGGGAAATGCTAGTGTCCAAGCCAAACTACTAGGGAAATGCTACTGTCTAATCCAAACTACTGGGAAATGTTAGTGTCAAAGCACAAAACCTACTAGGGAAATGTGAGTGTCTAAGCCCAACTACTAGGGAAATGTTAGTGTCTAAGCCAAACTACTAGGGAACTGTTAGTGTCCAAGCCCAACTACTAGGGAAATGTTATTGTTCACAGCACAAACTACTAGGGAAATGCTAGTGTCTAAGCCAAACTACTAGGGAAATGTCTAGATGTCAAAGCCAAACTACTAGGGCACAAATGTTAGTGGTCTAAGCCAACTACTAGTGAAATGTTAGTGTCCAAACCCCACACTACTAGGGAAATAGTGAGTGTCTAAGCTCCATACTACTAGGGAAATGCTAGTTGTCAAGCCAAACTACTAGGGAAATGTTATTGCCAAGCCCAACTACTAGGGGAAATGTTAGTGTCTAGCCAACCTACCTAGGGAAATGTTAGTGTCTAAGCCAACTACTAGGGAAATGTGGTGAGTGTTTAAGCCACCCACTACTAGGGAAATGTATTGCAAGCCCAACTACTAGGGAAATGTTAGTGTGTCTAAGCCCAACTACTAGGGAAATGTTAGTGTCTAAGCCATACTTACTAGGGAAGGAAGTTAGTGTCAACCACTCCAAACTACTAGCGCGAAATGTAGTTGTCACAAGCCAAACCAACTAGGGAACTGTTTACCCGTCACTTTCAGCCCCAACCAATAACTAGGGAAATGTTAGCTGTCTAAGCCAAAACTACTAGGGTGAAATTGTGAGTGTCCAAGCCAAACTACTAGGAAATGTTAGTGGTCCAAGCCAACTACATGAGAATGTTAGTGCAAGAACCCACTAGGGAAATGGTTTAGTGTCCAACCCAAACACTAGAGAAATGGCTAGCAGTCATAAACCCAACACTAGCGGAATGTTAGTCTTTCCTCCGTCTAAGTCCACCCACTTTACTACGCGGAAAGCAAATCCGTTTAGGGTCAACAGCAAAACTAACAAGGGGATAATCGGTAGGTGTCATGCCCACACTACTAGGGAAAAACTATTAGTGTGCAAAGCCCAAATACTAAGGGGGAAAGTTAGTGTCTAAGGCCTCATTACTAGGAAATGTTAGTTGTCAAAGCCAACTACTAGCGAAATGTTAGGGTCCAAGTTCAACTACTAGGGAAATGCTGAGGTCCAAGCCTCCAAAACTACTAGGAAATTGCTAGTGTCCCTGTATAAGACAAACTTACTAGGCGAAATGTTTTTAGTGTCCAAGCCATCCCCACTACTAGCGGGAAAGGTCCTAGTGTCTAAGCACCACAACTACTAGGCGATAATTGTTAGTGTCACAAGACACACCCACACTACTAGGCTCGACCACAATGTTAGTGTCCAAGCCCAACTACCAGGGAATGTGAGTCTGTCTAAGCCCAAACAAACTAGGAAACTGTTAGTGTCAAAGCCAAACTACTACGGCCCCAATATTTAGTATGTCAAAAAACAAAGCCCAACTACTAGCTGTCGTAAAAACCTGTAGGTGTTAAGTTCCCCACCACACTAGGGAATGTAGTGCAAAGCCAACTACTACGGGAAATCCGTAGGGTCTAAGCCCAACGACTAGGGGATCCAAGTTAGTGTCATAAGCCCACAAACTACAAGGCCGAAATACTAGTCCGTCAACCGCCACACCAAACCACTAGGGCCTTAAAATGTTAGGGTTTCTAAGCCTAAACTACTAGGGAAATGTTAGTGTCAAAGCACTACAACTCACTAGCGAAAACGCCCAGTTAGTGTCCAAGTCCTCACCTACTAGGAAATTCTAGTTGATACCAGCCCAAACTACTAGAAATGCTAGTCTGTCTAAGCCAAACTACTAGGGAAACCGGTAGGTCCCCCAAGCCCATACTACTAGGAAATGTTGTTGTATAAGTTCCACTAACTACTTAGGTGACATGTTAGTGTTCAAAGGGATCCAATATTACATAGCCGGAATTCCCCCCTTCACAATGTTAGGGTCCAAAGCCCCCCAACTCACCAGGGATAATGTGAGTCCTGTACAGACACCAGCCCACCACCAACTAGGAAAATGTTAGTGTCAAAGCCAAACTACCCTACAGGGCAACTGTTTAGGTCAAAGCCAAACTCACTAGTGACAAATTGTTCAGCGCTAAAGCCCAAATACTAGGGAAATGTAGTGTTCCAAAGCCCAACTACTAGGGAAACTGTTGACAGTGTCCAAGCCACAACTACCCGGGATAATGTGAGTGTTCTAAGCCCAACTTATATAGGAAACCTGTCCTATTGTCAAAGCAACCCCTACTAGGAGAACACTTTATCGTCAAACGCCAAAACCTAGGGAAATGTGAGTGTCATCCCTAAGCCCAATCTACTACGGGAAATCGTTACCGTGTCAAAACGCACCAAACTTACCTAGGGACAAACGTTAGTGTCAAATGCCCAAGCTACTAGGGAAATGTGAGTCCAGTATTGTATCTGTATGTCTTTATTGTTATATGCGCCCATTAATGTACTATCGCGCTTCACAGTAAGTCAATACATGTGGTAATCAATAAATAACAGCATCATATATAAAAACAGATCATGGGAATAAGTGCTTAGACCATAAAAGTAACATTTGGGAGAGTGTGTCCCTGCCCGAGGAGCTTACAGTCACTAATAAGTTCCAAACTACTAGGGCATGTAGTGTTCCAAGCCCAACTACTCATTTGGGAGGAAATGTTAGTCTGTCTAAGCCCAACTACTAGGGAAATGTAGTGTCAAAGCCCAACTACTAGGGAAATGTTAGTTGTCCAGCCAAACAACTAGGGAAATGTTATGCCAAGCCAACTAACAGGAAAATGTTAGTCCGTCCAACGCCTAATACTAGCCCACTAGGGGAAATGTTAGTGACCAGACCCAACTACTAGGGAAAGTTGTGTCAGCCCAACTACTAGGAAATGTTAGGTCCAGCCCAGAACTACTAGGGAAATGTTAGTGTCAAAGCCCAACTTCTAGGGAAAGGTTAGTGTCCAACTTCTTATATCTCATAATGTCACCTTGTGATGAGCAGATTTTGCATGCTATAAAGATCAAACCTGTCTCACTTTGTCCCCCTGTATTTAAAGACCCAGAATTGTTGTGTGATAGGCATTTCTTTCTATGTTACTGTGTTACCACACCAGGGAACAATATACTGAACGAGCCATAGGTCTCCTCTCTCTGTGTCACTACCGTATGTAACTCTGTATGCCCCTTTTGTGGCCATGAATCCTACACGAGGAAGAATATGCCCATGCCTTTTTTGTACGGTGTCACCATGTGATTGATGGGACAGACTCAAATGCACTTGACGTCCTTGTGTACCTTAATTTGCTACTGTCCCTTCCTAACCTGGGAGGTGAATTGGGCAGCTTCCTGGGGTGGGTCACACTTGCTGTCCCCACACACGTTGCCTCGGCGGATATCCTTGACTGAGACATTCTTGACATTGAATCCAACATTGTCCCCAGGCAGAGCCTCGCTCAGTGCCTCGTGGTGCATCTCCACTGACTTCACCTCAGTCGTGATGTTCACGGGGGCAAATGTCACCACCATCCCTGGTTTAAGGATGCCAGTCTCCACGCGACCCACAGGAACTGTGCCAATCCCTGCAGGAGCAGCGGGACAGAGAACAACCGAGGGGACATGAGAAAGAGACAGAGTAAGAGACTGAGATAAAAGGAAACTGAGAAAAAAGATAGACAAACAATGGGAGAAGGTCTATTGGGACAAGTAAGGGGAGGAGAGAGAAGAAAGATGGGCAACAGAAAAGCCAACAGTTAAAAGCAAGAATATGAACTCTCCTCATGCAAAAGCTCAGTGTGCCATCCACTTCAGCGACTGGTGCTAAAAAGTCTTTGAATGCAATCTTCTGAGATAAGGCTGGTAGAATGCATCTGTGCCACGTCTTAGGGGTTATCCATGAAAACATTGATAGTACCATTTGGGGCAGCATTGCAGTTTAATAAATAATCCCCTTAGTATCTTACAATCTGGACAGAAAGTTTGTCAAAGTCACCTAACCCCATAGTAAGATAGTAGCATTACATTGGAAAAAGACATATGTCCATTGAGTTTCACCTTTATTAAACTGGCTGGCAAAGTTCCATAATAGTGAAAGTGACAGAGGGACAAGGACAGGGCATAATATTACATCGGTGACCCCTGTAATGTCCTCTGATACCCGGCCAGTAAGTTACACATGATTTAGAGCTTGGTACGTTGGTTGACTACAACCCTCGGGTTATGATGAAAACATTAGTCTCTCTTTCACATTTTTACAATAAGATACAATTGGTGTGTGGGAAACATCAACGTGTACCAACCTATGAGGCTTTTACTAATGGTTTCATGACATTTAATCTAAAGTAATGATTTTCTGTAGGAAACAAATGCCAAAGGAAAGTATTTTCCCTGACAAACAGTTAGTGCTTGAGAAGACGTATAACAAGAAATAACAAAACTAACACAAAAAGGCGAATGCTGAATATTATGTGCTTAGGGAATGTACCAAACAAAAGACAAAGAAATACCCAAAGCTACATCCAATGTGACAAAATTCATAGTTAAATACTGTTCAATATTCTAATTCTCCATGAGTAAGGGTCATTTAGTTAAACCCTTTGGCCACAAAGCGTTATAAGCCTGCAGCCATGACATCATATATATAGTTATAAACTATATGATCAGAGAAGTGATATTATAGCTGTTCTGATACGTATATCGAGATACTAGAGATATAGATACGAGGAGATATCAGACACACTATTTTATATATATATACACTAAACAATATATACTGATACCCTGTGTGCCCGTTGTGATGGTTGTTCTGGGGTCAGAGCTTGCAGGGATTGTGTCCATAGGGAATGTACCGCCAACACATTACTTTTAAAGAGCCTAATGGTTTTATTGGAGGTATTACAACCCCCCCCCCCCCCCAAACACATCACATCTCTGCAGGAGAGGTGCACTGGAAGGGATCATGTATAAGACCCCGGTGGCCCCATGTTACCTCCAATTTTGTAGACGTCTTGCAGGGGGAGGCGCAGAGGTTTGTCCGTGGGACGGGTTGGGGGGAGGATGGTGTCCAGAGCCTCCAGCAGGGATACTCCATTAGCGTTTCCTTCCTTCCTCTCAACCTTCCATCCTTTGAACCAGGGCATCTAGAGGGAAAACAGCACAGTGAGGCCCAGGTGCACAGAAGGGTGCTAAGCTTTAGCACACATATACACACATTCAAATGAATAAGGGCATGGTGGGCTAAAGCAGGTGTGCTCAACTCCAGTCCTCAAGACTCCCCAGCAGGTCAGGTAGTACGGATATTCCAGCTTCAGCACAGGTCAAACCAATCAGTGGCACAGTCAATGACTGAGCCATCGCTGCTAAAGCTGGGATATCTTGAAAACTGACCTGTTTGGGGGGGGGGGGGGGGGGGGGTCTTGAGGACTGGCGTTGAGCCCCCCTGTGCTAAAGCATCTTATTGTGGATCTGGGCCTGAGAGGCAGAGGTGGAGTGAAAGAAGGAAGAGAAAGTGAAGCAAAAAGAAGAAGAGGAGAGGGAAAGAGAATCATAGACAGAGAGAAAAGAAAGAGACAAGTAATGTATGTTTCTGGGTCCTTATCAGTGTGTATCTCACCCCAATAGAATTTAGCAAAAGTTGATCCCGATGGACTTGTCTTTTATTCAATCTAAACGACAATGGTAATATATGACTTTATTAGTCTGTTACTATGTATGTAATGGGGGGAAATCCAGAGCATGAAAGATGGGACACACTAAGAATATAATAACACCCAACGCAACGCTGTTAATGCCTTCATGTTGTTTTCTGGGACACAATGGCAATAACTTACAATCTCACGCGACAGATTTTTCCGTATATTACAGGTGTAATTTTTTTTGGTGCCTAATGGATGTTTTTTTTTATGCATTTTAATGGAGCAATACAAGCTGCAGAATAAAGAGCAGTAACGTGTCTAACAATGTAACTCGTGGACTCTGGAGAAAGAGGGACTTGCAGGAGTTACGATATCATCATCTCATTCTCTGCAGTAAATATAAGAATAGAAAAAAAATAAAATGACCGAACCGCACCGTAAAAGATATATGAACTAGTGATTTCCCCCAAGGATGAGATAGATTTGAAGTTCCCTCACCCCTGTCTGTTCTACACAGACCAAATGTCCCATCAGAAAGCTCCTGCTTGCATCACAAGGAACTAGGCCCTTATCAGTGGCATGCTAAGAACCTATTATAACATGTTCAGAGCAGCTTGAATTAAAGGCTGTGTTTGGCTGGCTGAAGTTCTCCCTTCCAGAGCTCTCTCTACCGCCAGGGAGCCTCTGCCATGTTATAACTGGGTTTATAGGATCTGATGACCAGGGAATGTGTCAAACCTGCCATAGTCATACTGATGTGTCAGGGTTACTAATTTCTAAAGGAGGAGAAAGTGATGGGGAGTAAGGAGGAGACACCCCACCCCCACCACCAAATCCAGCCACATAATAATGCTAGTTTCATCTAATCTGCACTTGGAATCAAGCGCAATTATCTGATTCTTAAAGACAAACGTACCGTCAACTCACAGGGCACTCAGGATCTGACTGCACTAATAGGCTGTTATCTGTGAGATAACTTTTACCTAATCATAGCACACACAGTGATGTCTCAGTCACAACCAATCACAATCACATTGCCTTCAGGAAAATTCTCTTCATCAATCACATATCATCCAACGGCTTCTCTCATCCAATTCCAACCCACTATGTCCTAACTCTCTGCCAATCATTGCTCAATATCTTTAAACCAATCACAAACCACTCACTGATGTCTATCAACCAATCACATCATCCTATATGACATTGTCCAGATGTACAGGAGCTACCATCGTCCTCACATTTCCATCACCATTCACTGTAGAATGTAGATTCTGGTGGTGTCAACACAGGTCAAAGGCTCAAGTGCTTCAGCTGCCCTGCCACTAACGCTCCGTGTGCCATTGTGGAAAGTACTTTGTTCTTGTACTGCAGATACCAACATTATTGGTATGGACAATGTTACCTGGACTTGCATGCCCTGTTTCCAGAAATAGGTCTCCCACTGAAGCCTAGTGATAACCATTCTGGTCTTGTCTTCTTTCTGCCAACTCCCTGTGACTACCAAACCCTAGCCCAGTTGGCACTTACATTAGGTGATGGCTCCAACATGTTGTCTCCATGCCAGCCAGAGATGGGCACAAAGGGCACCGTTGCTGGGTTGTATCCGATCTTCTTGATGTAGGCGCTGACCTCCTTGACGATCTCATCATAGCGCTTCTCACTGTAGGGAGGCTCGGTGGAGTCCATCTTATTAATGCCCACAATGAGTTGTTTCACCCCCAGGGTGTAGGCCAGCAGCGCGTGCTCACGTGTCTGCCCATTCTTAGAGATGCCAGCTTCAAACTCACCCACACCTGCAGCCACTATCAACACCGCACAGTCTGCCTACGGGGAAAAGAGACAGTGTTGCATGAAACTTGTTCATTTTGTTTCTTAGAGTTGCTGCAGATCTAAGAAGGTCTGAGAGTGAGACAGGGTTAAAATCCCGGTGTCAGCTCCTTGTGACCTTGGGCAAGTCACTTTATCTCCCTGTGCTTCAGGCACCAAAAGAAGGACCAGTGGCGTTTCTTAGGTCTGCCCTCCCTTACCTGCGAGGTACCGGTGATCATGTTCTTGATGAAGTCGCGATGTCCGGGGGCATCGATGATAGTGATGTAATATTTAGTCGTCTCAAACTTCCAGAGAGAGATATCGATAGTGATCCCACGCTCCCTCTCGGCCTTCAGCTTGTCCAGAACCCAGGCATACTTAAAGGAGCCCTTCCCCATCTGGAAGAAAGTATTACAGAGTATTGCCCGCTAACACCACATGTTCATGGGGTTCCTTTCCTGTTCCAATTAAGCCGTCCCTAATTAACATCTGGGTGTGAATTTGGCATCGATATAACAACTGCTGCACACTATACTCTAAATCGTGTGAAAATTTAACTTTAAGATTTCACATTAACCTTTTAAAATTTGTGCCATTTTAATAATATTTGAGATTTTCCAGTAGTACCTCTTTAACGGTTTCTGTATTTGATTATATTAGATAACACTTCAATTGTGTTTATAATACACATTAAAAAAAAACAAGCCCTTCAAAAACATAGCGTGTACCTTATATACGTTGAATACAGAATTTGAGATGCGGCTTGCTGGCCAGTCTGGGTAAAGGTGAATTTACTGTTGCATGTAACAAAATATCTATTTTCAAACAGATGTGCGCAGGAGTCTGTATATTAAGGCCCCGGGCAGTGCATCTAAACTGGAAATGTATATCAAGCTTTATTTCTCTGCTTATTTAGTCCACGGCCCCAGTCTTACCTGCAGCACGCCTGCCTGACGAACTGGCGGCGCATGCACAGTTTAAAGCCGCGATCGGCGGTCTGTAGGGGAGCGCGCGGGCCATGACGTGAGGGGGCGCGGCCATGACGGGACATATCTGCCCTTCCAATGGTGCGCGCCGACCACGTGATCGCGTCGTGGCATGGGAAGACAAAGTTCTTGTCTTCCCTGCCAGCGTACGTGTCACAGCGCTTTGCGCCCCCACACCCACACATGGCCAATGGGGCCTGCCCCATGGAGGGCTGTGCTGTGGTGTGGCGCGCATGCCGTAACGCGCGCCACAGCGGCCACTGGGGACCCAGCCATACATGTCAAATGTGAGAACGTGATTAATTCTGCTTATTGCATCTGACGTGTTTATGTTACCAGGAGACGATTTGGACACCTCAGACCTAAGTTGAGATGGGTGCATAGTCCTTCCATGTGGCGGGGAGGAGGAGGCCGTGTGATACCTTTTATTGGAACAAACATGTAGTTGATATGTTACAAGCTTTTGAAACCTCCCAGGGTCGTTCATCCGGTCCAGCAGCAATATAGAGACAGAGGATATTATATACAGTTTGTATATACATATATGTAAATGTGTGTATATACATATATGTAAATGTGTGTATATACATATATGTAAATGTGTGCATATACATATATGTAAATGTGTGTCTATACATATATGTAAATGTGTGTATATACATATATGTAAATGTGTGTATATACATATATGTAAATGTGTGTATATACATATACACAGTTTTTTCCGTTTCCACAACTTAGGCTGAGTCCATGCTGCCGCAGACCGCGCAGAGGCATCCACACGCGGCTCAATCAAATGCCTTAAGGCATTGATTGCGCCCATACACCGCACGGGCGACAGCAGGAGGGGGCGCGCGTTGCGCGAGGAATCAGTTGAGACTGATTTCTTGGCGCGACCGCAGGTCATGTGAGCGGTTTGCTCAATGAGGGCGAACCAGCTCCGTGACGTCACTGACACGCCCGTAGACACACCCCCGATGGCGCGTCTAGCATGGCCGAAAAATGCACGTCACGGACGCGCACGCCTCCGCACGGGCTAAGGCATTATGGCCCGGACCTTACTCTTGTGTCTCCTGATTGTCTGGGTCCCTATTACATTACAATAGTGTGGCCTCTTATACTGTCTCTGTTCATTTTCACACTAGCTGCCAGCATCCTTATCATCTCCCCGTAACCATCGTAACTAGATATCGCTCTACAAAACTGTATATAATATCCTCTGTTTCTCTACTTCTGCCAGACCTGATGAAGGACCTGAGAGGTTGGGAAGCTTGTAACATATTGATTATTGTTGTTCCAATAAAAGGTATCGCACAACCTCCTCTGTTATTTTACCACCTCAGACTTACAGTAGCACATTTTTGGTGCAGAAAAATGACACTTTTAGAGGTGGGGGAGAGCCCAGGGCTGGCGGCGTCAGAGGGGCTCAGCTTACGGTTGGCCGATTGGCCCCTTTTCGCTAATGGGCTCACCCTTGACCCATGGGGTGCTTCCCCACTCGCTCAACAACCTGACCCCCCTTCCCCTGCATAACAGCCGGACGGAGCAGGGGGAGGTTGGCATTCAGGACTTCAGTCCTAGGAATTGCTGGTGTGCCTACCTGCCTACCTATCTGTCTGCCTACCTAGCTGCCTGCCTGTCTGCCAGTCTGCCTATCTGTTTGTCTATCTGCCTACCTGCCTGTCTGTCTGCCTACCTACCTGTCTCTCTGTATACCTACCTGCCTGTCTGTGATATTGTCTGCCTGTCTATCTTCCTACCTGTCTGCCTGCCTGCCTACCTACCTACCTATCTGCCTGCCTACCTGTTTGTCTGTCTGCTTGTCTGTCTTCCTGTCTGTCTGTCTACATACCTGCCTGCCTGCATGTCTGTCTGCCTATCTGTCTGTCTACCTACCTACCTGTCTGCCACTCCATAGAAAAGAAATTATGGAACGAGGAAAAGTCCAGAGAAGAGTCACCAAATTAATAAAGGGATGAAAATCTGATTTATAAGAAGAGGCTTGCTAAATTAGATTTATTTACATTAGAAAAGAGGCATCTAAGAGGGGATATGAACTATATACAAATATATTCGGGGACAATACAAGGAGCTTTCAAAAGAACTATTCATCCCAAGGGCAGTACAAAGGATACAGGGTCATCCCTTAAGGTTGGAGGAAAGGAGATTTCACCAGCACAAAGGAAAGGGTTCTTTACAGTAAGGGCAGTTAAAGTGTGGAATTCATTACCCATGGAGACTGTGATGGCAGATACAATAGATATGTTCAAAAAAAGGTTGGACATCTTTTTAGAAAGGAAAGGTATACAAGGATATACCAAATAAGTAAACATGGGGAGGATGTTGATCCAGGGAGTAATCTGATGTCCAATTCTTGGAGTCAGGAAGGAATTTATTTTTCCCTGCATGAGATATCATTAGATAATATGTCACTGTTTTTTTTGTTTGCCTTCCTCTGGATCAATATACTGTAAGTACGGATATAGGATAAAGTATCTGTCGTCTAAATTTAGCATAGGTTGAACTTGATGGACGTATGTCTATTTTCAACCTCCTCTACTATGTAACTATGTAACTATGTGTAAATATGTAACTATGTAACCATGGTAAATCCTAATATTTGCCCCTATGAATGTTATGCTATACTGTATATGTTTTATTTGTAGGGTGTTCATGTTAATCCCTTTGGTACCTAAAGTTATTAATTTGCAATACATTGGTAGCTTCAGGCAGCCAGATGGTTAAATAATTTTCCCCTACAGGATTTTGTAAGAAACCCTATTACATAACCCTAAACTGTGCCCCCTTATCCCATCCCCATCCCCCCCCCACATAACTGCATCGTTAGCACTGATTAAGAAAGATATCACTTATTTGTATGGCTAGCTGAGTTACCAGAGGTTTCAGGTACGCCAATGAGAATGAAAATCGGAAAAGCAATAATAAAGGAACAATCCTCAGTGAATGTGGCGGGAATTCCGGAAACGATCGCTGCGATCCCATTTCTCCAAACGCCAACATTTCAATGCAGCGATGTCGTCCTTTAGGGAAAGTGGGGCCATGTTTTCTAAGCGCTGCAATTCCGTAAGACACCGTACAGTCCGTTAAATAAGCAGGTTGTAAGGCGCTTTCCTGTGCGGGACTAGCCTCGCTTAGTAAATCTGACCCAAAAGCTGAAGACCCTTTAACCCTTTAATGCCTGAGGGGTCTGCAATCAGGTTTCAAGGTAAACTACCAAACCACATTTGGAAAATGGTACAGAGGATGTTCCATGGCTGAGTGTTTTACATTGTTGCAACATAAACATAGTTTGTTAAGTGGGGGTTCCCTGTTAACATCTTCTGCTCCCCCTATGGCACTGAAGGGGTTAAGGGAACATTGGCCGATGCCCACGTGCTGCTCCGTCCTTCACAACTCCCCCACAGGTCTCCATTTCCCAGCGATGTGGCAGAGCGGAGGCACGTATGCCATCCGCCTTCATACACAGAAAATGGAGCCTGCCAGCTGAGTGCAGCTATAATTAAACCCCGCCAGAGGCGGTCCCCAGATCACCGGGAATCTCTCTGCTCCAGGAGATGCAGAAAACAATGATCTGGGTGGGGGTGGAGGGGGGGTCAACCTCTGGCTTTCAGAGCCCCCCCCCCAAAGGCCAAAACAGCCTCAGTCTCACATAGAGTCAAATATGTCCTGTCTTCTCTTTTTTTCTCACCCTGATCTAATACTTCTCTGGTCTCTCACCCTAATCTAATACTTCTCTGGTCTCTCAGCCTAATCTAATACTTCTCTGGTCTCTCACCCTGATCTAATACTTCTCTGGTCTCTCACCCTGATCTAATACTTCTCTGGTCTCTCACCCTGATCTAATACTTCTCTTGTCTCTCACCCTAATCTAATACTTCTCTGGTCTCTCACCCTGATCTAATACTTCTCTTGTCTCTCACCCTGATCTAATACTTCTCTGGTCTCTCACCCTAATCTAATACTTCTCTGGTCTGTCACTCTGATCTAATACTTCTCTTGTCTCTCACCCTAATCTAATACTTCTCTGGTCTCTCACCCTGATCTAATACTTCTCTTGTCTCTCACCCTAATCTAATACTTCTCTGGTCTCTCACCCTGATCTAACACTTCTCTTGTCTCTCACCCTAATCTAATACTTCTCTGGTCTCTCACCCTGATCTAATACTTATCTTGTCTCTCACCCTAATCTTATACTTCTCTGGTCTCTCATCCTAATCTTATACTTCTTTGGTCTCTCACCCTAATCTTATACTTCTCTGGTCTCTCACCCTAATCTTATACTTCTCTTTTCTCACCCTAATCTAATACGTCTCTTGTCTTTCAACCTAGTCTTATACTTCTCTTGTCTCTCACCCCAATCTAATACTTCTCTTGTCTCTCACCCATACCTCACCTTACTGTATTGCCCTATAAAAACACTATTTGTGTTCACGTTTATCACTTCTAAATGATATTTGCGCTCGTTTTCCCTCTGTGCCTACATTATCAAATCAAACAAATGTCCCTCAGTAGGATGTGATTATAGACAAGCCATCCCCAAATTCTGTGCATATTTTTGATACAATATTTTACAAAGGTATTTCTTGCTTCCTGTACTGATTCTTACTTTGCGTTTTCAATCTGATACAATTTTTAGACTTTATTACCAGTGTTGGTGCCTATGAATGTATTAGAAACTTTAAGGAACAAGAAAAATAAAAGCTGACTATTGCTCAGAGAAATTGGCTTTCCTGTGTCCACATATACTGTTTGGGAGGGATTAATCCTTATATCCTTTCTCTGCCAGTGGGTATTATGATGCTCTTCTTAACCATACACCTCTGGGACTGTGAATCGGTTCATGTTAACATTGGCAGTGCTGAAATGGACAGCGGAAAGAGAAACTTAGGCACATAGAGCTATCAATTAATATTCCTCATTGAAACCACCGAGGTGGGACATGAGAATCTAAGAGGACAGCAGGATGAAAGATACAAATTTATTACATATGGCCTTAAATGGACTGACAATACAGTAAAGTCTCAAATAATAAAATACATCAATGCATACAATAAAAGTTATAATAAAATGAAGGACCCCAGTAATGACTGATCTATAATTAGAACCTGAAAAATTGGGGAGTATCCGCACTAAATAGTGAGTAACTTCAAAGGGGGCGAAAACACCTTGGAATGTTCCAAATTGGCTGGTACGTTAGAAATACACATAGGTTAACTCCTAATATGGAGTTTGGAATGAAAATGTCTCTCCTAAAAAGAAGTAAGTCCCAACAGTAAGAAGTAAGCCCCTTTTTTTCTCTCTCTGAAATAGATAGCAGCTCAATTGGCAGGGCAAGTAATGGGGGGTAATAAAAATAAGGCCTGGACACCACCGTCCCTCCCTTCCCCCCTGTTCCCCCCCCCCCCTCACCGATTCTCACCTCAGCTGCTTCCTTTTCAAATTTCTCTATCGTCCTCTTGTCGATGCCCCCGCACTTGTAGATAAGGTGGCCAGTGGTGGTGGATTTGCCAGAGTCGACATGGCCGATGACCACAATGTTTATGTGTGTCTTCTCTTTCCCCATCCTCCTGGGGGGGGGGGTGGGGGGGAGAGTGACACTGCTTTGAGGATGAGGATGTCTGTAGAAAAGTAAAGAGTGTACAGTCATTCAAAGGCTCCCCAATGCTCTAATTACCAGGAAAACCCATTCAGAAGATGACCATGCAAGGACAACATGGATGTGTGCTGTGGTACTCAGAATCATTACAAAGTTGCATTGAACAGAAGTTGTGGTATGTGATATATATTTTGGGAGGAAAGGGACAATTTGCCATGGCCATTTCGCAGCAGGGTTTAGATTTTTTTTTTACGGTTTAGGTTTTTTAGGGTTTAGGGTCAGAGGTTATGATTAGGATTAGGTGTTAAAGTTAGGGGTTAAGGTTAGGATTGGGGGTTAAGGTTAAGAATATTAGGGTTAGGGATTAGCAATGAGGGTTTTTAGGGTTAGAGGATAAAGTTAAGATTAGGGGTTAGGGTTTAGGGGTTAAAATTAGGATTAGCGGTTATGGTCCTTGGTTGCAGTTATAGGCATTACCTAAAATGGCTCGGAATCTCCCAGATTCTATAGGTCATCTGTGGCGGCGAAATGTCCTGGCGGCCAAACAGCCGCTGCAAAATACACTATTGGGCCTTATTATGTGAAATGAGATGGCAAAGCACATTTTCTTCAGATTTCATCTGCGAGACAAGATGACAAAACCTTTTCCATGTGAAGTGCAGGTTTGTAGATAAAGACATCATGATACTTAGTATCATCTCGTACCGCGCTACTCCAATCACTGAGTATAACCACGTACGTTCTGAGGAGCAGGAGGTGGATACTTCCCCACTGCATGGATAGCTGCTTTATTAGGATGGATACTTCAGCACTAACTTCGTATTTCTGGAGTAAGGCCTGCAACGCAAAGCACCTTCAGGGAGGGGGTTCATCTCACTGATGCTCTATAACCTTGAGCTATGGGGAATGTCATTGAAATGCTCCTCACTGCCATGTGTGTCCTAACAGGTTGGTGTCAATCGCTCTTTCCTATTAGGATGTCCTCCGTACTTGGCTCATATCGCCCGCTCCTTGGTTAGCACTGGAGTTCTGCGGAGTAGACACTCATCCAAAATTCTCAATCTATGTAACCACTTCATAGAGAAATACTGTATCTGTTTTATAGGAGGACAACTCTTATGGGGCAACTCTATGTGTGTAAGAGAAGGATTCACCCTGATAAATAAGGGGAAGAGATCAATACTGTATGCAGTGCTGCATGGCATTTAGGGGGTCCAAAGCCAAAGAGGCAACTGAATGTGATGTATATAAAAACGAACAAAAAAGAAGCAAAGGAGCACAGCGTGAAAGCAGGAGAACTGGAGGCGAAATACTAAAAATCTAAATTTATTATAGCATCTTGCCAGAACGAAGACAAAAATAGGATAACTGACGCGTTTCCCGCCATAGCTGGCGCTTTATCAAAGAGTATTTTCCACAGGTTAAAACCAACATTTTATAGGGATACATTCGGTGGAAGGAGCTGCCATCACCGTGTTCAATCTGCAGCACAAACAGAGAACCACAAGGCTGGCACAGACAGGGAACCACAAGGCTGCCACTCCCCCGTCAAGGATCTCCCATCAAAAGGTGTATAGAAATTAAAAGAACAAACATCATGGCATAAAGAAAGACATATATAAATAGTTTAACCAAATTCACAATAAGAAACGTAAATATGCATGGAGAGATATGAGATTCTCAAAACAGCATTATAGTGGTTGAAGGTAAATAGAACTCAACTTGAATTAAATTGGTGAAATGTGTTTGACATCAGATTCACACTTCCACTAGTAGATCAATCTGAAGCACTGTATTAATGTAATCAATATAACCAAATAGAGGAAATAATTCATCATTCTATTTTATAGGGTATCCAGTTAAATCAGGGACCTTAGTCACTGACCAATCCCAGCAGCAAACAGCGATCGCTACATTGTAACGCAAATGGATAAATAGCAACAATGTAGCCATAAGGGAGAGATCGTTATTAAAACTCATGAAAGAAAATGGATTTAAACTTAACTTGAATTAATGAGATATGTTAACATAAATTCACATTCCACCAATAGATGAAACTGAAACACATTATTAGTATAATCCATTTAGAAAAATAGAGACAAGAACAAATTATTCTATTTACTGAAGTATCCGACTGAAGTCAGTGAACTATGTCAGGGTTGCGCAAACTTGGGGGTGCAAGACTTTGGGGGGGGGGCAGCGTTTACAGAGGCCCCACGCTGAGAGCGCGAGGCCTCTGTAATTTACTTACCCGGCTTCAGTCCACGCGTCTCTATGGCAACGCAGCGTCATTTGATGCCCGTTGCCATGGAGACGTGGCATCAAATGACTGGACGGGTCACGTGGCATGACATCACGTGACCCCGCAGCGTAATTTGATGCTGCACGGGGCGCGACACCGGAGGAGAGCAGGCGGGTTTAGGGGGGGGGGGGGCACAGCGCAGGAAGTTTGCACACCCCTGAACTAAGTCACTGACAAGTAGCCACCAACCATCGCTACCTTTTGATATTGAATAGTTAGTGGCAACAATGTAGCAACATGACAAAAAGTTATTCAAGCTCATAAATGAATATATATCTAACTCTTGCATATAGTATTATAAAAATTAAATGCATTAATGAAACATCTGAATTCATCTATTTGTTCAAGAGAAACACATTATGAAACAAATCTTTTGCCAATTAAAGAAATTTTGTGATGAATATTTACCAATTGAGGTAGACAATGTATATAACATAACCTTATATTTTAGTATATATTTAGAGATAATTCCAATATTATTTTATATATCATAAAGATGTCTGATTGAAATTGTACTCATAGCTATGTCACAAACATCGCCTTGCCAAATATAATGTAAATATCGTCAGATGGAAACTATAGCTCAAATATTATGATCCACTCTATATTGAACCAAATAAAGAATCATAATTCAACACAGAAAAAAAAACCACGTGATTAGATCAGAGGATTAAGAATGAACGCACAGATATCACCAGCAAAATGTATCATATAAAATGTTTCAAATCCCATTTGGTATTTATACCACGGGGAGATATTGTGTCCAGCGTATGTATCCAATACATCTCACGTCTGTTTAGAAGTTTGAGTCTCTCTCCTCCGTGTATTGGGGTCATAACACACTCAATACCGACAAATTTGAATTTGGAAATATCACCCAAATGACAGCTAGTGAAATGTCTCGAAACTGGTAAGATCAGATCCTGTTTCTTTATAGATTGGATATGTTCCATCATCCTCACTTTTAAAGTTCGGATGGTCCATCCTACGCATCCTTTTCCTCAACCCCATGTAATATAGTAAATTATATATAGAATTGCAGTTTATGAACGTTGATATTTTGTGGTGATATATTGTTCTCAAGTTTCAAAAACGTGGTTGGTGTTCCACAATTGTGACCAGGATCTCCAGTCTGTTTGATATCCGTGTGTAATTGCAGTACATTCCAATGTTAATAGAAAATTGTACGAATTTCTGTTGCTTGTCGACTGTGTTGAGTTATGAATAAAGGTGCCTGTTTATTATAGTTTGGGGTCTCAATCTTGACCCTTTTTGTCTTTTGGATTTATGTGTTGTTTCTAATCTTGACGATTTGCTGATTTCGCATATTGATATGCATTGTTTATGTCCGTCTGTCTATAACCCCTAGAAATAAACCTTGAGGAGAGATCGAGCGATTGTTTATCAAAGGACTCTTCATTAGAGCATAGTCTCTACTATGTTCTTGGTTCATATCGTCTACTCCTTGGTTAGCACTGGAGTCCTGCGGAGTAAACACTCACCCAAAACTCACAATCTATTTAACCACTTCATAGAGAAATATCTGTTTTATAGGAGGACAACTCTTATGGGGCAACTGGTGTGTGTAAGAGAAGGATTCGCCCTGATTAATAAGGGGAAGAGATCAATACTGTATGCAGTGCTGCTTGGCATTTAGGGGGTCCAAAGCCAAAGAGGCAACTGAATGTGATGTATATACTGTAATGATGGCACCTCCCATGGCATTGCCCACCACCACATAATGTATTGAGGCACTGTAAGAGATGTGTGCAGAGGTATGCTAATAGAGACTGATTTGGGGGCTAACTTACTTCCCCAGTCCCTCTCTACAAGACTGGGAGGAGAAGCCCCTTACCAGCCTACACCCCAAAGTCTCAAGCAGTACCTAAAGCAGGGTGGCCCTTCAGGTCAGTGGTCTCCGGGTGTCTAGCTCTCAGCACAGCCTTGGTGCTCAATACATTGTCTCTCTCCTGTGTCAGCACTGTTGTGTGCTAAGGAATCTATCTAGCAGTTTCTCACAGGAGGCTTTTTTTTTTTAGAGCTCTGATTAGCCAGGTGGAGCCTGGTTAATAGCCTGGTTGCAATTAACCAGCTCCCTGCTGGATTCCTCAGGGTATTTAGAGTCAGTTTAAACAGGGATAAGTACCTGTTACAGGCACTGAAATAAAACTGCATATTCCCAAAACCTGCCCACTACCAGTCTATACGTTTATAATTCCCTGGCAACAGGTTACAGAGGAGCCAACATGGGGGAGGTTTTATACCAATCAAAGAATGATCACAAATGATAGGGAATATATGGCCCTTTTTCTTGGCTAGCTGTTATCTAAACTCTTGACTACCAGAGCAGCTTAACATCCCAATGACATGGTAAATAAGGCAGCTTCATGGCCTCTACTTTCAAAAGGAGCTTCAAATCAGGATTGTATCTCATCATTCAGCTGTGCCACCTTATCTCAAAGCTCTCAGGTGGGCAAATGATATGAGGGTGACAGAGTGATGAGAGGTTAGATACCCCATACCCACCCTGAGCCCACTGCTCAGCACTGATCTAGTATGATATTCCCTGGCATCTGTATATGGTATCTCTCCTTCCCCGTGTTTCAGATCACTTACTGGCCTCTCAATATACCAGAATTACACGTCAACTCTTTCAATGCAGCAAACATCCCCTCACACAGTTCCATGGCAATCAATGATTACAAGGGCAGGCTGGCAGCAAATGGGTGGATGAGATGGGGGAGGGCTGAAAGCAGAGTGTCTGGCACACATAGGCATAAATAAGGGACCCACATGCCCACATATTGGGAGGGGGAACTAGTAAACTGTTTACTATTTTGCTAGCAATCAGTAGGTGTGTCAATAAGTTTGTCAGTCACTCATTTTGTCTCACAGGCTGTAAACTGGTGTGTATCTGTCTGTGTGTCAGCCTGTCAGTGTGTCCGTCCGTCTGAGCGTCTGCCTCTCTGTGTGCCCATTTGTATGTGTGTATGTCTGTCTGTGTGCTTGTCTGTCTGTGATCCCGCCAGTCTGGGTGCCCATCTGTCTCTGTGCCCACCTGTCTGGGTTGTCTGCCTGTCTCTGTGACAATCTGTGTGTGTCCCAGTATGTTTGAGTGCCCATCTGTCTCTGTGCTTGCTTGTCTGTGTGCCCGTCTGTCTCTGTGCTTGCTTGTCTGTGTGCCCGTCTGTCTCTGTGCTTGCTTGTCTGTGTGCCCGTCTGTCTCTGTGCTTGCTTGTCTGTGTGCCCATCTATATGCCTGTCCCTCTATCAGAGTACCAGTCTCTCTGCATGCCTGTCAATGTGTCCCTGTATCTGAGTACCAGACTGTCTGTGACTGTTTATCAGTCACTGTAACTGGCTGACATTTTGTCTGTCTCTCGGTGTATAGCTGTGTATGCCAGACTGTCTCTTGGTGTATAGCTGTGTATGTCAGTCTGTCTCTCAGTGTATATCTGTGTATGTCTGTCTGTCTCTCGGTGTATAGCTGTGTATGTCAGTCTGTCTCTCGGTGTATAGCTGTGTATGTCAGTCAGTCTCTCAGTGTATAGCTGTGTTTGACAGTCTGGACCTCGGTGTATAGCTGTGAATGTCAGTCTGTCTCTCGGTGTACAGCTGTGTATGTTAATCTGTCTCTCAGTGTACAGCAGAGTATGTCAGTCTGTCTCTCGGTGTACAGCTCTGTATGTCAGTCTGTCTCTCGGTGTATTGGTGTGTATAACAGTCTGTCTCTCGGTGTACAGCTGTGTATGTCAGTCTGTCTCTCGGTGTATTGGTGTGTATGTCAGTCTGTCTCTCGTTGTACAGCTGTGTATGTCAGTCTGTCTCTCGGTGTCCAGCTGTGTATGTCAGTCTGTCTCTCAGTGTATAGCTGTGTATGTCAGTCTGTCTCTCGGTGTACAGCTGTGCATGTCAGTCAGTCTTGCGGTGCATTGCGGTGTATGTCAGTCTGACTCTCGGTGTACCGCTGTTTATGTCAGTCTGTCTCTCGGTGTACAGCTGTGTATGTCAGTCTGTCTCTCGGTGTATAGCTGTTTATGTCAGACTGTCTCTTGGTGTATAGCTGTGTATGTCAGTCAGTCTCTTGGTGCATAGCTGTGTGTGTCAGTTTGTCTCTCGGTATATAGCTTTGTATTTCAGCCTGTCTCTCGGTGAATGGCTGTGTATGTCAGTCTCGCGGTGTATAGCTGTTTATGTCAGTCTGACACATGGTGTATAGCTATGCATGACAGTCTGTATCTCGGTGTATAGCTGTATATGTCAGTCTGTCGCACGGTGTAGAGCTGTGTACAGTATGTCAGTCTGTCTATAGGTGTGCAGCTGTGTATGTCAGTCTGTCTCTCGGTGTATACTGTAGCTGTGTATGTCAGTCTGCATCTCGGTGTATAGCTGTGTATGTCAGTCTGTCGCACGGTGTAGAGCTGTGTACAGTATGTCAGTCTGTCTATAGGTGTGCAGCTGTGTATGTCAGTCTGTCTCTCGGTGTATACTGTAGCTGTGTATGTCAGTCTGTCTCTCGGTGTACAGCTGTGCATGTCAGTCTGTCTCGCTGTGTATGTCAGTCTGTCACTTGGTGTATAGCTGTGTATGTCAGTCTGTCTCTTGGTGTATAGCTGTGTATGTCAGTCTGTCTCTTGGTGTATAGGCTGTTGTATGTCATTCTGTTCTCTGGTGTATAGCTGTGTATGTCAGTCTGTCTCGGGTGTTACAGCTGTGTATGTCAGTCTGTCTCGCTTGTTGTATAGCTGTGTATGTCAGTCTGTCTGCTGTGTATAGCGTGTATGTAGTCATGTCGTCGCTGTGTATAGCTGTGTAGTTCATACTGTCCGACTGGATAGTGTGCATGTCGTATGTCCTTGGTGTATAGGCTGTGTATGTCAGTCTGTCCCTTGTGTCTGTATAGCTGTGTATGTGCAGTCTGTCTTTGGTGTAAGTGTGGTATGTCAGGCGTCTCCATGTGGTGTATAGCTGTGTATGTCAGTCTGTCTCTCGGTGTATAGCTGTGTATGTCAGTCTGTCTCTTGGTGTATAGCTGTGTATGTCAGTCTGTCTCTCGGTGTACAGCTGTGTATGTCAGTCTGTCTCTCGGTGTACAGCTGTGCATGTCAGTCTGTCTCGCTGTGTATGTCAGTCTGTTACTTGGTGTATAGCTGTGTATGTCAGTCTGTCTCTTGGTGTATAGCTGTGTATGTCAGTCTGTCTCTCGGTGTATAGCTGTGTATGTCAGTCTGCCTCGCTGTGTATAGCTGTGTATGTCAGCCTCCTCACCCTCCCCTCCGTTGCCATTCCAGCCTCTGACGGATTTCTCAATACGCCACAGATAGATCGGATACATGGTCCCTGTATCACAAACACAACAATCAGATGCTGCCTCTTCCCCAGCCCCTGCTGAAGTTTCTGCCCCCAGTGCTGGTAAACAAAATCATCTCCCCAGCTTTGCTTCTGCTCCAGTTTCCCCTCCCTGCCCCTGCATCTCCTGGTCAGGTTATGCCAAGACTGAGGGGGGATAACAGAAGGTAGGGGGTCAGCACGGAGCTGCAGGCAGAGGGTAGGGCATCTGCAGGCAGAGGGTAGCGGAGCTGAAGGCAGTCAGTGGGTAAGGGGGCTGATGGCAGAGGGTAGAGGATTAGCAGGGGGCTGCAAGAGGAGGGGATTAACACGGGGCGGCAGGCAGAGGGTAAGGGGGTCGATGGCAGAGGGTAGGGGATTAGCAGGAGGCTGCAGGGGGAGGGGATTAACACAGGGCTCAGGGGGAGGGTAAGGGGCTGCAGCAACAGGGTTGGGGGAACTCTTACCTGTAGCTGAGCTGTCAGACAGCAGGGGCTGTCTGCTCCTGATCAGGCTGTTTTATTTCTCCGGGTGGGGGTCCACCTATTGACGGTCCCAGCGCAATGCAGTCACCGCTGCAGCACAGCAATGCGGTACCGGGATGAGAGAAGGAGGGAGGGGGGAGAGAGGAGGGGGAAAGTGAATGACTGAGAAAAAAAGGAGGGAGAGATAGGAAGAGAGGAAAATGAAATGAAGGAGGGGAGAGTGAAAGGATGGGGGGGAGGCAAAGAGGATGAGATAATGAGAGAGACAAAAAGAAGAGGAGGGATTGGTGAGATAAAGAAGAGATAAGAGAGATGGAGGGGGTGAGGAGAGAAGAGAGGGGAGAGAGGGAAGGGTTGGGAATAAGAATATTCACTGTATTGAGTCAGGACACACGATGCTATGGAAAAATAGAAAGATGAGTGGATGCAGGAGTGTGTGAGGATGGATACAGGGAAGGAGGAGGGGACAGTGAGCGTGGAGAGGGAGGAGAGGGAGAGGGAGGGAGAGGGAAAGAGGGGAGAAAGAGAGAGGGTGCAGAGAAAAGGAGAGGGAGTGAGAAAGGGGAAGATGGAGAGAGAAAGGGGAAGAGAGAGAAGAGGGTGGAGAGGGAGAGAGGGGGAGAGAGAGGGGGGAAATGGAGGGAGAGATATCTAATGATGGAAAACAAATGGATGCATACATAGTGAGGCACACAAAGTGATATAAACATACAGGGTATGGTCTCCCACCTCCAAAAGTGCTACAATAATTGGAAGAGCATTACAAAGCATCCAGCATGAGGGTCACAAGATATTGCTCAGCAGGGGGAGTCCCCAGGAGGAGACAAATATCTCATATCTGGGATCTCAAAGTGATGTATGTATGTGTGTATGTCTTTATTTATATAGCGCCATTAATATACATAGCGCGTCACAGCAGTAATACACGTGACAATCATATAAATAACAAATAATACAAATAACAGATCATGGGAATAAGTGCTTTAGACATAAAAGTAACATTGTGGAAGAGGAGTCCCTGCCCCGAGGAGCTTACAATCTAATTGGTAGGGAGAAAGTACAGAGACAGTAGGAGGGCATTCTGGTAAGTGCGTCTGCAGGGGCCAAGCTTTACATATCAGGTGTATAGTATTAGCCACGGTGCTACTCATATGCTTCTTTAAACACGTGTGTCTTAAGGTGGGTCTTAAAGGTGGATATAGAGGGTGTGTAAAGTCCATGCACGTCACACATCTCCACTGGAATAGTACCGGAGATCAGAGCACAAACTGGACGTTGATTAACCCTCTGAAAGTTTATGGGGGGGCGGGGGAAATGACAGTATGTGGGTGCAAAGGGTATCTTCCACTGGGAGACACCCACTGATAAATGGAGAGTAGGGGGATCTGTGGCATATTGAGGGGGGTCCTCGCAGTGAAGGGCCTGGAGATCTGCAGGAAGGAGCTGGACGTTCCTGTTATTAATATGGACACATGAATTGTCTTCTCTGCCCAGTGAAGCAGGGAATGAAATATACATCTGTGACATCAATTCCAAATTCCCATGTCTGCCAGCCTCCCACAGCCTAGGGGGGGTGGGGGGAGGGGGGCTGGGAATAACAGGCACGGAGGGGACCACTCCCAAATGTGAAGCAGGAAGAAGGAGAAGCCTTAAATCACTGTCCTCTGAAGTGGGATACCTCTGTGCAAGACGCAGTGGCAGCAGTGCGAGGCTTTAACAAGCCCCTTTATTCCCCTTTTCCCCATGGGTACAGATGATTGCATTAGATTGTTAGCTCCTCTGAGCACAGATCCCCTGGCCCTTCCCTGTAAGACCCCCTGTGATGTGCCCAAAGTGAATCTAGGGTGCAGGACCACAGACAATGCAATGAATGATTAATAGCACAAGTCTGAGGAAGGAAGCTACTGTACATCTGTGCACATCTCAGCTAGGAACCGATGTTCCTCTCTACCCAAGCACTCTCTGGTCATATATCCAGATCAACATCCCACACTGGGCACTGAGGGGTTATATGGGGTAATAGGAGGTGTTATGGGAAGTGGTTATATGGGGCAATAGGAGGAGTTATGGGAAGTGGTTATATGGGGCAATAGGAGGAGTTATAGGGAGCGGTTTCTCTGGTCATATATCCAGATCAACATCCCACACTGGGCACGTCCATTTAAAACAGATGTTAAAAGAGACATTGCAATATGTGTTCCTTAACATTAATGCAACAGGAAGAGTTATATGGAGAGGTTATATGGAATAGGAGTTATAGGGAGCGGTTATATGGGGCAATAGGAGGAGTTATAGGGAGAGGTTATATGGGGCAATAGGAGGAGTTATAGGGAGAGGTTATATGGGGAAATAGGAGGAGTTATAGTGAGCGGTTATATGGGGTAATAGGAGGAGTTATAGGGGGAGGTTATATGGGGCAATGGGAGGAGTTATAGGGAGGGTGTGACAGGGTGAATTAATGTCACCAGCTATATGCCTGGCAGACGTATGTGTAGGTATGCAGTGCAGCAGTGACAAGGTTAATTTCCAGCTGGGAAGCTCCTGACAATTACAGTGGTCCCAGCTGCATAATCAAGGTGTTTTAAAATACCCCAGGCTGTACACACATGGAAGCTAGCTGGTCAAGAGATAGCATAGATATGGAGACAAAGTGATGCTCAAATGCCTGGTCCTATAGTAATTGAGTGCACCAAAGACAAGGGAGAACACGCTGGGTTTAACAATTGAGCAATAATCCTGTAACACTCTAAACCTTATGAGAGGCTCTTAAGAACCCTGAAGGTAGGGGGTGAGCAATTGACTACCCTCCCCTCCTCATTGGGTTAGCCTAAAGGTATGAGTACTCACATAAACCCCCAGCAGTCTTCCTTTTGCGTGCAGCTGTGTCCAAAGTCCAAACGATCCAAAAGAAGTATGTGCAGCGCACAACATGAGAGAGAGGCAGGTCTGACCAAAAAAAATATAGCTTTATTGGGAACACATAAAATTGAGGGTAGTGGCCTACATTCAAAGTACTTGTTTGATGAACTGTCTGTGTCCTGCATGCTGAAGAGAAGCTGTTTTGTTTTTTTGTATGCTGAAAAGAAGCTACAGGCATACCCCGCATTAACGTACGCAATGGGACCGGAGCATGTATGTAAAGTGAAAATGTACTTAAAGTGAAGCACTACCTTTTTCCCACGTATCGATGCATGTACTGTACTGCAATCGTCATATACATGCATAACTGATGTAAATAATGCATTTGTAACAGGCTCTATAGTCTCCCCGCTTGCGCACAGCTTCGGTACAGGTAGGGAGCTGGTATTTGCTGTTCAGGACGTGCTGACAGGCGCATGCGAGAGCTGCCGTTTGCCTATTGAGCGAGATGTACTTACTCGCGAGTGTACTTAAAGTGAGTGTCCTTAAACCGGGGTATGCCTGTATTTTGTTTTTGTGTGCTGTATTTTTTAAGGCTCAATAAATAAGCCTTATCAAGAGAACCCGCGTGTGTGGTTGCATGTACCCTGCAACATATGGTGTCAGAAGTGCCGGGATTTTGAGAGGCCCCTGCAGTTGAAGGGCCACACTTTAAAAGCGTTTCTGTGCGCGCAGGGCCGACTACAGGCAGAGAGAGATGAAAGATTATTGCAGCAGCAAACCCAGCTCCTAATTCAGCAACAGGAAGCACAGGATGAGCGGATGGTCAGGTTGCTGACTCAATCCCAGGGGTCTGCCAGTCCAGAACTTGCGAACAAACCCCCGGTCCTCCTGAGGAAAATGGCTCCGAATGAGGATCCAGAGGCTTTTCTACTGACGTTTGAAAGAGTTGCCGAAGCCCAGGGCTGGTCTGCAGATCGCTGGGCAACCACTTTAGCCCCACTCCTCATAGGAGAAGCCCAGGCCTCATATCAGGGCCTCCCAGCAGACCAGGCAATGGATTACAAACAAGTAAAAGCCGCCATACTGGATCGCTTAGGTCTGACCCCAGAGACCTACCGGCAGCAGTTCCGGAGCCTGAAGTATACCGCTAAGATGAGACCCCGGGTCCTCGCTCAGCGGTTATTGGACTTGTGTACTCGCTGGATACAACCCGAGGAGCGCACTAAGGAGGCAATACTTGAGCAAGTTGTTTTGGAACAATTCCTACAGGTAATACCCCCTTCCGCACGCTCTTGGGTAAAACGCCATGCTGCTGAAACCCTAGCTTTGGCGGTTCGACTCGTTGAGAACTTCCTCGGGGCCGAGGATCAGGCAAGTCTCCGGGAGGGGACGGATCCGACTACACCGGCACTTGCGGATGCCCAAAGAGGGAGACCGGAGCAACGGGGAAACGACGGACCATCCATACGCCACCGCCAAGTTCCACGGAAGGAGCAGTCCTTCCAACAATGGAGATGTCTAAATGCTGGTCACCGCCGAAAACCTCCTCCACTTCCTGATGTTGAATCGTCGTCACATGAGAGGAACTTCGGAGGATGTCGCACACAGGACCCATCGGAAGCCTAGTCTCCAGTATCCGGCCCAGCTGAGCGATATCCGCGTCACCCTCCGGCGAGGGAACCCTCAACATGTTCTGCCTGCGGAGAACAAGGCCACCGTTACGTGAACTGTCCACAGATGGATTGTTCCTTCAGCAGGACTGTCGCCTCGGCCTTCACCGGAGAAAATTACAAGCCCTGGCTACTTCCAGCCCAGGTTGGGGATAAAACCGTCCAGGCCCTTGTAGATTCGGGCTCTGGGAAAACTCTGGTTTTTCAGGAACTTTTACCGCCTAACGTGTTTTCTTTTGACTCCCCATGGAGTATAGAATGTATACACGGCGATGTAAAACGGTATCCAACGGCCAAAATCCGGCTATAGGTAAAAGGTCAGGAGGCCTACATTGAAGTAGGAGTCGCTCCTTGGCTCCCTGCCCCCGTTGTGCTCGGCCGGGACTGGCCTTTCTTTTCAGACCTAATGGCTCCAGTCTCTCACGAGGAGCCTTATTCTATGGCTCAGGAGAACCCTGGTAAACTGTTCCCCTTCTCAGCAGACCTTTTCCCCAGTAGACACCGGGTTCAAAAGACTCGGAAGCAAAGACGCTCTGACAAACAGGACTGGTTGCAGAAATCTGGGTCTCAAGGTGACCATTCTAGTAGCCAGAAGTCACAAGTGATGGCTGGGGATGGCCAGAAGGAGGGGGATATGGGCCCTGGAGATTTACCAGACCTATACCTCCCTGATTTTCACCAGAGGCAAAGGGAAGACCCAGTCCTTGCTAGACAGTATGATAAAGTGGTAAAAATTGATGAGCATATATTGAATGCACAGGGGGTGATAGTATTCCCCCATTTTGAATTATCAAATGATATCCTGTATAGGGTGAATAGGCAGACACAAACAGGGGAGGTCACCAGACAGATATTGGTTCCCAAGGCGTTTGTTAAATCTGTGTTCACTCTAGCCCATACTATCCCTTGGGGTGGTCACCTTGGTAGGGATAAAACATTGGACCGTATTTCATCCCGATTCTATTGGCCAGGGATGCATAGTGATATTGCTAAGTTATGTGCGGCATGTCCGGAGTGCCAGCTAACTAGTCCGAAGGGACAAAAAACAGCTCCTTTAGTTCCTCTACCCTTGGTGTCAGTTCCCTTTGAGAGGATTGGGGTAGACTTGGTAGGACCTCTAGAACCTTCTGCAAAGGGACACAGGTTTATTCTTGTAATAGTTGACTATGCAACAAGATATCCTGAGGCGATCCCCCTGAGAACAGCAACGGCGAAGCAAGTAGCCAACAAGTTGTTGGAGCTGTTCTCACGGGTTGGACTTCCCCAGGTTAAGTTGACAGACCAAGGTACAAATTTTATGGCTAAACTGATGCAGGATGTCTTAAAATTACTAGAGGTCAAGTCTGTTCGGACATCGGTCTACCATCCACAGACTAACGGATTGGTGGAAAGATTTAACCAAACTCTTAAAGGGATGCTGAGAAAATTTGTAGATTCAGAGAAGAGAGCCTGGGATGAACTTCTCCCTTTTCTGCTGTTTGCAGTGCGGGAAGTTCCCCAGGCCTCCACGGGATTCTCTCCATTTGAACTGCTGTATGGCCGCCAACCCCGGGATATCCTAGACCTCCTAAAGGAGTCCTGGGAGGACAGCGATCCCCTTCTAAGAATACCCTGCAATATGTATTGGACCTTAGGAATCGCCTAGATGTGGTCGGCCATTTTGCTAGGGAGAATCTTAGATTAGCCCAGGACAGTCAGGAGAGACATTACAATCAAAATGTTCGTATCAGAGTGTTTCACCCAGGAGATCAGGTGATGTTGTTGTTACCCAGTTGTGAGAGCAAACTCCGAGCCAAATGGCAGGGCCCATTTGAAGTACTCCGCCGCACAGGTGATGTGGATTATGAGATCGCTCAACCAGGGTCCAGGAAGGGTAAACAAATTTACCATGTGAACTTTCTGAAACCCTGGAAGGTGCAGCGGTCTCTATTCATCTACCCGGTGGAGGAAGAAACGGACCTGGGTCCTCAGCCCCCACGGGAGAACATCGTGGGTGACGATAAAATCCCAATAGGTAGACAATTGTCCTCTGAACAAAAAAGGGACTTGTTAGAAATAGTTACACAATTCAATGATGTTTTGTCTGATTTACCAGGGCAAACTAATTTAGTTTCCCATGTGATAGAGACAGCACCTGGGATAAAAGTACATTCTCGTCCTTACAGGTTGCCTGAAAGCCGTAAGGCCCTGGTAGAGAAGGAGGTACAAGAAATGTTACATTTAGGCGTGATTAAGGAATCATGCAGTGAGTGGTGTAGTCCACTAATTATGGTCCCTAAACCCGATGGGAAGGTAAGATTTTTGTGGACCTCCGAAAGGTCAATGCGGTATCCAAGTTTGATGCATATCCGATGCCAAGGGTGGACGAGTTAATTGACGCTCCTTGGTAACGTGGAATATATATCCACGCTGGACTTAACAAAAGGATACTGGCAAATACCTTTAGAGGAAAAGTCCAAGTGCAAAACAGCCTTTTCCACTCCCATGGGTTTATATCAGTTTGTGACAATGCCATTTGGACTGCATGGAGCCCCAGCCACATTTCAGAGGCTCATGGATAAAGTACTGAGACCTCATATGGCTTATGCCGCAGCCTATCTAGATGACATTGTCATTTATAGTAAACACTGGCAGGCCCATCTAAATAGGCTGAAAGCGGTCCTCAAGTCGCTAAGAGAGGCAGGGCTCACAGCCAACCCTAAGAAATGTGCCTTAGGTAAGGCGGAAACCAAGTACCTGGGGTAGGCAGTGGGTGGTGGAAAAGTAAGGCCACTAGCCGATAAGGTAGTTGCCCTGAAAGAAGTTCCGACCCCCCGAACAAAAACGCAGGTACGCTCCCTGTTGGGTTTAGCAGAGTACTATTGGAGGTTCATCCCCAACTACTCGGAAGTTGCAGCCCCACTAACAGACCTCACAAAAAAGTGTGCCCCTACACAAGTGGTATGGTCAAGGGAGTGCCAGAGAGCCTTTGAGGAGGTAAAAAGGTGTCTATCAGAGGGTCCCGTCCTTAAAAGCTCAGACTTCGATAAGCCTTTTATTGTACAAACCGATGCCTCAGAGATAGGGCTAGGGGCAGTGCTCTCGCAACAGTTTGAGGGAGTGGAACATCCGATCCTTTTTCTGAGTAGTAAATTGTTCCCAAGGGAAAAAAACTACTCAGTAATTGAGAAGGAGTGTCTCGCAGTAAAGTGGGCAATCGAGGCCTTGAGGCACTACCTGGCGGGAGTCCATTTTACATTGGTAACAGACCATGCTCCATTAAAATGGTTAAATACTATGAAAGACTCTAATGCTAGGGTGACCAGGTGGTATATGGCCCTCCAACCCTTCTTGTTTGAGATTCAGCACAGGCCTGGAAAAGAAAATGCCAATGCTGATTTCTTTTCTAGAGAAGGGGTGGATGGTCGGGCTTCAGCCGTGCGTTGCCCCAGCCACACACTAACAGGGGAGGAATGTAACAGGGTGAATGAACGTCACCAGCTATATGTCTGGCAGACGTATGTGTAGGTATGCAGTACAGCAGTGACGAGGTTAATTTTCAGCTTGGAAGCTCCTGACAATTAGAGTGGTCCCAGCTGCATAATCAAGGTGTTTTAAAACCCCCAGGCTCTACACACATGGAAGCTAGCTGGTCAAGAGATAGGACTGAAATGCTGAAGTAAGATTACTGCTATAAGGTCTGTTTTCAAAGTACATGTTTGATGAACTGTCTGTGTCCTGCATGCTGAAGAGAAGCTGTTTTGGTTTTTTGTATGCTGGAAAGAAGCTATTTTGTTTTTGTGTGCTGTATTTTTTAAGGCTCAATAAATAAGCCTTATCAAGAGAACCCGCGTGTGTGGTTGCATGTACCCTGCAACAGAGGGGTTATATGGGGCAATAGGAGGAGTAATATGGGATGATAGGAGGAGTTATAGGGAGTTATAGGGAGAGGTTATATGGGGTAATAGCAGTTATATGGAATGGTTAAATGCGGCAATAGGAGTTATATGGAGGGGATATATGGGGCAATAGGAGGAGTTATAGGAAGAGGTTATATGGGGCAATAGGAGGAGTTATAGGGAGAAGTTATATGGGGCAATAGGAGGAGTTATAGGGAGAGGTTATATGGGGCAGTAGGAGGAGTTATAGGTAGGGTGACAAGATTTTCAAAATGAAAAACCGGGACACATTAAAAAATAATTTATAAAATAATCTACATCACGTGAAGCCCCCCATTGCCTTGACAACGAGACACTCAGGCAGTGATATGTTGCCATGACAATGTGGCATCACGTGCTGCCTCGGCACCATAATGCGTCCCGTTGTCATGTCAACTTGATTCTGCGTGACGTCACAGAGCATCTCATTGTCATGGCAATGTGCATTACGTGATGTCGCGCAACCATGTTGACGGAATTTGGAGGGGAGGTCACAGCCAAAGGCAAGATAAATAAATATATAATAAAAAGATCGAAATATTTGTTATCTCCGGGTTAGCCTTCAATAGAAGGTGGCAACCCTGGCTGCAGTATGTGTTTGTGTGTACAGAGGTGGGCCCTGCAGTGTGTGTTTGTGTGTATAGAGGTGGGGGCTGCAGTGTGTGTGTATAGAGGTGGGGGCTGCAGTGTGTGCTTGTGTATAGAGGTGGGGCTTGCAGTGTGTGTATGTGTGTATAGAGGTGGGGGCTGCAGTGTGTGTTTGTGTGTAAAGAGGTGGGGCCTGCAGTGTATGTGTGTGTGTATAGAGGTGGGGCCTACAGTGTGTGTTTGTGTATATAGAGGTGGGGCCTGCAGTGTGTGTTTGTGTGTACAGAGGTGGGCTCTGCAGTGTGTGTTTGGGTGTATAGAGGTGGGCCCTGCGGTGTGTGTTTGTGTGTACAGAGGTGGGGCCTGCAGTGTGTGATTGTGTGTATAGAGGTGGGGCCTGCAATGTGTGTACTGAGGTGGGCCCTGCAGTGTGTTTGTGTGTAATGAGGTGGGCACTGCAGTGTGTGTTTGTGTTTACTGAGGTGGGCCCTGTAGTGTATGTTTGTGTGTACAGAGGTGGGCCCTGCAGTGTGTGTTTGTGTGTAAAAAAAGTGGGCCCTGCAGTGTGTTTGTTTGTTTGTGTATAGAGGTGGGTGCTGTCTGAAAAAGGGTGCACAAAGTCAAATATGAAGTGGAAATCAGTATTTAAATGTAATACATTTGCACCCTAAATCGGAGTGTGTGTGTGTGTGTGTGTGTGTGTGTGTGTGTGTGTGTGTGTGTGTGTGTGTGTGTGTGTGTGTGTGTGTGTGGTGTTGTTTTGTAAGATAATTGAAAAAAGGAAGGAAAAGCAACATATATTTTTTTAATTATTTTTATTATTTTCTGGACTGACCTGAGATCTGTGTGGACTGATGGTCTGTCAAAAGTCGTCCTCGTGGCAGACACCACAACGTCCATTGTGAGTGACCACCCTGCAGGAAAAAGGGTGCACAAAGTCAAATATGAAGTGGAAATCAACATTTAAATGCAATACATTTATATTTCTAGACAGCAGCAGAAGAAAAAAAAAACACAAAAGGATGCCTTTTTTAAAGTTTAACTTCAACATAACAAATTCTATTAAGTAAAAAGGGATTTCACTATCAGAAATAAAATAAACCATTTTGCAGCCTGAAATCTGAAATGTACTTTCACTACTGTACTTAATAAAAAATGAATACATTAATTAAAATTAAATAAATAATTAAAACATTAGAATTAAATAAATAATTAATGGATAATTACATAAAAAATGAAGGCGTTAATTAAAATAGACATTTTAAAAATGTGACATTCCTCATTCCAGACCTTGTGTATATAATATTACAATTTGCTAAATAAATTGGGGAAATAGGGTTGTGTATTATATAAAACATACAGGACACCTGCAAGCTCATATTGAACCCCCAAAATAACCACAACATATATATAAGCATATAGGTGTCATATAGGTGCTATGCAACTAATTTTGACAGATTTATTATAAATTATTCTTCCTGGTAATGCACAGGTTATTAAGAATTTATATTAGTGTTAGGGACCCTTGAGATGTGGTCTGCCGTGTAGTGGCTCAGGGGCTTACAACACTTTGGCCAAAATGTTAAACTAAAAGACCATTTTATTTAATAGATATCTATACATATATATTTAGGCACTGTACCGTGTATAGGTTTCACTGGATGTGCACTGAGCTCTGTCTGTGTTTCATGTTCTGTCTCTGGTTTTAATTGTGTATTATATATGTTGCTACTTACTTATTAGCTCTGCTCCTAGGAGGTGGATTTAGAAGATAGACAGTCAAAATACAACAGCTCTGCTCAAGTTGTCTGACTTGCTCCTGTCCTCGTGGCTGGCAGTCAATGTCACATCAGTGACATCATTGCCATGGTACACTGCGCGAGGGCGTGTCCATCGGCTAGCTCCGCCCCCACCCAGCATCCACGCCAAAACTACGCTCCCTGCCCAGCACCCTCCAATCCCCTGCGGTCCTGCAGCATCCTCCAAATCATCAAGAGCTGCCCACTGCATCAGATATCCAATCTGCTGCAACATTATTGCTGTGCTCCTCACCTCACCTCTGCGCCTCTGCTCACTACATCCGCCCCCGACAACCTTCAACCAATCCCCTGCGGCCCGGCATTTCAAAGCCCTGCCTCCGCCATCCTTCAACCAATCCCCTGCGGCCCTGCATTTCAAAGCCCCGCCCCCGCCATCCTCCAACCAATCCCCTGTGGCCCAGCATTTAGCCCAACCCCCCGGCATTCTCCACATGAAAATACTCGCCGGCAGCCGCATCCTCCTCCTAACCACCGCCGCCTCGCGGAACCGCCGCCACATCTAAAAAACGGGACCAGAGCCAAAAACTGGGACATTTTCAAAAGGACGGACAACTGGGACAGAACAGAAAATAACGGGTCTGTCCCGGCTAAACCGGGACATCTGGTCGCCTTAGTTATAGGGAGGGGCTATATGGGGCAATAGGATGAGTTATAGGGAACAGTTATATGGGGCAATAGTAGAAGTTATAGGGAGAGGTTATATGGGGCAATAGAAGTTATAGGGATGGGTTACATGAGGCAATAAGAGAAGTTATAGGGAGGGTTTATATGGGGCAATAGGAGGAGTTATAGGGAGGGAATATATTTATTTATTTATAAAATATTTTACCAGGAAGTAATACATTGAGAATTACCTCTCGTTTTCAAGTATGTCCTGGGCACAGAGTTAAGACAAATAATACATGGTTACAAATACAGTTACATAAATGAACAGGGTATACATTATATACAAGACATTGCATGCACAGTTAAAGAATATATATATATATATATATATATATATATTATTGGCGTATGAAACAGTTACAGACCAGATTAAAATGTGAGACAGCCTTAGATTTGAAAGAACTTAAACTGGTGGAGGATGTGAGAGTTTCTGGTAGGTTGTTCCAGTTTTGGGGTGCACGGTAAGAGAAGGAGGAACGGCCGGATACTTTGTTGAGCCTTGGGACCATGAGCAGTCTTTTGGAGTCTGATCTCAGGTGATAGGTGCTGCATGATGTAGGGGTGAGGAGCTTGTTCAGGTAGATGGGTAGCTTGCCCATAAAGAATTTAAAGGCAAGACAGGAAAGGTGTACTTTGCGCCTAGACTCGAGTGAGCTCTTTGAGCATTTCGCAGTGATGTGTGTTGTAGTTGCATTGGAGAACAAAACAACAAATTGAATTGTAGAGGGTGTCAAGTTTGCTAAGGTGAGTTTGAGGTGCCGAGCCATATACTATGTCTCCATAGTCAATAATTGGCATTAGCATCTGCTGTGCGATACGCTTTCTGACCAGGAGACTTAGGGAGGATTTGTTCCTGTAAAGTACCCCTAGTTTGGCATAGGTCTTGGTTGTCAGGGTATCAATGTGCATCCCGAATGTTAAGTGGGAGTCAAACCATATGCCCAGGTATTTAAAACTAGTGACAGGGGTTAGGGTGGTGTTAGCATTGGTTCTAATCTGGAGCTCAGTCGCTGGAAGCTTTAAAACTTTAGTCTTGCTCCCAAATACCATTGTTACAGTCTTGTCAGTGTTTAAAAACAGTTTGTTGTGGGAAATCCAGTTTTCGAGTCTCAAGAAGTCAGAATGAAGTATGTGTTGAAGGTCAGAGAGGCTATGGCTGTGTGCATATAGGATTGTGTCATCTGCATACATGTGTATTGAGGCTTCCTTACAAGCTGTGGGAAGATCATTGATGAACACTGAGAAGAGTAGGTGCCCCAGAACAGAGCCTTGCAGGACAACACAGGTGATATCCAGGGGGTTGGAGTTAGAGCCTGAGATGGACACATGTTGGGATCTTCCTGATAGGTAGGACTGAAACCAGTTTATAGCATGCTTCCCTATTCCAGAGCTCTGGAGTTTGTTAAGCAGGATAGCATGATCAACTGTGTCAAAAGGCTTTGCAAAATCTAGGAATACTGCACCAGTGAGTTGACCCCGTTCCATTCTACACTGGATTTCATTGCAAACTTTTAGCAGGGTAGTTACGGTGGAGTGTTTGGGGCGAAAGCCAGATTGGAATTGGCTAGGGAAATTTGTCTTGGTATAGTAATCGCTTAATTGGGAGTGAACACATTTTTCCATGACTTTGGATAGAATTGGGAGAAGTGAGATTGGCCTGTAGTTTGAGACAGTGTTTTTGTCCCCACTTTTGAAGATTGGGACAACTCTGGCAGTTTTCCAGGTCTTAGGGATATGGCCTGCAGACAGAATAGAGTTGACTATGGAAGCAATTGGTTTGGCAATGGCTGGGGCACCAAGTCGTAGGAACCTAGATTGTAGTAAATCAGGTCCACATTGGCTGCTTAATTTTAATTTGAGGAGCGCTTGTGTAATCTCCTCTTCGGATACTGGGCCAAATTGAAAATTGTGGGCAGTGTTGGGAGTGGGTGGGACTATAGAGGTACTCCCAGGATGAGATTCAGGTTTGTGGTTTGGGCTACATTTCGCTAATAAGTTAGTGGCATAGCCCACAAAGTAATCATTGAATGCATTTGCAATGTCAGTGGGGGTTGTCAGAGTAATATCCCCCTTAGTGATATTACTTGGCTGTTGATGGTTAGAAGGCTGGAATATATTGTTGATAACCTTCCAGAAGTTAGCTCAGTTTGATGTATTCTGGAGGAGATTGTCAGAGTAATATTGTGCTTTTGCATGCCTTGTTTGCCTTGTGCACATGTTCCGCAGGCATCTGTAGTGATTGAGATCCTTGGTAGTGCCAGTTACTTTGTAGCTTTTCCACAAGGTATCCCTGAACTGGTAGAGTGCTATAAGGTCAGGTGTAACCCATGGAAGGTGGGCAAAAGGAAGAATTATAGGGAGAAGTTATATGGGGCAATAGGAGGAGTTATAGGGAGAGATTACATGGGGCAATAGGGGTTAAAGAGAGTGATTATATGGGGCAATAGGAGTTATAGGGAGAAGTTATATGGGGCAATAGGAGGAGCTATAGGGAGCGGTTATATGGGGCAATAGGAGGAGTTATAGGAAGCGGTTGTATGAGGCAATAGGAACAGTTATAGGGAGTGGTTATATGGGGTAATAGGAGGAGTTATAGGGAGAGGTTATATGGGGCAATAGGAGGAGTTATAGCAGGCGGTTATTTGGGGAAATAGGAGGAGTTGTAGGGAGCAGTTATATGGGGCAATAGCAGGCGATATAAGGAGCAGTTATATAGGGTAATAGGAGTTATAGGGCACGGTTATATGGAGCAATAGAACGAGTTATAGGGAGCGGTTATATGGAGCAATAGGAGGAGATATAGGGAGCGGTTATATGGGGCAATAGGACGAGTTATAGGGAGCGGTTATATGGGTTAATAGGAGGAGTTATAGGGAGCGGTTATATGGGGTTAATAGGAGGAGTTATAGGGAGCGCTTGTATGGGGAAATAGGAGTTATAGGGAGCGGTTGTATGGGTTAATAGGAGGAGTTATAGGGAGCGGTTGTATGGGGAAATAGGAGTTATAGGGAGCGGTTGTATGGGGCAATAGGACGAGTTATAGGGAGCGGTTATATGGGTTAATAGGAGGAGTTATAGGGAGTGGTTATATGGGTTAATAGGAGGAGTTATAGGGAGCGGTTATATGGAGAAATAGGAGTTATAGGGAGCGGTTGTATGGGGAAATAGGAGTTATAGGGTGACGTTATATGGGTTTAATATGAGGAGTTATAGGGAGAGGAGTCATAAGGAGCAATTCTAAGAACATTTTATGAAATAAGATTGTATCAGATAAATGGCAGGTATGTTTTTTTACCTCCTATCTATCCGTTTCTTATACTTCATACATATGCACACGGTCTGAATAAGAAGTCACTGCCTCTGCTTGGCTTAGTGCAGGCTCTGATACATACTGTAGACCCCAATACTGTTCCAGGGCTCAATAACCAAATGGAATTCCCATCCCTGAGCTGCTCTGTCTGCCTCTTACCACCAGGTGGCAGCAGCACCCAATGAAGCTACTGAGCCTTATGGTGACCAAATTTCCCATGATGCATTTTGTGGGGCCAAACTGATTTCACTTTTTAACCCCTGCAGTATTAGAGCCCTTCAACTGACTTGATGTTAATAGCAATAAGCTGCCCGTCTTCCATCTCTGAAGTAATTAAAATCGCTCCTAAGGTTGCGATTATAGTGGCCGCGGCGGCGTGCGCCGCCAAAACAAACACCTGAAATCCGTGAAGGGGCACATAGTGCGCGCGAGCATGTGGAGGCGCGACGGAGAGGCAGAATCCTGGAGCGACAAATTAATTTGTCTCTCCATGGAAATGGCCGCGTGACGTCAGCGTCACGTGAAGAGGTTCAGCCAATGATGGCGAACCGCTCGCGTGACTTCACGGGCCACGCCTCCCTGTCGCCTCCCGATGTCTCCTGCATACAGTGCAGGTTTCGTGCGTGGCCTAAGTAGAGTGGCCATGTGGCTTCTCCAAAAATACAGGACACAATTGTGCAACGTGCACGCCCCCCCCCCCCCACACACACACACACCCTCTGCTCCATGCTGTTTCATCCTCTCCTTGGCTCCACCCCCATGCCCTTGACACCTCCTGGTTGACTGCTACTGTGTAATGCTGCCAATCAGGATGGAGAAAGCTGCCCAGCCCCCTAGCAGCAGCAGCCCTGCTCTCTCCTTGCCCATGGTCCCCCCAAGCCGGTCAGGTCACTATGTCCAGAGAGGTAATACCAGACACAAACATTTCCAGAGAGGTAATACCGGACACACACACACGTCCAGTATTACCTCTAATTTTTACTGAACAGTATGTCCAAATACAGGATAGTCTGGTTCAATACTGGACACCTGGAAACCCTACCTAAGGTTACCCAAACTGGACCTGAAGCTTCATGTTGGGCTATATCACTGAACTGAATCAAACTGAGAATGACCTAGAGCAGCAGGACTGGTTCATCTAGTCCACTGGTTGTGATTTTCTTATCCTTGACCCACCTTGCTCCGCCTCTCCAGAGCCAACTAAGTGCCGTGTGATAATGATCCAGTCCAGCTTTTGTATTCCCATATCTCAGCCTGACAGCTGCTGTGGTATAATTGAGTGAGATCTGAATAAAGAGTGGCCTGGATCATGACCACACAGTGACCTGGAGTCCGTTGGCCGGTATGGGTCACATATGCCCCCATGTCGTCTTCTGCTGTTACAGATGCTGTGACTTTTGGGCTTGTGACCCATGACGGGGATGGGTCAGCTCTTGTTCCCCCTCCAGGAATATGATAGAGTGCTTAGCTCAAGGGAGACGTGTTAACTCCGCTAGTCCTGTTCAGGTACGGGATTGGCCACCGACAAGGAACTGGCAGTGGTGCGACTCTCCTCACTACTGTATGTCCAGCAGAGGCTCAGAAATGCCATTATTTCATACATCCACCATTCCTTGTCTGCGCCTAAATCCTGACCTGGGGGGGTGTCTTTTATTTTAATTTGTATTTTATTCATTATTAAATTGCGTTTGGGTGGTACAGAATGAAGAAGTCAGGGTAATGGGTCAAGCTTATGGTTGCTTTTTCAATATTGTTCCATGTTATATAGTAACAATAAAGGAATCGTTGTATACATTATTTCTTATTTACCTTTCCTTGATCATAAACCTTTTGTACGATTTATCAGATTCCTGTTCTCTGTCCCCATATATACAGGTCAGCAGGTCAGCACCAGACCTCACATATACAGGTCAGCAGCAGACCTCACATATACAGGTCAGCAGGTCAGCACCAGTAGGGTTACCAGGTGTCCAGTATTGAACCGGACTGTCCTGTATTTGGATTCTCTGTCCAGTAAAAAATGAGAGGTGCTGTAATACTGGACATGTATGTGTCCGGTATTTTCCTCCCTGGACATAGTGACCTGACGCACCTTTCACCATCGAGTCCAGTATTTTTGGAGAAGCCACCTGGCAACCCTAAGCACCAGACCTCATAAACAGGTCAGCACCAGATCTCACATATACAGGTCAGCAGCAAACCTCACATATACAGGTCAGCACCAGGCCTCACATATACAGGTCAGCAGCAGGCCTCACATATACAGGTCAGCACCAGGCCTCACATATACAGGTCAGCACCAAAACCTCACATATACAGGTCAGCACCAGGCCTTACATATACAGGTCAGCACCAGGCCTCACATATACAGCCTCACATATACAGGTCAGCACCAGGCCTCACATATACAGGTCAGCACCAGGCCTCACATATACAGGTCAGCCCCAGGCCTCACATATACAGTAAGTCCTCGTTTTATGACGCTTCGCTTTACGACGAATGGGTTATCCGACGCTGCCCAATGCATCCCTATGGCCGGTTTTACGACGCCAAAATGGCTTATCCGACGCTCTTACGACGCTTTGCAAAGTTGCAACATTATGTCAATCAGAAAGCTGCAGTCAGGGAAATCATCCAGATCAGTCTGTGTGAAGGTTTTGTGGTATATTTATGCCTTTAAACATGTCTAACAGTTTTATTATACAGTTCTGGATTCAATAAATAGAATCTTTACATCATAATGTATGTGTGTGCAGCATAATCTTATTGTTTGAGTAAAATATTTTGTGTATTTTAGCATTAAAAATGCCTTCAGGAACGGAACCTTTCATTTAAACAGTGTTCCTATGGGAAAACGAGCTTCACTTTACAACGTTTCGCTATCCGACGCCATTTTGAGTAACGCATTCCGTCGGATAACCGAGGACTGCCTGTACAGGTCAGCACCAGGCCTCACATATACAGGCAGCACCAGGCCTCACATATACAGGTCAGGACCAGGCCTCACATATACAGGTCAGCCCCAGGCCTCACATATACAGGTCAGCACCAGGCCTCACATATACAGCCTCACATATACAGGTCAGCACCAGGCCTCACATATACAGGTCAGCACCAGGCCTCACATATACAGGTCAGCCCCAGGCCTCACATATACAGGGCAGCACCAGGCCTCACATATACAGGTCAGCACTAGGCCTCACATATACAGGTCAGCACCAGGCCTCACATATACAGGTCAGTCCCCGGCCTCACATACTGTATACAGTGTGAATGAGGTCAGTGATAAGCTATCATATATTTGCCACACATACAATTAGCTCTGTCAGTCTTGTGACACATTAAAGAGCAGAATGTCTTCTATACTATATACCATAATGTTTTTCTGCCCTTTGGAATTTGTATTTTGAAAAGACAATAAATGTTCCTTAAACTATAAAACAAATGGCAAAAACAAACCCTTTATATTGGCCCATCCTGAACACTGTTAGTCTGACAACTCGAGTACAGACATAAAGGAGAGAATCACTGTAGAAAGCATAGAATGGTCACAGCAACAATAATTACAAACCAGCCACAACAACCTGAAATGCAAAAACAATCCACTATTTACTGAATTCCTCCAACTGTCTTCAATCTCTCTCTCTCTCTCTGTCTCTGTCTCTCTCTCCTCCTCCTCCTCCTCTCGTCCTCTCCCTCCTCTCCCTTCTCTCCTCCTCTCCCTCCTCTCAGCTCCCTCCCCCTGCTCTGGGCTCTATAAAGACTCCCTTCTCCTTCCTCTCTCATAAATAATAGGAGTGTACATATCTCTGGTCTGAAGAATACTGCAAGCTTCTCCTTCTCAAATGGGCCCCGTCGCCTAGCGTCCAACCCCGAGAGCCAGGCTCCTGAGGACATAGCAAGTCGGAAAACAGGTACAGACCACCTCTCCTTCCCCAGGTGGGGACATGAGCCATCTATCGCTTCATACAGATGTTTTGTGCTGTGGCTGCTTTATCGGCCGCTTCAGGCAGCAACATAATGCAAAGATTGTCAGCTCTTTGGTCCAGGGACTAACTGTGCGTGGGAAATGCTAAGTATGTTGTATATTGCACTGTGCAGAACTGACTTTATATCCAGGCAGTGTGAAGTACAGTGTGAGTGAATACATGGACTAATTTAGGAATTCTTACATTTTATGAAGCTGTTTATTGATGTCTTCTGGTTGGAATTTGGATGAAAACCTCTGTATCAGATTTTTTTTAAAGTTAAACATAATATGTGAGACGCGATTTTTTTGTAAAATATATATATACAGTATATATATATATATATATATATATATATATATATATATATAAATATAAAAGAGCAAACAGTGGGTGTGAATACAGGATGTGAGTGAGCCATGTGTGCAGTGTACAAGTTCAGTATGGTGAGATGTTTGCAGTGGACGGAATATATACTGTACATAGTGGGGATAGATATATATATATATATATATATAATCAAAAAAATAAATAGATGATACCGTTCTGTGGCTAAAATGCTTTTATTTGTGCGAGCTTTCGAGATATCTTCTCCCGGCGATGTTACAAGAAGAGATCAGTGTTATCTCGAAAGCTCGCACAAATAAAAGCATTTCGTTAGCCACAGAATGGTATCATCTATTTATTTTTTGATTATTGAAGCTCGGCTAACACGGTACTGATACCTCTACATGTGTATATATATATATATATATATATACTGGCACTGGGTGAGGAAAGAGAGATGCATAGCGTTTGAGTTTGATATCAAGCTTAAACTTGACCCAAATATTCTACCATTTTCCCTTAAGTACTGTAACAATATTATTATTATCATGTATTTATGACGCACTGACATATTCCGTAGCGTAGTACAATGGGTCCTGCCCCAGGGACCTTACAATCTATAGGGAAGGGTAAGTGGTACATATACTCTGTGGGGTCTATTTACTAACATCTCCCAGCTGCAGAAATAGGGCAAAACCATTGCAAAAAGCAGCTGTCTTCATCCAGGAAGGGAATCCGATTGAAAGCAATGGGAGTTTTTCCTTTGATAAATCGGGGGGCCTGTCTTTTGCACGGATTGTGCCCCCGCTGTGCAGCCGGGAGACTTAAGCAGCTGAAATGGGGATTATAAAATATGTTTTTTCCATTAATGCAAAAATAGCCCATTTTGTGCTGAATTCCTCTGTTTCAACAGAATTGAGCAGATATGGCAGTGTATAAGGGGAAGCAACAGATACATAGACGACAAATAGCCACCCCCAAAAGAGAGTCCAGTCTAAGTTCTTTCAGAACTAAAGCTGTGTCATATTTTAGTCTTGTCTGTAACTGTTACATACGCCTATAACATATATTATCTCTAACGTCTAATGCCATATAATGCCATGTCTTGTATATAATGTATAACCCTGCTCAATTAATGTAACTATGTTTTTGTAACCATGTATCCGTCACCATAACTCTGTGCCCAGGACATATGTGAACACGAGAGGTAACTCTCACTGTATTACTGCCTGGTAACACATGTTATAAATAAATAAATAATAACCAAGTGAGACTTAGAACTCAAAGGTGTATGACACGCCAGTTCCCTCGATATTTTATCTTGGGGGCTTTCTACTTTGATATATAAGCTATCAGATAAAGGTCAAGTATGCATGCAATGGCAGGGGGGTGGGGGGGCGCTTTTTTCTCCACCTACTCTCTTTTGGGGGTAGTTATTTTTAGTCTATGTATTCTTTGGGGCTGATTCTATATGTGCCATTCTTGGCTGAAATTCCCCATTATGGGATCAGCTCATACAGAATCAGCCCCTAAGGCTTGGCAACTTTTTGTTTTGCCAACTTCAGCAAGTCTCTACAAAACCATGATATCATCTGGGCGCTCTTGGCACTTCCCGTGTGCAAGAAGGGTATATTTTTAAGCTGACAGCTGGGATTCCATTTGAACATTCCCCTCCGGTCTCTATCTCTCTGGGACATGACATACATGGGATTCCCGATAGGTCACTGGTCCCTTGGCATCGCATGGACTTTAGAATGGGTATCTGGCCCGCTCCCTGTGCTGCCTTCATGGCAGTGGGGGGGTTAGCAGCTTGCTTTGTTTGATCATATGGTTGGGTTTATTTTTCCATCATGGCTGGGATAGCTGTGCTTGAGACGCTGGGCTGGAGGAGGAGGGGGAGGGGTAGTGGGGAGGGGAGGGGTGGGGGTGGGGGGGTAAGGATGGATGTGGTTTTCTCAGCCAGTTCAGGCTGGTTTTAACATTACAGCTGAGGCAAGCTTCTGCAGCTGAATTTTCACTAACCCTTTCAGGATTGACATACTTTGTACAGCCATATATAATATATATATATATATATATTTATATATCCCTGAGGCACAAGGAGATGAAAGACCTGTAGAATCTTTAGTGTTCTCTCTGCTGGAGTTTTAAACCTTTATATTACACTATATACCAATCACTTGTATTTAACGCTGTGAAGTGCAGAGTAGAAGAATGTGCTCTATATATATATAGATCATATTCCCTCTACTCTGCACTTCACAGCGTTAAATACAAGTGATTGGTATATAGTGTAATATAAAGGTTTAAAACTCCAGCAGAGAGAACACTAAAGATTCTACAGGTCTTTCATCTCCTTGTGCCTCAGGGACTACACAGATTGTAAGCTCTATGGGACAGAGGTTCTACCATTGATAGGACTGTACATATACATAACATGTCGTGTACATAGCATGATTTCCCAATCTTAAAGGTTCATTTCATATGTTACTTCCCCCCCTATACACGCTGCCATTAAACCTTTGGCTGGCAGAGGGGGGTGCAACTCATTGGACCAGTAGGGTGACCCATGGCTGCTGATGCCCTGAACATGTCCAGCCCGGTCTGCCAGTCAGTACCAGTGTGTTATTGTGCATATTACACCACACAATCCTCTTCTCAAACTGTTGAAGGCTGAAGCAGCGGCTCAGTGAGTAAAGGCTCAGTGAGTAAAGGCTCAGAGTGAAGGAATCGACTGAAAACAACACTGAGTGTGAAGCAGGGGAACCTTCAACCCCCCCGGTGTCGGCTCCGTGTGTCCTTGGGCGAGTCACATTATCTCCCTGTTCCTCAGGCACAAAAAATAGGTTGTAAGCTCTTTGGGGCAGGGTCTTGTGCCTGCAATAAATAAAATAGGTTGTGGCAATGTTTCTGGACTCATTTTGCTAAATATTTTATCCTCTAAAATAAAATAAATAATCTTCTTTTTTTTTGTAGAATAAGAAATATATATTTATTGGTACTTGGCGTTTTGTAAAGAAAACATTAAGAAGTACTTGGTACCTACTGAAATATATTGGCACAAACAATAGTTTGTTTCGGCTCTTTTGCAACGACAAATAAGCTGCTATGTATCACTACAATAATACAGATACATATATAGAGATGTGATGCGTGTGTTTATTTACCCCTCCTATGCACACAAACTACTATCACTACTTCTTATTGCGAATCCTCTTCCTGGACTATACATTGAGTTTCTGAAGGCTGCCTCTCTAGCTGTGGGGCTGAAGGCTGCCTCTCTACGTGTGGGGCTGAAGGCTGCCTCTCTAGGTGTGGGGCTGAAGGCTGCCTCTCTAGGTGTGGGGCTGAAGGCTGCCTCTCTACGTGTGGGGCGGAAGGCTGCCTCTCTAGCTGTGGGGCTGAAGGCTGCCTCTCTAGGTGTGGGGCTGAAGGCTGCCTCTCTAGGTGTGGGGCTGAAGGCTGCCTCTCTACGTGTGGGGCTGAAGGCTGCCTCTCTACGTGTGGGGCTGAAGGCTGCCTCTCTCGTTGGTGCTGAATGCTGCCCTCTCTACGTGGTGGGGCTGAAGCTGCCTCTCAGCTGACCTTTGGGGCTGAAGGCTGCCTCTCTAGGTGTGGGGCTGAAGGCTGCCCTCTAGTTGTGGGGCCTGAAGGCTGCCTCTCTGGCTGTGGGGGCTGAAGGCTGCCTCTCTGGCTGTGGGGCTGAAGGCTGCCTCCTGGCTGTGGGCTGAGGCTGCCTCTCTGGTGGGGCTGAAGTGCTGCCTCTCTGGCTGTGGGGCTGAAGGCTGTCTCTCTGGCTGTGGGGCTGAAGGCTGCCTCTCTGGCTGTGGGCTGAAGGCTGCCTCTCTGGCTGTGGGGCTGAAGGCTGCCTCTCTAGGTGTGGGGCTGAAGGCTGCCTCTCTAGGTGTGGGGCTGAAGCCTGCTTCTCTGGCTGTGGGGCTGAATGCTGCCTCTCAAGGTGTGGGGCTGAAGGCTGCCTCTCTGGCTTGTGGGGCTGAAGGCTGCCTCTCTAGGTGTGGGGCTGAAGGCTCTCTCGCTGTGGGGCTGAAGGCTGCCCTCTAGGGTGGGCTGAAGGCTGGTCACTCTTAGGTGTGGGGCTAAGTGCCTCTCTGGCTGTGGCTGAAGGCTGCCTCTCTGGCTGTGGGCTGAAGGCTGCTTCTCTGGCTGTGGGCTGAAGGCTGCCTCTCTGGCTGTGGGTGGCTGAATGCTGCCCCCTCTCAGGCTGTGGGGCTGAATGCTGCCTCTCAAGGTGTGGGGTCTGAAGGCGCCTCTCTGGCTGTGGGGCTGAAGGCGCCTCTCTAGGTGTGGGGCTGAAGGCTGCCCTCTAGGTTTGGGGGCTGAAGGCTGGCTCTCTGGCTGTGGGCTGAAGGCGCCTACTTCTAGGTGTGGGGTCTGAAGGCTGCTCTCTGGGTGTGGGGCTGAATGGCTGCCTCTCTACCATTGTGGGGCTGAAGGCGCGCCTCTCTGGCTGTGGGGCTGAAGGCTGTCTCTCTGGCTGTGGGGCTGAAGGCTGCCTCTCTAGGTGTGGGGTTGAAGGCTGCCTCTCCGTTTCTGTGCTCACATCCTATATTCGGAAAGGTTTATCAGACTTTGGCATTTGCTGCAGAAGAAACACATATTGTTCTGTAAATGAAGCAGGGGGATGTAACCCCTGCAGTGCTGAGACACCTATAATGGCCTGTGTAATGCTGTTCAGCACTAACAGTGTTAAATCAAACAATAAAGGCGCTGTGCAAATGTAACACACATTAATTACACCAGTATGGTGTCACTGGGATCCTACAAGGTCTGTCAGCAACTTGTAGCTTCTGTATTTACTGACATGTACAGCCCCAACAAAAGCCCTTTGTGTGTATCTGAGTGTGTAACCCCTCTCCTGCCAGAGAAGTCTGTAATGTGCACAAGGGATGGGCTGTGATTATTATCCCAGCTGGGCCCCTGCCCAGCTCTCCCTCACACTCCATTATAAAATGTAGCAAATGGTTCCTGGGGAGAGAGTTTATCCAGGAAATAGGAGGTCTCCAGGTAAGGAGGAGAGAGCATGAGGCTGGTCTTATCTGAGCTTGTCAGGGTACCAAATGTCAGTTTGCACAGGTCTGTAATGCATGTGTCAGGAATCACTGCAGCCAGCAGACACTACTTCATACCACTTATATAAAGGTTTTATTGAGATAAATAAGATACTACTTCATATCACGTATATAAAGGTTTGATTGAGATAAATAAGGTAACTATCACGTCCATTTTTAGGGCAGTCCCTGCATTTTGTTAGGCTTGTCTAATCCTGTCCTGTTGAGCTTCTCAGTATATGAATGAGGAATAGCCCCAACTGCTTTTAATAAATGTTGGGACAGCTGGAACATGGATGATGTTATGTGAATCCTGTTCTCACAATGAGGCTCTCTGGCAACCAGTTAACTTCTAAGAAGTTTTTGATGACTAATTACCCTTGGCCTCCACCTATACAGATCAGATGTAGTTTGGTTCACTGAGTTCCCCTCCTTGCAGGGGTTGACTGGATTAGAGCCAGCTGACTTGGGTTTTTCCAGTTCTGGACCTCTGGTTGCTGTAGTCTGATGTATCATGATATTCTATCCTCCAGTGACCTTGTTCTACATAAAGACTGGGCCCATAGCATATTGTCATTGGATTTGGGGCTCTTATCAGTGAGCTCTCTGCTGCTTATTGTACAGAAGGTGTGTAAGCAGTCAGGGGTGTCTCCTGATATATGGCACCCAGAATACAGAGCTCGGAGATAATGGCGCAGATATGTCACGTAGAAATCACATGTTCAGCCTTCTAACCTTCCCAAATTGTTTTTACTACACTGCCACTAAACTGTGCTGTACGTAGAAATTGCAGGTAGTCTAATTTTGCCCACTGAGCTTACTTTCTAATTGTCGTAATGTGCTCTAGGGAGTTTAATTTGTGATCTGTACATGATCAAACTGTAAATACAAGGAGCCCCACCCTGGTTTTTTTTTTTAAGCAGGATAATGTTATAACATGTTGTGCTGAAGCTCACAAGATGGTATACCATGTTATTTTAAATTCTGCATCTTATTCTGCGCTCGTATGTAATGTGTGTGTTCCAGCTTTTTGGGTCATGCTGTCGGTGTTCACGCTGCGCCGTCGCACCTCCCCTCCCCTTTACCGGTCTCTTGCTTATCATGTCTTCCAGGGTTTCCATCATCATAACAAGAACCAAGACCTGAAGCATGGCATCCATTCCATCTAGCGGCTCGCTTGTTGCAACCCATGACTATTACCGCAGTGAGTATCAGTCTGTGTGAGGGGAGAGGGGTTACAAAGGGATGTGTTGGGGGGGTGGGTTTGCAATGGTTACACTTGTAGAATGGAAACTATCCACGTTCTGCGTATAACGCAATATAATTATTTACATTATAACATTGGCAATTTACCAACAGTGTACAATATTTACATCCCTAATACCCGTCAGTCCTTTATAATAATATATAATATCCCTCCAATAAAAGTCTGTCTCACCTGTCTTGGTGATATTAAAACAGCTATACTACTTTCCAACCTTTTAAAAATATATATATATTTGTATCTGTAAATCATGTGACTTTGCCTAATTCTTCTTAATCTTGCCTAAACTGGCAATCGTTTGGTTTTCCTGTTTTATAAACCTGATCAACAAAATCGCTGCTTCAGTTAGTGTAACTCAGCAGCTACAATGTATCCTTCTATTACTAAGGTAACATTGTCTATTACAAGTTTCAGCTCAAACTGCTGGGAACATTTGCAACAAATTATCCCAAAAAGGAAATTGTTGCAAAGATCTTGCACTTCTTGGGAGGTGGATTAAAAGCTGCTATAGAAATCAAAGGATGCTTTGAAACTCATTAATAATTGTATAAAAACCAACACCCCCCCCCCCAAAGTCCCTACTACAGAACTGATTTATTTTTTTAAAACCCCATAAGTTTTCACATGTTTTTGCTGCTTTATATCATGTCCTTGTGCTTTGACCACTGAGCTGGGTCCTTGGAAAAAAAACTGACCTATTGGGACTGTGCCTTCACAGCCATGTTCAGGGTGTGACGTGCTTGTGTGTGACTGTAATTGGCAGGACGCCTTGGATCCACTTCCAGTAACAGCTCATGTGGGAGTGTGGACTTCTCTGGGGAGGTGATCCCTCACCATCCAGGTAAGTGCTGACACTCTATATACCTAGCACACCTTTATAGTGTTTAAGCCTCTGCTAGAGCTGGCTGCCACTCCTTGGCAGTTACATGGGTGCTCTGGTACCCTTCTCCTTGCTGTGCATGTTGACCCAGTTTCCTGGACCGGGTTGTCATCACTTCCTGGGTACAAGTACAACAAGACCTTTCCCTAGACCAGTCAGGAAAGATTGTGCAGGTAGAAGTCATCACCTGTCTCTCTCGCCCACAGGTCTTCCCAAGTCCGATCCTGGGCACTGGTGGGCCAGCTTCTTCTTTGCAAAACCCATCCATCCTATCATGACGACTGTCTCAGAATCCCCAGAGAAGTAAGTACTCACAGAATAAACACAGCCGTGGCATACAAAGTGTTATGGAGTTATACACTCTCTTTAGTTGCAGTGATGGGTTTATTGGTGCTTTGCTGCTTCTGAAAGAACGTGAATTTGGTTATTTGCACAAGTACGCACTTCATAGCAAAATATAAACCACCATGCCGATCTCCAGAGACTAGTGTCTGCATCATACTAATAACTTGAGTATCTACAGTGGACCAGGACATGGAAGAAGCATAATAGGTTTAATCTGAAACATAAATTATTAATGAAAAAGAAACAAGGTGAAGCTCACACTGCTCCGTAGTGTGAAATCTTGTTTTATTATTAAAAATAGATCCCCTGTAGAGTAACACTCCCAAACATAGGTATGACAAGCCATGAGGAGGTATGAGAACTTCATGACCTACACATGATATGTCCCATTACTCTGTAAACACCCGGCATGAGGATATCAAAAGGGTCACCTTGAAGTGAGGGGAGACTATGGACTCTTGTGACTTCAAGGAACTTTCTGCCTCTGTTTGGGAAAAGGCTGTCATTGCCTTTCTCTCTGGTCACTGGACTCCCGTGCTAGTAGGGACCAGTTTGTTATCAGTGACTTTTTGTGATGTGCATATAGTGACCCTCCCTTGTCTCCGCTCTGCAGTTCAGGCAGTTTCCACGTGACCAATGGCCTGATCCCCTGTGGCCTGACTCAGGAGCCGGTGAGGAAACGTCACGTCAGTGAGCCCAGCAAGACGGACTCCAGCGCCTCTGCCTGACCCTTCACGCATTCCCTCCTCACCAGGAAGACGCTAGGTGGCGGAGCCTTGGTGCCCGCACACACGCTGCCCCACATGTAGCTGTAGTTTGGCTTTTTCCTTTTTAATATAAACAAATAAAATTAACAAAAAATAAGTCATTTTTACCATGTCAGTAACACTGAAACATTCTTAATTGTTTGGTATTTTACCTTAAGGCCTTTTTGTTTTATTTGTACTTGTGTAATAAACTCGGGCAGCCTTAAACCAACCGTGGAAGGTGTGGTGGTGTTTTTTTTTCCGGTGTGGAGTCTGCCGGTTCGAGCACAGGATGCAGGTTTGATTAAAGATCTCCCCAACATCAGCTTGGATCTAATCATTCTGGGGTAATGTATCGAGTTCCCGTCTGCAAAAATAATACACATTTCAAATCAATTGGGATATTTTTCATTGAAAAAGCCAGTGGATCAATGGAGCTCCTTACAGCAAAACTAGCCCAAAAAATGGACAAGTTCCACAAGACATGGGAAATATGGCCAGGTGTGTAACAAACTGCCATGAAAACAACCGGAAAAGGTCAAATTGTTGGTTGGGCTGGCCCCCCCCCCCCTTTTTTCCATCCCCTCTCTTTTCACCTCTCTCTCTCTCTCCCCCCATCTTCTCTTTTTTTCTTTCTTGACAATAAAAGATGCACACAAAGAAGCGGCCGCTTCCATGTTAACGCACCTAGTGGGGGAGTATGTGAATAGGCAATATTCAACACAGCTAGTTACATACTTAACTTAAACAGAAACAATGATTTGCGAATATCTACTGTGACGTCTATAATGGTCAGTACTCCTCCAACGTATGTATAACAAGGTGTATGATGTGTGTGTATTTTGTGAAAAACAATAAAAAAATTGGGAAAAAAAAGCCAGTGGAAAGGTTGGTGTGGTGTGTGTGTGTGTGTGTGGTGTGTGGGGTTCTCCCCCCCCCCTCTCTCCAGCTTTAAGATCTTTGATAAAGTGCTTTCTTTTTAAACTCCAGGTACCTAAGTGAGTCCTATTACTAGAGTGAGGTTCTTCAAAGGGGTCATGTCACAAAACATTTGACTAGGGGGGCCACAAGCTTATTGCAATGTTATTTTAGATGTGTAAATGGATACATTTCACCACTTTGCCAGCGTTGATCACATCTGCTATATGTATATTTTATATATTACCTGACAAGTGAATGTGAGACGCTGCTGAAGCGGAGGTGAGGACGGCCACATGAAGGTCGTTTTGTATGTTGCCTGTTGAAGATCTCTGCGCTACAGCTTGTCCACAAGTCTCCTAGCCAATCGTCAGCACTGCTCGTTCCAGACGCGACGTGCGCCTTCCTGGGAAGATCCTGGTACATGATACAGCTCAGTGGGAGAGGTTAATGTTTAGAGACCCTTCTGGACAGAGCCATCTTAAAAAACTAAATGTTGGGGCCCTGAGTAAGTGTATATCTGGGAATCCCCACCCACATTTAAATAGAAATACAGTGTGTTTTTTCATTTTGCTCAACATTCAAAACTTGTATTGAAATTCTGCAAATATTACTACAAACATTTTATTTAACTTGTGCTGATTTTGTTTAGTGCAAACATCTTTCAATACATTTTTATAAGGTGTGACGCTTCCTCCACATACAAATCTGGGAACCGTTCTGCAGCTGAGCAGTTTGTTCTTTGTCAGATAACTTTTATTTATTTTTTAAAGCAGCTAATCGCAGCTTTTCCCGTTCTTTCTGCTTCAACAGATCTCTTCTTACCCTTTCCAGGGTTTTTTTTTTCTCTCTCAATCTGATACTTGGTATAGGGTGTGCAAACTTTTTGGTTTGCTTCCCCGCTCTTTCCCCCCACCCCCCCCTTTACCTTTTCTACTGTATGGCATCATTTGACTCCGCATTGTAATGGTGACTCGCCTCCAGTGAGAAAGTAAGAGACATACAGAGGCCTTGCGCGCTCCCCTGGTATTTAATTTAAATATTTTGGGGAAGTGTGGGGCCTCTGTAAGTGCTACCCCCCCTCCCTTATATTTTTGCACCCCTGGAGGAGATAGAAGCATGCAAAATATTAAGTGTCTGAGAGGTTAAAGCAGCAGTTCCAGCAATATCCTACATGTATTGCATTATAAGGTACCCCAACCCTCTCTAATAGCGTGTCTGAGATCAGATGCATTGTAAGGAACCCCAACCCTCTCTAATAGTGCGTCTGAGATCAGATGCATTGTAAGGAACCCCAACCCTCTCTAATAGCGTGTCTGAGATCAGATGCATTGTAAATTCTTCTGTATTTGGTACAATTGTGAAATGACCAGGAAATTGCAGGGAACCCTTCAGCGATCCTGTCAGAACCCAAAGCTTCCTAGGAACCCCAGTTTGAAAACACTGGTATGCAGTAACATTCAGACCTGATCGGTTTAACGAGCACCTTTCTTCTGGTACATGGACATATCACCTGATATGCTGATTCTGCGGCTGTCCACGGGGTGACGTTGTTACTATTGGCTCTACTTGGAGCTGTTCTTGGCATCGTTTCTGGCAGCTGGGTTTATTTCTTTGTTTCCCAAATTCCCTGAGCCCAGAACACAGTGTGCCTGACAAAACATATGGTATGCATACGCAATAACACGCAACATAAAGAAACTCTGAGTATGACCAGAAGCGTCAAACCACTTACAGTCTACTGAAACCAGAGACCATCAACCATAATCATCTCCTGGCCCCAACCTCTAACCTTTCCCTTTTCCAATCTCTGCCTCCTACAACCAGCATGGAAGTCCTGGAAATTGGTTGTATGTAGGCATGTATAACTGTATTTAGATAGAGCCAACCATCTACACTGCACTTAACAATATTGCAATAGGAGGTAAATACAATACAATACAGCCAATGTGAATAAGTGCAACAGGTAAATGACAGCATAAGGCTAAATTAGACCCTGTCCCATAGAGCTTACAATCTAAGTTGCTAACAATTCATTTCAGGTCCCGCAGGCAGTGAATGGGGTTAAAATGTCTCCGACAGCAAGTTTTGGGGAATGCCAGCTGCATGTTGTAGGCAAACTACTAGACAAAACTAATTAGCCAAGGTCAGAATAGCTAGGACATACTGTGTCCTTGTATGCCATGGCAGAAGGAACCCAGCAGCTGGGGGGGAATGTGTTACACACCTAGTGGGGGAGGGGCTGTCACTCAGCTATCTAACCACCTGGTTCTGTGGGAAGGAGTCAGTCAATAACAAACCCAGTGCCCCCTGTGTAATGTGACCTAGCAGCTGCCTCCCACCTACAGATATTGGCAGATGAATGATGTGTGTATAAACATCTCTGGGAATCTCACTTTTTACAAACGCTAAATTCTCTTCCTCACTTTTAAAGCTTTACACTCTTCTGCTCCTCCTTACATCTCAGCCCTAATTTCTCGCTATGCCCTCCTCTGCACCTCCTTACATCTCACCCTAATATCTCACTATACCCTCCTCTGCACCTCCTTACATCTCAGCGCTAATTTCTCACTATGCACCATCCTGACTCTTGCGTTCTGCTCAAGGCTGTCTTCTCTCTACCCCCTTTGTATCTAAAGAACTCTCTCACCTTAAACCTTTCTCACTGACTGCCCCACACCTCTGCAATGCCCTTCCCCTCAATACCCGACTAGCACCCTCTCTATCCACCTTTAAGACCCACCTTAAAACACACCAATTTAATGAAGCATATAAGTAGCTCCGTGGCTGATACCATACACTTCATACATCGACCTTGGCCCCTTGCAGACGCACTTACCAGAACACCCTCCTACTGTCTCTGTACGTCCTCCTTACCAATTAGATTGTAAGCTCTGCGGGGCAGGGACACCTTCTCCTAAATGTCACTTTTATGTCTGAAAGTGCTTCTTCCCATTATGTGTGTAGCCAGGTTCCCTTTGCCAGAGCTGACCCCCCTCCTCCTGGGGCTCACAGCCGCCGCTCGTGAGGGGGCAATGCGCGAGCAGCGCGCTACCTTAGAGTCAGGGCTGGTTGCCGGGAACGCGATCGGGCTGTTGCTAGGGCCGTGGTTGCGTCGTCGGGATGTCCCGGCAGCTCGCGGTGAAGGAAGCCGCCATTGCGAGGTGCGTGGCGCATGCGCAGGAGACAGAGGTACCGTGAGGCTCACAGACAGGTCGCGCATGCGCAGTGAGAAGCGCGCGAACCCTAGTCTACCAGGGAAGGCTCTTGGAAGGGGCTATAAGTCTCATGAGCCTCTGCAGCGCCCCACGTGACGCCATGGAGCCAATAGGGCTGGAGGATGGCCCTGTAAGGAAAAAGAGATAAATTTCGCGGGCTTGCAGCACGCTAGTCAGTTGGTGCCAGGAGAAGCTGAGGGAAGGAGGTAGGGTGCAGGAGTCAGTGACTCCCTGCACTAGGCCAGCAGCCCCCAAGGCCCCAGGTAGCCCTGAGTCACCCAGTAGTGTGAGTAGTGTCAGGGACAGCCCCCAGGTTAGGGACCCTGCCACTTACTGTCTAGAGCTAGTTAGGGACACAGCAGAAGCTGCGCGTCAGTGCAGAGGTTTGGGCTCAGACCCTTGCTGTTGCTGCATCAGCCATCTGGGTGGGATCGCCCCGGAAGGTAGTTCCGGTGTACAGTCGACGTCGGGATCCTTTGTGAAGTTCCTTGGCAGGCCCGGGCACCGGAGTGCCCGGCAGGTAATCTACAAGTGCACCAATGAGTCTTGTAACATTTCACCAGGGACACAGTGGCTGCGCAGTCACACATATACATCTCACTTGAGTGTGGGGTTGCTGGACACTGGGTGGGATCATCCGGTGGAGGTGGAGGTAGCGTCCTGCGCGACGCCGGAGTTAGTGTCTCCTCTAGGGAGGGACACCTGTTGGTATATGTGTATATGCGCAAGGTTATTCATGCAAGTAAAGTCCCTGATTGTTTTACACGTTGTGTGGAGTGATATATATATTTCCTGTGAGGAACCACTCCCCCTCTGGTGGGAGCCATCGCAGGTGGAGGCGCTGCACCAAGTAAGAGGTTATACATATTGTCATACGTACCCCAGGCTCTCCGTGGCGGAGGCTTAGGCCTCCTATGAACATAACAGGTAGAAGCACCATGCTGGGTAATGCATATAGATCCCCCTACATACACCATATCTGCGATTGGGGGGGGGGGGGGGAATATGGGTTACATGTGTTATTTGTATTATTTGTTATTTATGTGATCATCACGTGTATTACTGCTGTGAAGCACCATGTACATGAATGGCGCTATATAAATAAAGATATACATACATTTATATCAAACATTTCCAGGGAAAGATACACAGACAACACAGAAACTTAAAGTATACACACCAGACACAGCTGTGTGACTGCATCATTATACTCAACAGATGCAAGAATTAGGGCGCTTCCCAAATAATGAAATGCCCTTATAGTTAGAACGCAAGAGTGCCGAAAAAAATAATAGCTCAAATACTGGCCAGGAGTAGCAGCTCAACCCGGTAGAAAATCTCCCAGAATACTTAGGTATTTGTTGTAACAGGTTGAGCGCAAGACATAAAATGGAAGAGAAAGCACAGACAATAATTGTACAGTAAAATCGTAACAATCACAGAGTTCAAATGTGATAATACATGCAGATAGGTGCACACACGTGGGGATAGTGAAAGGTCTACAATTAGATCTGAAGTAAGGTATACACTTACACGGCCCTGTGTCAGCCTGTACCAAACAGGGTTTATCTTTTCCGAATGCGTCCCCTGGGTAGTAAGCGTATCAGAGTGCTGATAATGCAGACGTAGTGATCGTAATACGTAGCGGTATTCAATAAGGAAGTGTGTATATTCTATATATATTGGCTCACACGGCCGTGTGTGAGTCACTGCCCAAAAAGGTGTCTTTCTCTGGTGTCTGTGTCCTCTGGGTAGTCCCCCGCGTTTTTCTCAAACTCGGAGAGAAGTGCAGGTTGCCGGTGCCCACGTGCTTTTTAAACTCTGGCCTAATATATGTTATAATGATGCATATGATATACCAGCGAGACACCAATGGTGCATCATAAAATCTGCCATGATAACCCTGTTATCTGTATGTCCGTGTGGCATTGTACCACGCTGCAGGACATGTTGGCATCACTGCTAACGATTGCACTAATCTAAGGCCGAGTCCATGGCCCCACGCGCGCCTGTCTGCCCGGCGATCTGTGGACTAAAGAGCCTTGCGATTGGGCGGCGTGTCTGAGGCGGGGCCGATGGCGTCACGGAGCTTGTTCATGTCGGAGAACCGCTCGCCTGACCCGGCCTTCACGAGACAAAGACAAAAAAAACTGTGTCTCACGAAAAAACAGCAGCGCCAACGCTCACGTGCGCGCACTGTGGGCGTTCCCATAGACCTCAATGTGTTTGATCGTGCCGCGCGAGCAATCGCCCATGCGGTCGCGCTCAGCATGGACGCGGCCTAAGGCTGCGGACATGCTAGGAGCGTGCGCCACCGCGATCAAACACATAAAAGCCTACGCGAATGTCCACAGTGCGTGCGCGTTGGCCGGAGATCTGCTTGCGGAGCCTTATTATGTTGCATTTGCCACGCGATGGCGGGGTCACGTGTGCGGTTCGCCCAATGAGGGCAAACCAGCTCCATGCCACGTCCGCCGACACGCCCCTCCCCACGCGCGCATGCAGCACATTTCTACATGGCCAGGAATATCCTCGGCTTCATCAGCGCGTGACGTCACGGAGCTCGAGAGCGGGCGCATTTAGCATGGATGAGGCGTAGAAGGAGTGGAGAAGATCCTGAATTGAAATGAGAGAGAGACAATGTTACTTATTAGCAGGATACAGCCAGCCACACTGTGTCACCCGGTGCCCTGCACTCTGCCCCTGTTTTGTATTTCAGGGCACAAGACCTTTCCTGACCCTGCACATTAATGATTATTAACCCACTCCGTGCTGGCATATTGCATAGCACTGTGTTCCTTCTTGTCCTCTCCCAAGCCCTGGGAGTTGCCTCGCCCTGTTGGCCTCGCCCTGTTGCTGGCTTCTGAGAAGCTCTGGGTGACCTCTGTCCCAGTTCTGAAGTCTTTGCTAGTGAGCATGCTTCATATGTATGCAAGAGCGCTGGGGGGGGGGGGGCAGTAGGGCAACTTTGACATACGACAAGCATTGATACAGGGGTAATATAGGGGGGTTGCGAGTGTGAGGACAGCTCGGTGAACCGAGCTAGGGATAATTCTGTGTACTGTAGACCCTGAATTAACGCCCTTTGAGAGATAAAATACTTGTTGCCATAGCGGCAGAGTTTGAGCGCTGGATCCAGCCTCTGCCTCCTGCTATTGGTTGAATCTCACAACCTTCATCTTATTGTAGTAGGGATTTAGGGATCCACTTACCGCGTTTATAAAAGTGTCCATATGCTGCAGATAACCTCATCACAAAACCTTTACATCAGGTTCGGCAAGTCCGGGGCTCAAGAGCAGCAGACAGGCCGGGGTTCGAAGACTTCTCTAGTTAACACGCACATAAAAATCATACGTGTGAGCACATTCATGTCTCAGACACGTCTGCACCCCTGCCCTTCTCCATTATCTCTTAGGCCGCGACCAGGCTGAGAGCGAGCGCGCTGTGACATCAGGCGCTGAATAAGCAGGGGCGGTTACTGTCCAGTTGAAAATGTGTATTTGCGTGCACAGGGGGGGGGGGGGGGGGGAGGAGGACGCGGCCTTAGCAAACAATGCTTCCACTACAGCCCTGGTTTCTGGGTAATGACATGTAAATGAGCGCACAGTAATGAACACCTAATTAATTACCTGTTAATCACTAAGAGCTTGTTTTGCTATGTGACCCGTTGGTGAGCCCTGCTTTGGATAAATATGTATCCTATTCCTGCTGTAATATACAGGGGGGGGGGGGAGGCAGGGGCGGGGGGGGAAGGCAGGGAGGGGGGGGGGAAGGCAGGGGAGGGGGGGGGAGGCAGTGGTGCGGGGGGGGGGGGAGGCAGGGGGGGATGGCCAGGGGCGGGGGGGGGGGGGGGAAAGCAGGGCGGGGGGAAGGCAGGGGGGGCGGGGGGGGAAGGCAGGGGGCAGGGAGGCAGGGCCAGGGGGGGGGGAAAGGCAGGGGCAGGGTGGGGGAAGGCAGGGCAGGGGAAGGTGGGGGGGGGGTGGGGATGCAGGGGCAGGGGGGGGATGCAGGTGGCAGGGGGGGGAAGGAGGTAGGGGCGGGGGGGAAGGTAGAGCGCGGCTTGGGTGATAGGCAGCGGGCAGGGGGAGCGGAGGGGGGGGAAGGCAGGGTGGGGGTGGAAGGCAGGGTGCAAGGTGGGGGGAAGGCAGGGGTAGGGGGGAGGGCGGGGCAGGGGGGAGAAGGCAGGGAAGGGAGAGGGAAGACCAAAAAGGCGGGGGGAAAGGGGGAAGACAGGGGCGGGAGAGTGAAAGGGTGGGTGGGGGGAAGGCAGGGTCAGCGGGTGGGGGGAACGGGGGGTTGTCACTGTGTTGTCAGGTGTCTGTCACTGTGGTCGTCAGTGTCTTGTCCTGGGTCGTGTTATTGTGTCTCGTGTGTCACGTGTGTTCGGGGGGGGGAGGGTCAAAAACGCAGCTGGGGGGGGTGTAAAACAGAGTTTGTGTGGGGAGTCAAAAACGGAGCCGCTGGGGTCAAAACACGGACGCTGGTGGGGGCTGGGGGGGTCAAAACGGAGCTGGGGGGGGTCAAAAACGGAGCTGGTGGGGGTGGGTTCAAAAACGGAGGGGGCGGGGGGTGGTCAAAAAAACGGAGTGGGGCGGGGAGGCAAAAACGGGAGCTCAGGAAAGAAAAAACAAAGGAAGAAGCAAAAGCAAGGCGGAAAAAACAAAGAGCGGGGATTTTGCTCGGTTACCTGTTTAGAAACAGGTTGGGGAAAAAAAAGAGGGCGTGGGGGAGACGGGCTTAAAGTATATGGAAGGCAAGAGTGAAGTCTCGCCATGCATATGGCTCGAGTAAGCGATTAGTTTATGGAGGCCTGCGTTTTTTTCGCATGTTTTGCGCTCTTCAAACCAGTTGCAGGCTATTACTTATCCAACAACTGGCGAACTCTGGCACTTCCCTTGTTTGTGCTCGTCTCGCCCTACCCAGTGCCCTTCTCGTTCGTTAGGTCGGTCTGTCTCAAGATCGCTAGCCCCAAACGTCCACAGCCGCAAAATTCAAACTCTCGGTTACTAGTCTACCCAAACCTTACGGTCAGCAACTTATTACCTGTTTGCATTTACCCTGCTCCAGCTGAGCCGCTTTTCGGCACCGCCTTCGGATAAGGTACAAAGAAAGGTGCCCAGAAGCTCGCGGCTTCTGAAGAGCAATCTCAAGCTCTCGGAATTGATTAGGGAGCAGCAGTAGGATGCGGCGCAGGCGAGAGGAGGCACAGTGTAAGGACGAGAAGAAGTTAGTATCGCGCGGACTATCAGGTGGATGAGGAGTGTGAAGGGGAAAAGATGCATCTCAGGGTCCATGACCGGGCTAAAATGTAGGAGCTAGTTCGCCGGTCGGAAAGGAATAAGGAAGGCACCATGGTCATTTAGGAGGGGGGTGAAGGCTAATGTGTAATGGCGTTTTATGATGGAGGGGATGAGAGAGAGACTGGCTCAACCCCGTTTGGTGGGGACGTCATCGTCTCAGGAGTTGACCATGATTGGATACGAACCCGATCCAAGGCCTATCACTATATGATGGCTCTTAGGAATGAATGGCGTCGTGCTTTTAGTACCCACACTGAATATGAACTCAGAAGATCTGCTGCGTAAGACTGAGAGTTCGGGCCCCGAGGAAAGCACCGTAAAAACCAGAGGGGGGTGGACTTTTCACTTTAGGGAGCATTCGCTCACCTCAGGCAGCAGCAGCGTGGCCGGGTGTTAGGGACCGGGCTAGAGCGCACCGGCCAGAGAGCCGTGGGGGGGGGGGGGGCGGCGGACCGACGGACCAATCAAATGGTCTCCAGAGACTCACAACCAAGATTTTCAAATTTATATATATAGATTTTTTTTTTTTCAAGTTTCTGCAGATAAAACTGCCTACACGCGTATATATAAAAGGTGTATAAAGCAGCACATGGATGTGCCCTGTCGCTACAGCGCACACTTTTTAATCAATGCATAATTATATTCATTGTATTCTGTAGCTGAATTACTCCTCACGTTATGGCTGTCGGCCCGGGAAGCAATAGGGCAAATAAACAAAATCACTGCAGCCCCGGACCAAACATGTTCTGTATCTCCTTCTGAAGCTCAGTGCGGAGCAGCTTATAGCAGCAAAATGGGATATAAAGAATACTCCATGAACACACTGCAGTCAAGATCTGCTCAACAATCCAAAGTTGTTTAGACGACTGTCAAGCATGAGGTTTTGAGGATTCCTGTCCACGTCTTGGCCTGTCACTTGGTACCCTCATTTCTTGCCCCTGCGGATCAAGCCCATGAACTTGCTCTGTTTGGGGCTGCATTCTGTATCCTCATAGTTGGACAGGCTCTCTATAAGACCTTTCAGGCTGCTGAAGGTCGGCCTCTTGCTTGGAGCCTGTTCCCAACACTTTAACATGATGCCATAGAGTTTCTTGGAGCAGTCCTGGTGCTTTGACATTCTGTGGCCTTGATTGATGAACTCAAACACATCCAGGTTGGTCTGGCCTATGGGGGAAGAGGCAAAGCAAGATGACCACATGGCAACACAGAGTTTTCAACAAGGTCAAAGCACTAGGTCAATGCTCTTTTGCAAACGACATCTGTGAAGAGTTCTTAATGTCTAATACAATATGACACTACCAAAAATGCATTCATTCTATAGAACAAGTGCTCAATAATTTGATTGCAAGCTCTTTGGGCAAGTTATTCACAGTGCCAGGTTTATCTTGTGTTCTACAGCTCTGCAAGCACTGGGGGAGGAGACATGCCACGTGTAGCGATCTGCTGCCCCCGACTCCCCAAATAATCATTACCTGGGTATGGCACGGTCCCCCTGGAGATAATCTCATACAGCAGGATGCCACAGGACCATACATCAGACTTAATAGTGTAACGGCCGAAGGACAGGGCTTCAGGGGCTGTCCATTTGTAAGGGATTTCTTTGGAGTAGGACTGATAGAATTCATTCTGTGAATAGAGAAAAGGAAGGATAAAGAGAGGAGGATAAAGAGAGGAGGACAAGGAGAGAAGGACAAGGAGAGGAGGATAAGGAGAGGAGGATAAGGAGAGGAGGATAAGGAGAGGAGGATAAGGAGAGGAGGATAAAGAGAGGAGGATAAGGAGAGGAGGATAAGGAGAGGAGGATAAGGAGAGGAGGATAAGGAGAGGAGGATAAGGAGAGGAGGATAGGGATAAGGATAGGAGGATAGGGATAGGAGGATAAGGAGAGGAGGATAAGGAGAGGAGGATAAGGAGAGGAGTTGGGGATAAGGAGTGGAGGATAAGGAGAGGAGTTGGGGATAAGGAGAGGAGTTGGGGATAAGGAGAGGAGTTGGGGATAAGGAGAGGAGTTGGGGATAAAGAGAGGAGTTGGGGATAAGGAGAGGAGTTGGGGATAAGGAGAGGAGTTGGGGATAAGGAGAGGAGTTGGCGTTAAGGAGAGGAGTTGGGGATAAGGAGAGGAGTTGGGGATAGGTGGGGAGGTAAGGTGGGGAGGATAAGGAGGGGAGGATAAGGAGGGGAGGATAAGGAGGGGAGGATAAGGAGGGGAGGATAAGGAGAGGAGGATAAGGAGAGGAGTTGGGGATTAGGAGAGGAGTTGGGGATAAGGAGAGGAGTTGGGGATAGGGAGGAGTGGGGAGAGGGGAGGGAGGTTGGGGGATAGGAGAGGAGTTGGGGATAGGAGAGGAGTGGTGATGTAAGGAGGAGTTGGGGATTAAGGAGAGGAGTTGGGGTTTGGGGGTTGACGTTTCGCGGATTGTACTCTTAGTATCCGCCAATGGTTTGCGGAATCTGCGGATTGGATTGTCCGTGATAAATAAATAAAAAATCCGGGAAGACAAATCACTGTTTTCAAAAACGTTTGCAAAAATCCGCGAACCAATGGAACAGCCCCATCGCCCCCAAAAATGTGCCTCACTAATACTGCATTAGCCATGGAGGTCAGTGAAGGTCGCCTCTAATGATTCGGGCCAGTCCGAAGTCAGCCACCTTACACAGGTTGTCGTCACACACGGATATTTCTGGCTCGCCAGGTCTTCTGGGAGTATTCAGAGATTAGATTGACTGCCATCCCGTCCCCCCTGCAGACCTATGTCCAGGAGGCCATCTTTGCTCATCTGCTGCCCCTCAGGACTGGCCAGGACAATAGAGCGACAAAAACAGTGACTTCATGTGTCGCGTATGGGAAGGAACCGGGGTCTTTTTACCCAACTCACACATGGGCATTCATCAACCACTGATAAAGAAATACAGGTATGGTATGCAAACAAACCACTAGGGTTGACCCCAAACTTTAGCTCAAGCCAACTTTACATGGATTCGTGCAGCTTTTGCCTGTGTGGCTGACCTCACACCCAGAATCTTATCTGCCAAGTAGCCACATGTGACTAATGGGGTGTGAGTTTGAAGGAAGCAGGTTTGGGGCCGGTCAGTGTGAGACATGAGATACATCATTACTATTTATCTTTGCCGCCATTTGTACAGTGGGTGTCATCTCACCTTCAAACATTGGGGTGTGGTTTCAAGTTCAATTGAGAGGTCTTTAATGATTATTGTTGCGACCCAATCAATTCAGTAATATGACAACACAGATGGGGAAGGACCCCTCTATTACGGGTTAGGGGCTGGGAGTGGGCACCGTATACTCTGAAAACGCATGGCCACAGCCATTGAATCTATAGCCCCGCAATCGCTCCCCCGCTCTGCAAACCCGCAGCTCCCCGCTCTCCCGCAGCAGTTGACCCAGTCAGCTTGCACACAGCTCCCCGCTCAAAGCGTCCCCCCTCTGCGCACCCATAGCTCCGAACCGCCTGGCGACCCAGCGCTCCCCGCTCTGCAACACCAGCCCATATGCGCACTCCTCCCGCTACTCTGACACCGCAGCTCACCGCATCGCACACCCCCAGCCAGCATACCCGATCCCCCTTCACCCGGGCGGCAACCCGCAGCTCTGTCTAGGCACACCGAGCTCCTCGCTTTGAACACCACGCAGCTCCAGCCGCCCCCAATGACCCACCCATCACGCTCCCCACTCTGCGCACCCGCAGCTCCCCGCTCGCGCACCCCAGCTCCCCGTCTGCGCACCACAGATCACCGCTCTGCGCACCCGCAGCTTCCCCACTGCACACCCCAGCTACCGCTATGCAAACCCGCAGCTCCCCGCTCTGCACACCCACAGCTCCTGCTCTGCGCAACATGCAGCTCTCCCACAGCTCCCCAGCTCTGCCCACACCCGCATGCTTTCCCCGCTCTGCCACACCCGCAATCCCGCTCTGACCACACCCGACAGCTCCCGCTCTGGCACACCCCGCCATCTCCCGCTCTTGCACACCCGATCCCACAGTCAGCCCGCTTTGCACACCGCACATCCTCGTTAGTGCACACCACCCTTCGCAACCGCCAACCTACGATCTGCCACCCACAGCTGCACTCGCCGAGATTGCCGACCTCCCCGCCTCCACCCGTCTGCACACCGTCCGCAGCCCGCTATGCACACCCGCAGCTTCCCCGTCTGCACACCCCACCTCCCCATTCCACCCTCAAGCTCCCGCTTCTGAACACCACTGCCCCATGCACACTATACCCAGGCTACCTTGCACACCGTCTGTCCCCGCTATGCACACCCGCAGCTCCCCGTTCTCACCACCGCAACCTCCCCGTTGCAGACCGGCAACGCCCGTTGAACACCAAAAGATCCCCGCTCTGCGCACCCGCAGCTCCCCGCTCTGCGCACCCGCTCTGCACACCCGCTCTGCGCACCCGCTCTGCACACCCGCAGCTCCCCACTCTGCACACCCACAGCTCCCCGCTCTGCACACCCTCAGCTCCCCATTCTGCACACCCGCTGCTCCCCGCTCTGCACACCCGCAGCTCCCCCAGCTCCCCACTCTGCACACCCGCTGCTCCCCGCTCTGCACACCCACAGCTCCCCGCTCTGCACACCCGCAACTCCCCGCTCTGCACTCCCGCAGCTCCCTGCGCCCTCACCTTGCAGTAAGCTGAGCAGGTCTCCCTTGCACATGAGCTCCGTGATGATGAAATACGGATCTCCCACAGAGCACACGGCGTAGAGAGACAGCAGGTTCCTGTGGCGGATAGTTTTCAGGATGGTGGTCTCCTTCTTAAAGGTTTCCTGCCTGGTTACATCTGAACGAGGAATTGGAGGAACAAAGGAACAGTGACCCTGGGCTCCAAAATCCCCTCCAAGGTCAAACACAGAGATAAACCAAAGTGTTACTTATACCGAGAGGGGCTGTAATGTGCATAGCATTGCCCCTTAACCACAGCTAGGGGTGCCAGGCGGCTTCTCCAAAAATACTGGACACAATAGTGAAAGGTGAGACACACATACCCACCTCTCACCTCTGTCTCTTCGCTCCATGATGTTTCCTCTTCTCCTACTCCCCCCCCCCCCATGACACCTCCTCCTGATTACTCAGCAGCAGCCAATCAGGATGGAGGAAGCTACTCGGTCCCCTAGTAATAGTCCTGCTCTCCCCCTGCTCGGGGAAATCCCACAGCCCCCCAAGCCGGTCAGGTCACTATGTCCAGAGAGGTAATACCGGTATACACATACATGTCCAGTATTACCTCTCTTTTGTTACCCTAACCACACCGCCGCTAGAGACCTGAACAGCACTGCTCCCCAAATGATCCACTGCTAGAAAACAGCGTTGCACTATAACTCACGTACTCAAAAATTCTGCAGAGCATTACGCCTTTACTTACCCCTGCTTAAGAACTACTGAGTATTTCTGCAATGTGTTGCAGGCCTTTGAAAGAGTTAAACAGCATATGCAGAGCATTCCTTACCTTGAAAATATCAAATATTATATCAAATATATATCTACTATTTGCATATGATACAACTCCCACAGTGTTGTTTGTGCAGGTGCTGCCATCTTGTGGCAAATGCTTTAAATGCACTATTTAAGAGTCTTGCAAAATATATCTATATAGGTATGTCTATTGTATGTATTGTATTGTATGTCTTTATTTGTATAGCGCCATTAATGTACATAGCGCTTAACAGCAGTAATACACATGGTAATCATATAAATAACAAATAATACAAATAACAGGTCATGGGAATAAGTGCTTCAGACATAAACGTAACATTTAGGAAGAGGAGCTCCGAGGAGCTTACAATATAATTGGTATGTAGGAGGAACGTACAGAGACAGTAGGAGGGCATTTTGGTAAGTGCTTCTGCAGGGGGCCAAGCTTTATGTATTATGTATCATGTATATATATATATATATATATATATATATATATATATATATATATGTATCTTGATTTATATAGCGCCATCCATGTACATAGCGCTTCACAGCAGCACTTGAGACAAAAGTAACTAAAGGAAAAGGGAGTCCCTGCCCCGAAGAGCTTACAATCTAAGTGGTAATTAGGAAGAATGTACAGAGACAGGAGGAAGGTGTTCTGGTAAGTGTGTCTGCAAGGGGCCAAGGTCGATGTATGAGATATATAGTATCAGCCACGAAGCTACTCATATGCTTTGTTAAAGAGGTATGCTTTAAGATGGGTCTTAAAGGTGGAGAGAGAGGGTACCAGTCGGATACTGGAGTTTAATTTTTCTCCCCCATTAAATATTTAAAGCACATTTCCCAAACGTTCTGATTCTGGTTCATTACTATCTCCAACATACCAGAATATTTTGTACACCTGTACACCTGTACACCTGTACACCTGTACACCTGTACACCTGTACACCATGGTAGTGGAATGAACAAAGAATTATTTTTAACCAAAAGTTTTGATGGTATATGAACTACTGACAACAGTATATTTGTCCATCAACTTGAATGTACATTCTCCTGTATATATATACTGTAACTACTCTACAGGAACTGAAGCTACGGAGCAACGAGACCCAAGACGGATGAGCTGACAGGGGTAAGCTGACTGCCCCTGAGCCCCGACTTCCATAGCAGTCCCCTCCATGCTCCGCTTTTGTTCCCCTACAGCTATGCACACCATAGGTGTTGTATCTATCCAGCGGCTTGCCTGAGCGCATGACAGTGCTACACTCCCATATACTGTAACTAGTTTATGTGGCTGTCTGTGTATTCACTACCATGCTGTATTTTCAACTGACTTAAAGCAGCAGTCCAAGCTGCCATTTTCTTTTAAATATTATTTTCCCTTTAATATGTGCATCAATACAATCCACACAATGATAAGTAATTAGCTAAGTTGCCGATCGATCCGTTCTCCTGTGATCGATTGGCGAAGGTTCGACTCGGGGGGGTTCACTAAATGGCTGTCAGTGAAGCAGAACAGGACCCAAGATGCAAAGTTCTGTGGGGAAGATCATGTGACAAGGCAGTCACTAGATACAATTGGCGCGCTGCTAGAGAGAGGGTAGGGTTCAAAAAGGGGTGTGCCAGAGCCTGTTTCAGAAGAGGAAGGGGATGTGACTTTGTGAATGGTTGCTATAGAAACAAAAAATGCTTGTTACATTATAATACATTACAAATGTAATTCAGAGTGCTTTTTTTATGCTACAAGTATTTTCTCATAGTACAGACCTGATTTATTAAAAAACACACATGTAGGATATTGCTTGGTCTGCAGTGTTAATGTCCATCATGTTTTAACTGGTTCATTACCAGGAAGTATTATAATTTGTTAGAAATTGGTAACACAGCACTGACCCTCAGCCCTGCGCATTCCTCCAGTTTCAGATCCCTTCTCATTCCTTCCTCATTGGATCACCCTGCTATTAACCCCTCCTCTCCCGTCACATCGCAGCCTCACCTCGTTGTATGGTTTTTACGGCCACCTGCACCCGGAATCGTCCCGTCCAGAATCCCTCATACACCTCTCCAAAGTTCCCTTCTCCCAGTTTCTTGACCAGGGTGAACTCCTCTCTGGGCCTCTCCCACTCGTCCAGGTGCAGGGGTCGCAGGTCACATATTGTCGGCTTATGCTGACCCATAAAAACAAACGTGTGTTCTGTTACCTTCTAGTACCACTGCAATTACCCCTCTCGGTCCAGAGGGTGGCAAAGCATTGCTCCAATAACATCTTCCGATCTCAAATTCTACAGAGCATTGCTCTATTACCCTCTTCCTGCCTGTAGCCCTGCAGAACATCACACTATTACCCTCTTCCTGCCTGTAACCTGCAGAACATCACACTATTACCCTCTTCCTGCCTGTAGCCCTGCAGAACATCTCACTATTACCCTCTTCCTGCCTGTAGTCCTGCAGAACATCACACTATTACTCTCTTCCTGCCTGTAGCCTGCAGAACATCACACTATTACCCTCTTCCTGCCTGTAGCCCTGCAGAACATCTCACTATTACCCTCTTCTTGCCTATAGCCCTGCAGAACATCACTCCATTACCCTCTTCCTGTCTGTAGCCCTGCAGAACATCACACTATTACCCTCTTCCTGCCTGTAGCCCTGCAGAACATCACACTATTACCCTCTTCCTGCCTGTAGCCCTGCAGAACATCTCACTATTACCCTCTTCCTGCCTGTAGCCCTGCAGAACATCACTCCATTACCCTCTTCCTGCCTGCAGCCCTGCAGAACATCACACTATTACCCTCTTCCTGCCTGTAGCCCTGCAGAACATCACACTATTACCCTCTTCCTGCCTGTAGCCTGCAGAACATCACTTTGGATTACAAGGGTCTTAAGGGGTCAACAGTGTGGGCCCACCCAGAGTAATGCCCCTTTCCCATCACCTAGGGCTGGGTGACTAGGCAGAATCCTAACCCACACCCTCCTCTGCTCAGTGATAGTTAGTACAGACCCCTGGTTATTACTTTTTGAGTTAGGGAATTGACCCAGTAGATACGGTCTGTGTGTCAATGCAACAAAGAGTACAGGTTCCTACAGGGGGAGACCTGAGTCCCATAGGGGCTGCCCCAGAAGTGGCCCTGGGACTCCAAGGGATATCAGCATCCGAGAGCATACTGTACAGGCATGGATCCTGAGTTAAGGAGGTGTAGTCGGTGGCTAATGGATACCCCTGTTGCCTCAGCACCAGAGTGCTATAGAGAAGGTTAGCAGGCCAGTGAAGTGGGATGGCGATCCCTGGAATATATTAATGAGGGTAGCCCAAGAGGAACTCAAGGAAGTCCCAGAGGCACAGACCCTATATGGAGGGAGTACATCACAAAAGGTGAACCCAGTAACAAGTAGCAGTAGCTTGCTAGGGGCATTAAGTGACAGACTACTCTAGGGAAGCAACAGTTGGAACAAACCCATTGAAGGTTATACTACTTTGTGTATAGACTGTACATAATACCACACGCCTCCCTTTAGTAGTGTGCTGCTGGTAAAAGGGTTGGCCTTACATAGATGGAAAACAAAAGAACAGACCCCGCGCTCCTAACAATTGGGGCTAAAATATACTAGTGACCTGTTTACATTTAGAACCTAAGTCTGTGTAACAAAGGATTAATTTGGTTGAATCTTTTGACCAAAACATGATCTGCAAGTTTTAATATTTCACACTAGGGTATTTGTGCACTCACAGTTCACCTTTATTATAAGGGAACGCCGATACCGGCTTTGGCCAGCTTTTAATTGCACTAAATCACAAAGGCACATGCTTCATTTATTTAACCCTTTCAGGGCATTTTCACATATCTCACACAGTTTTGTTCATAGGACATTAAGGAATTACATATATTCAGAGTAGGTACCTGCTAAACGGAGTCTACCTGTGGTTGCAAAAGATGCCACCAAATGACTCCTTTGTCACACAGACTTAGGTTCTAAATGAAAACAGGTCACTAGTATATTCTAGCCCCAATTGGCAGGAGCGCGGGATCTGTTCTGTTGGTTTCCGACGTTGTGGCTTGCCAACGCCCAGCCGACATGAATCCAGGACCCTGATAAAGCTCGCCACGAATGAGCACTGCCATGTACATAGACTAAACTCCTAAAGAGCCGGGCAAGAAAGGTTACATTTGCTATATTACCCTCTTCCTGTAGCCCCTGCAGAGCATCACTCCATTACCCTCTTCCTGTAGCCCCTGCAGAGCATCGCGTCATTACCCTCTTCCTGCCCGTAGCCCTGTAGACCATTACTGCTTCACCCTCAGAGTTATTTCCTAATCCCATTGATACCCGGCCGGGTAGGGTTGTCCCCTCTCACCTTGATGCACGGAGTGGTGAGGGTCAGTCCTGCTGATACTGGCATCCCCTTGTAGTATTCAATGAGCTGCTGCAGTTCAGAGAACGCAGAGATGCTGCTCAGGTAAAACTCTCCACGGCTGTTCTGTAGGATCTTGAAGTGTTTCACGGAGTCCTGATTGCACACTGAGAAAGACGAGAGGACAGAACCGGCATTATACCTCCAATTATTAAAGGTGCAATCCCACATGGTTTGCAAAATGTTGTGCAACCCTCCCTGCCCGGCTTCTAGGGAGATTACATCGGGGTGTATTATATGGCTACTCCACGTGGGTTACCGTGACTCAGGGGCGGGATTCAGGCGGCTGGGCAATGGGGCAGCAAGGTGGTAGAATAACGGGCGCCAGGAGCTTTTGCAGTACGACTGTCATTTATTCGAGTCCCCATGGACAGGGGCCGCTCATACACGTACTGACAACGTTGTATTGGATTTTCTCGCTATGCACCATCCCGACTCTTGCGTTCTGCTCAAGGAAATCTTCTCTCTACCCCCTTTGTATCTAAAGCCCTCTCCCGCCTTAAACCTTTTTCGCTGACTGCCCCGCACCTCTGGAATGCCCTTCCCCTCAACACCCAACTAGCACCTTTTCTATCCTCCTTTAAGACCCACCTTAAGACACTCTGCTTAAAGAAGCATATGAGTCGCACCGTGGCTAATACTATACACACGATACATAAAGCTTGGCCCCCTGCAGACGCACTTACCAGAATGCCCTCCTACTGTCTCTGTACATTCTCCCTACCTACCAATTAGATTGTAAGCTCCTCGGAGCAGGGACTCCCCTTCCTAAATGTTATGTTTTTTTTTTTGCTTTCCTCTGGATCAATATCCTGTCAATACAAAACAAAGAGTCGTATCTCTGGTATCTAAATGTAACATAGGTAATTAGATTGTAAGCTCCCCAGAGCAGGGACTCCTCTTCCGAAATGTTACTTTTATGTCTGAAGCACTTATTCCCATGATCTGTTATTTGAAATATTTGTTATTTATATGATTGTCACGTGTATTACTGCTGTGAAGCGCTATGTACATTATTGGCGCTATATAAATAAAGACATACAATACAATTTTACAATAGACATACATGAATACAGTTTTCCATCAGTGCCACTCTTACACTCAAATGAAACTACATTAACTTAGTTGCTCTGAGTAAGTGTGTCCTTTTAATGTTTTATTTATTTATTTCTAGCCAGAGGAAATCAAACCATCTGAAGTCTCAGCTCCTCATGTGTAACCAACTAACTGTAAAATATTATTTAAAATACTTACAGGTGTTACATTTGAGTACAAAATGCATCAAACTTTGGTTCTAGGAGGGACTGAACCCTTAAACATGTCACTGTCATTAGTACACTTTGGTCTTAGGAGAGACTGACCCCTTAAAGTGCACCTGGTGTAATCTCCGACAGTCAGCTGAGTAGTGAGATGTCAGCGCTTACCTCTGCACCCTGTGATAGCTGATTGATTTAGTTTGGTTCACAATGTATCTTACTACTGAGACATGAGGAGTGCACCTGAATATATACACTATACATTTATATGTATAATCATCGTCATCTTCAGCCCCTGTAGATCCACTGCTGGAGGAAGCCTCCCCAAGAATATTCCAGGTACTGCGGTTGCATGCCTTTCTCCACAGTGCTCCAACACATTTTCTGATTTCATCCTCTCATCTTACTTTTGGTCTTCATCTTGGTCTTTTAATCTCTCTTGGAATCCAGTAGAATACCATCTTTGTTCAACGATGGTCATTTCTTGTTGCGATGTGTCCAGCCCACGGCTATTTTCATTTCTTCCCTTATGTGATGTCACAGACTTTTGTTTGGTTCCAAACCCATTTATTACTTACCTGTCTCTTTGGGTAATACCCAGCATTCATCTGTCCATACTTTTTTGTGTTGTCTTTGTCTTTGTGTTGTCTGAAGCTTCTAAATTATCTTTGCATTTAGAGTCTAAGTTTCATATTCCTATGTGAGCATGGGCATAAAATACTGGTCAAAAACTTTCTTCTTGAGGCACCATTGAAGGTTCCCTTGAAATATTTTCTTAATTCTCCTATTGATTTCAATAAAAAAGTTCCAATCCATTGTTATTTGCCGGCAAAGGTAGACATAGTCATCAACTTCTTGTAGTTCTATTCCATTTATTTGAATCCTTGACAACTTGACACATATTTGGGCAAAACAACGGTGCCAATCTCTACTAGGAATTTACAGAATAGGCCAGAATCATCCTTAAACCCGACTGGGCTGAAGGAGCGGCTCCGTGAGTAAAGGCTCTGTGAGTAAAGGCTCGGTGAGTAAAGGCTCGGGAGTAGAGGTGTTGTGAGTAAAGGCTCGGTGAGTAAAGGCTCAGTGAGTAAAGGCTCAGTGAGTAAAGGCTCAGTGAGTAAATGCTCGGTGAGTAAAGGCTCAGTGAGTAAAGGCTCAGTGAGTAAAGGCTCAGTGAGTAAAGGCTCAGTGAGTAAAGGCTCTGTGAGTAAAGGCTCGGTGAGTAGAGGTGTTGTGAGTAAAGGCTCGGTGAGTAAAGGCTCTGTGAGTAAAGGCTTGATAAGTAAGGGCTCGGTGTGTAAAGGCTCAGTGAGTAAAGGCTCAGTGAGTAAAGGCTCTGTGAGTAACGGCTCAGTGAGTAAAGGCTCGGTGAGTAGAGGTGTTGTGAGTAAAGGCTCAGTGAGTAAAGGCTCTGTGAGTAAAGGCTTGGTAAGTAAGGGCTTGGTGTGTAAAGGCTCAGTGAGTAAAGGCTCAGTAAGTAAAGGCTCTGTGAGTAAAGGCTCAGTGAGTAGAGGTGTTGTGAATAAAGGCTCTGTGAGTAACGGCTCAGTGAGTAAAGGCTCAGTGAGTAGAGGTGTGAGTAAAGGCTCAGTGAGTAAAAGCTCCGTGAGTAGAGGTGTTGTGAGTAAAGGCTCTGTGAGTAATGGCTCAGTGAGTAAAGGCTCGGTGAGTAGAGGTGTTGTGAGTAAAGGCTCTGTGAGTAAAGGCTCTGACTCTGAAAACAATGACACTGACTTTGAAGCCCAGGAGCCTGGTTCAAACCAGTTTCTTGTGACCTTGGTCAACTCACTTTATCTCCTCTTCCTAATCTGGTCTGGAACTGTGTCTTTAAACTTCTATGACAGTGCGGTGTACTTCACGCTATATTGTAATTGTCAAGTGCTTTTCTCGCAATGGGACTCAAAGCGTTATATGAAATATAGTTATTAATACTCTACTTGGGGGAATCCAGCCTGTGTCTTACCCGAGAGGGCGTATGGGAACCCCTGCTTTTCACTCACACGGATCAGGAAGGATCCGTTCTCATTCTCCTCTGTAACCAGGAGGTCAACAGCTTCAGTGCGGGATAGCTCCCCGAAAAACCAACTGCAGAGATAGAGAACATAGGATGATGTCAGATCTTAATAATAAAGCATAGGACGTGCGGAGGAGCTTACAATCTCATTTCTCATTTCATTGCCCTTAACCACTTCAGAGACCAGCAACTCAAGCACAAGAATATGCTATCATGTTATTACATTCTTATCCTGTATTACATTGTGCACAAGTGGGACTGCTGCCTCAGGTGAGACCTGGCACTCACCTCAGTCACACAGTGGCAAGAAGGGATTCATGGGCAGAAGAGCTAGCAATCTAGGCTGGAGAAAGCATTAGGAAATAGGGTGTAACCAACTACTATGTAACCCGGTGACAGGATTAACCCTTTCCTGTTATTTTACTTCCCCTCTTTCATCTTAAGCACGTAGGGAAAAGTCAGAAATGTTCATATCATGTTTTTTTGTGTGTGGAGTCTCACAAATATGGCTGCCAATGTGACTTTGCAAATAAAAGGTTAACAAATCACTGGCCCCTTGGAGTCCCAGGGTTTGTCCCTGCTCAGAGTATTTAGATGTCTCGGTAGGGTAATTACTGGCCAAGCAGACACTGTAAAGATGCACACAGTGTCCCGGGCCTGGGCGCTTTCACTTTAATACACGGATAACGTTAAATCTGCAGCAATTACTGGAAAATAAAGGGGGAAGGCGTCCTGGGGAAAACAGAGATAAGAGACTCCAAAGTCTAGGAGACGGCCTGTAAAAGCTCTGAAATCTTTTAAAACTGGAGGTCCCACCTTCTTCCTGCAGAGTGGAACCATCTGATTAAATCTCAGGTCAAGTTCTAACCATGTATGTAATTTATAGTGGGCAAAAAAAAAGGGAAAAAACTCTGTACCCTGGAGCAAAACCGCAGCAAAGTGAGGGAATGTCATCAACGTATCCCAGTACTTGCTGCAGTTTTTGCCTGATGTGAATCAGCTCCTGATGTGGGAACAACCGGAGTTACGTGCCCCAAACATTATATTTGGGTTAATCAAATTCTGTCTCTGTTTTTTCCCCCTGTTATTTGGATGGCATATCCCAGCAGCAGGTCTAAGGGGTGGAAACTTCTCAGTTTAAAAATCTGTCCAGATATAAGAAGCACAACAAATCGGACCCGAGCCAAAGCTGGAGTGTTGTGACATAAGACACTTATCTTTGGGTTGTGACAAACTGTACAGACGCTTTTCTTTGGGTTGATAAGTATCCCATAACTTTCCAAAGTCTGCTTTTAATTAACCCATTCATCACCAGAGTGGCTTATTTCATACTATGTGATTTATGTAGCAGGACAAATGTTGATGTTAAATTTTATTATATTAGAGACATCATCATCTTGCACCTTATCACAATACTCTACATCTTATCCCAATACCCTGCACCTTATCCCAATACCCTGCACCTTATCACAATACCCTGCACCTTATCACAATACCCTGCACCTTATCACAATACCCGCACCGCTTATCACAATACCATGGAACCTTAGCACATACCTGACCATCCCAATACCCTGCAACATATCCCAAACCCTGCACCTTATCCCAATACCTACACCTTATTATAATACCCTGCACCTTAACCACAATACCCTGCCCTTATCACAAATACCCTGGCACCTTAGCACAATACCTGCACATGGGGGCATCAGATTGAGGTCGTGAGGAAGGTGTAAAGGGATGCAGATATTACCTTTAACTATCAATTTCTGCATCTCTGTCCACTTATCTCAGTTTTCTTTGGGGAACAACCGTTGCGTGGGTCGTTGATAGATGTAAGAAAGGCAATAACATAATGTAGTCATTAAAAAGACCCTGTGTCTAACTAAACAATTTCTAGGCATTGTACGTAACCCCAATATGACACATGCCTTCAACATGAGGGTGTTATATACACTGTTACTATGTTACTTACGCCTGACCATCCACCGTCCCCTCCTCTGCAGGAGTACTTATAAGGCACATATCTTTTTCAGCTCCAATCCATCACAGTTAGCTTCTTGGCCAAACCCACGTCTTCTGTCTTGTCCAGGAATGGAAAAAACTCCCCAGCTTGAAAGTCAATTGAGAGCAGAGGCTTGGAAGTCCCATAGGCTCAAGTATCTCTCGTAACCTGTTCAGACCACGTATCCATCATCCTGTTCAGGGGGATTGTGGGCTCTCTCAGTACACCTGTTCCAGCAGCAAAGACACATACCACAGAGCTTCTTGCCCATCTAGCTCTACACAGTTCTGGTTGTCAAGACATTGTGTGCACTGGGATGGGGGTGGGAATCGAAATGTGGGAGTTGACTAGATCACATGGATTCTTGAACTCAGCCCGGGCTTCAACCGCAGATTACTGCAGCACTTTAAAACACTGCTGGGAATCTGGCAGAACACTTCTTATTAGTTTTGATGATACAAATCCCAAGGGAACAACCTCTTTGAGAACTAAAACAAGACTCTGTAGTGAGGGTGATTGATTACTGCACTACCCTCCTAACAACAATGTGAGCTGCCACCTCCCAAGGTCGCCCGTTCTCCTATCTGCTGTGAAAGCTTGGCCCCTATAAGATCCTTGGATTGTTTTATATTTAGGGTAGCTGGTGGTTTACCCAGCGTTTTTGTGTCCCCTTGCTTTATTAGCCTTACCACCTCGTGTTGGAAACTATTCCATAACTCCCCCATCTTCCATAAATAGAGTAGCTTCCTAACACTTACCTCTGAGCCGCCCACACACCAGCATGAAGTAGTTCTTACTCACTCTTACCTCTGAGCGCCCACACACCGCATGAAGAAGTACTTCTCACACTTAATCTGAGCCCCACCACAACAGCATGATAGTGTATTCTCACATTATCCTCTGAGCCTCCCACACACCAGCATGAGAAGTTCTTCCATCACTTACCTCTGAGCCCCACACACCAGCATAAGAAGTACACCTTAACACTTAATCTGAGCTCCCACACACCAGCATGAAGTAGATCTCCTAACACACCTTGAGCCCCCACCCTTACCATGACAGTAAGTACTTCCTACACATTACCCTGAGCCGCCCAACCACACCAGGCATGAAGAAGTACTTCCTCACTATACCTCTGAGGCCTCCCACACCAGCATGAAGCTAGTACTTCTCACTACGTACTCGAGACCTCCCACACACCAGAATGAAGAAGTATCCTCAATTACCCTGTGAGCCTCCACACACCAGCATGAAGAAGTACATTCCTAAAACTTACCTATGAGCCTCCCACACACCAGCATGAAGTAGTATTCACTCTTCCTCTGAGGCTACACACACCAAGCATGAAGAAGTAACACTAACAACTTTGTACCTCGTGAGCCTCCCACCCTTAGCATGAAAGAAGACTTCCTCACACTTACACTCTGAGCGCCCCACACACCAGCATGAAGAAAGTACTTCCACACTTACTCTGGACCCCACACAGCGAAGAAGTACTTTCTCAACTACTCTGAGCGCCCCACAACACAAGCATGAAGTAGTACTTCCTCACACTACCTCTGAGCCTCCCACACACCAGCATGAGAGAAGAGTACTTCCTAACACTTACCTCTGAGCCCCCTCACACACCAGCATGAAGTAGTACTTATCACTCTGACTATGAGCCTCCCACACACCAGCATGAAGTAGTCTACTCACACTTACCTCTGAGCCCCCACACAACAGCATGAAGTAGTACTTACTCACACTTACCTCGAGCCTCCCACACACCAGCATGAAGAAGTACTCCTCACACTTACCTCTGAGCCTCCCACACACCAGCATGAAGAAGACTTCTCACACTTACCTCTGAGCCTCACACACCAGCATGAAGTAGTACTTCACTCACACTTACATCAGAGCCTTCCAACAACCAGCATGAAGTAGTACTTACATACTTACTCTGAGCCTCCACACACACCAGCATGAAGTGTAGTACTTCCTCACACTAACCTCTGAGCCGCCCACACCAGCATGGAGTAGTACTTCTTACTACATCTTACCTCTGGAGCCCACAACAAGCATGAAGTAGTACTCCTCACACTTACCCTGAGCGCCCACACACCAGCATGAAGTAGTACTCCTCACACTACATCTGAGCCCACACACACAGCATGAAGTAGTACTTCCTCACACTTACCTCTGGGCCTCCCACCAACCAGCACTGAAGTAGTACTTCCTCACACTAATCTGAGCCTCCCACACACCAGCATGAGAGTACTTCCTAACCACTTACCTCTGAGCCGCCCACACACACCAGCATGAAGTAGGTACTTACTCACACTAACCTCTGAGCGCCCACACACCAGCATGAAGTAGTACGTTCTCAACTACCTCTGACGCCTCCCACACACCAGCATGAAGTAGTACTACACACCTTACCTCTGAGCCTCCCACACACCAGCATGAAGTAGTACTACTCACACTTAACCTCTGAGCCGGCCACACACCAGCAGAGTAGTACTTCTCACAATTACCTCTGAGCCTCCCACACACAAGATGAAGTAGTACTTCACTCACTCTTACCTTGAGCCCCACACCAGAATGAAGTAGTACTTCCTACACACTAACTCTGAGCCCCCCAACAAACCAGCATGAAGTAGTCTTCTCACACTTACCTATGACCTCCACACCACCAGCATGAAGTAGTACTTCTCACACATTACCTCTGAGCTCCCCACACACCAGCGATGAAGTAGTACTTCCTCACATTACCTCTGAGCCTCCCAAACAACCGCATGAGAAGTACTTCTCCACACTTACCCTGAGCCTCCACCACACAGCATGAAGAAGTACTTCTCACACTTACCTATGGCTCCCACACACAGCATGAAGTAGTACTTCTCACACTTACCTCTGAGCGCCCAAACAGACCAGCATGAAGTAGTATCCTCACACTTACCTTGGGCCTCCCACACACAATGAAGTAAGTACTTCCTCACACACTATGTGAGCCTCCCACACACCAGATGAAGTAGTACTCCTCACACTAACTCTGAGCCTCCCACACAACATGAAAGTAGTACTTACTCACTACTTACCTCTGAGGCCTCCCACAACCCAGCTGAAGTAGTACTTCCTCACACTTCTAGCCTCCCACACACAGCATGAAGTGTCATCTCATACTTACCTTGAGCATCTCACCACCAGCATGAAGTGAGGATTCTCACAATTACCTCTGAGCCTCCAACACGAATCAGAATGAAGTAGTACTTCCTCACATTACTCGAGCCGCACACACCAGCAGCATGAAGTAGTACTTACTCACACTTACCTCTGAGCCCCCCACACCAGCATGAAGTAGTAATCCTCACAACTACCTGGGCCTCCCACACACAGCATGAAGTAGTACTTCCTCCACTACCTTGAGCCTCCACACACCAGCATGAAGCGAGTACTTCCTCACACTTACCTTGAGCCCCCACACCCAGCTGGTAGACTTACCACTTACCTCTGGGCCTCCCCAACACCAGCATGAAGTAGTAATTCCTCACACTACAACTCTGAACCTCCCAACAACCACATGAAAAGTAGTACTTCCTATACCTCTGAGCCTCCCACCCACCAGCATGATAGTTATACTTACTACATAACCCTCTGAGCCTCCCACACCACCAGCATGAAGTAGTACTTACTCACATTACCTCTGAGCCGCCCACACACAGCATGAAGTGAGACTTCCTACACCTTGAGCCTCCAACACAGCATGAAGTAGTACTTCCTACCCACTTAGCTTGAAGCGCCCCCACAACCAGCCTGAAGGAGATATTCCCACACTTACTTCGCCTCCCAAAACCAGCATGAAGTAGTAGTTCTACTCAACCTTACCTCTGAGCCTTCCACACACACCGCATGAAGTAGTACTTCCTCACACTACCCTCTGAGCCTCCACACCAGCATGAAGTAGTACTCTTCACACTTACCTTGATAGCCTCCCACACACCAGCATGAAGTAGTACTTCCTCACACTACCTCTGGGCCTCCACACACCAGCATGAAGTAGTACTTACTCATACTTACCTCTGAGCCTCCCACACACCAGCATGAAGTAGTACTTCCTCACACTACACCGAGACCGCCCACAACACCAGCATGAAGTAGTAAGTACTCCTCACACTTACTCTGAGCCCCACAACCAGCATGAAGTAGTACTTCCTCACACTACCTCAGAGCCTCACACACACAGCATGAAGTAGTACTCTACTCAATCTACCTTGAGCCTCCCACAACACCAGCATGAAGTAGTACTTCCTACACTTACCTCTGAGACTCCACAACACCAGCATGAAGTAGTACTTCCTCACTACCTCTGAGCCTCCCACACACCAGCATGAAGTAGTACTTAAACTTACCTCTGGCCTCCCACCACCGCATGACATGAAGAGTACTTAATTACTCTGAGCCTCCCACACACCAGCATGAAGGAGTACTTACTCTATACCTCTTGAGCCTCCCACACACCAGCATGAAAGTTAGTACTTACTCATACTTACTCGAGCCTCCCACACACCAGCAGAAGTGATTCCCTCACAATTACTCTGAGCCTACACACACCAGCATGAAGAAGTATCCATACTTACTTGACTCCCACACACCAGCATGAACAGTAACTTACTCACATACTTACCTCTGAGCTCCCACCACACACAGCATGAAGTAGGACTTTCCACTTACCTCTGAGCCTCCACACACCGCATGAAGTGACTTCCTCACATTACCTCTGAGCCTCAACACAAGCATGAAGTAGTACTTCCTCAAACTACCTCTGAGCTCCACACAACCAGCCTGAAGTAGTACTTCCTAACCTTACTCTGAGCCTCCACACACCAGCATGAAGTAGTACTTCCTCACACTTACCTCTGAGCCTCCCACACACCAGAGAAGACTTCGCTACACTACCTCTGAGCCTCCACACACAGCATGAGTAGACTACTCAACTTACCTCTGAGCCTCTCACACACCAGCATGAAGTAGTACTAACTAACACTTACCTCTGAGCCTCCCACACACCAGCATGAAGTAGTACTTCCTCACACTTACCTCTGAGCCTCCCACACACCAGCATGAAGTAGTACTTACTCACACTTACCTCTGAGCCTCCCACACACCAGCATGAAGTAGTACTTACTCATACTTACCTCTGAGCCTCCCACACACCAGCATGAAGTAGTACTTACTCACTCTTACCTCTGAGCCTCTCACACACCAGCATGAAGTAGTACTTCCTCACACTTACCTCTGGGCCTCCCCCACACACCAGCATGAAGTAGTACTTCCTCACACTTACGTCTGAGACTCCCACACACCAGCATGAAGAAGTACTTCCTCACACTTACCTCTGAGCCTCCCACACACCAGCATGAAGTAGTACTTACTCACTCTTACCTCTGAGCCTCCCACACACCAGCATGAAGTAGTACTTACTCATACTTACCTCTGAGCCTCTCACACACCAGCATGAAGAAGTACTTCCTCACACTTACCTCTGAGCCTCCCACACACCAGCATGAAGTAGTACTTACTCATACTTACCTCTGAGCCTCCCACACACCAGCATGAAGTAGTACTTACTCATACTTACCTCTGAGCCTCCCACACACCAGCATGAAGTAGTACTTACTCACACTTACCTCTGAGCCTCCCACACACCAGCATGAAGTAGTACTTACTCACACCTTTGGGACTCCCACCCTCCAGCATCAAACCCCAGGATGTGCACATGTTGCCGTTAGAATAACCCTTGTAGAGGGATATTTGGAATATACAGCTCTTGGTTTTTTTCCACAAAGATAGAACATAAAAGGGCAGATTCCCAGTGCACAGAAATACCTCTCTTATCACTTCATTATTTGTCTTTAGTTCTTCCTCCTTTCCTTATAATATTAACCTTTCTCACCCTTCCCTTTTGCCTTTTTCTCTGTGACTTACTCTCCGTCTCTCTCCCTGACCCTTTCCCCCCAACATTTGTGAGGGGTTATATCTAGGCGACACCTGTAGTGCTGAGCGGATCTCTGCTGAGACAGGTAAGTACAGGTATGCGCATGCACACATTTACATGTTCAGCTCTCTTTGTTTCTCCCAGTTGCTTAGCGGCCCTGCGGATATCCACCACATAAAATGGGAACCCAGTATCATGTTACCACGTTATTGGTCCTGACACAGAGAGAGTTGGCACCAGTTCACCAGGCGAAGAAGCAGCCACAGCCCTGGGTGAAGGTGGCATGGGTAGGGCACCCATTACTCGCAACACAGGATGGGCTCAGCTCTGCTTACTAAGCAAACAGACACAGCCTGATACAGATACAGAGTTCAGAGCATACATGCCAACAGTGATAGGGCCAATTTAACTATTACTTCCTGGTCATTGGACGCAAAGCAAGGAATATAACTATGACCGTGTGTGTATATTCACTCATCTCACTTAGTGTACTGCTCACCCAGACACACCTCTCACTCCCGTGTGAGGCTCCCTCACCCACCTCTTACCCCCCATGTGAGGCTCCCTCACCCAGACACATCTCTCACTCCCGTGTGAGGCTCCCTCACCCAGCACACACCTCCCACCCCCTTCGTGAGGCTCCCTCACTCACAACACACCCAGCGCACACCTCCCCCCCCCCCTGTGGGGCTCCCTGACCCAGCACACACCTATTACCCCCCATGTGAGGCTACCTCACCCAGCACACACCTCCCACCCTTCAGCCCCCTGTGAGGCAGATCTAAGTTACGTAGGATGTCAGAAAGGTACTCTCAACATCTTTCAGCATCGGTCAAGGTATTTGGCCTGTGGCTTGACAACACACAAACAAAAAAAAACAAACACCCACCCAAAGTGGCCACAAAGTCTACTTAATGCCTTCGCTAGCTCGCTCATCCAGATCACTTTAAGACAGTTTCAACATGATTTTATTTAATGGTTACAATTCCCTGCCCCATAAAGACGAGGTATAACATGAAATGACTGACGATTCAGAACTATTTTGTGCATCTAAACATATCTATCATTGGCTGATCGTTCACAGAGAGGAGATCCAGACAGTGAAGAAGTTAAATTAAGCTGACCAGGTCTGTCCCTTTCGCCTTACAACTGGCTATCACAGGGGCTAGCAACGTAATATGCAACACAAACCCTGCCCAGTACAATCAAAGTGAATTACAGCTAATTTTTTCACAGGGTTAATGCAACTCCCTCCTGTGCACAGGACATGTTCATATAGACACAGAGTGGTGCATGACAAAGGCTGCACCTTGTTAATCTCCATACAAGACAACCTGCTCTCTTTGTACTGTAGTAACTGTATGACTGCTGACCCTGCAGATCTCTGGCTCTGTATTATCTACTGTTATGTTACTCTCTCTGCCTATCTTGGGAGGTTTTCTCACACACCTACAACCTTGTCATTGAAGAGGGATTTTCCCCGCACCTGGCTTCAGTTAGGCCCCTTTGCTCCCGCATTGTTTGGAGATATTTGATGCTCTCAGTAACATTCCCCCATTCTTCAGATACAAAATGATGAGGCATGCAGCGCAAACAGTCTATTGTTCTGGGGCTTCTAGAGGAGGCTTCATTGCACATCGTTGCACATCGGCCGGTGGTTGGAGCATCTAAGTCCAGTTCATCACCGGACAGAGCGCTGGATAAATGTCAGTTTCGTCACCAGCTCCTGAAAGGAGGGTCTCTGCGGAGGCTCATTCATCCAGCATGTTTCCATTAGATTGTACACAGCAGCGCTGCAGAGATGGGGGCGCGGCAGTCTGTACCCCTCTGAGACCTTTTGAAACACTTCCCGGTTATTCATGCCTGGGGATAACATCACAGAAAACATGTTCAGGCTACTTAGGATCCCATAGAGTGAATTACCCAGAAAAGGAAGGGTTAATTAGACAAACCCTGGTGTTATCTTGCCATAAGGTACCATCTTATTTTCTCCCTGAATAAAGTTTCCATGTCCCAATTTACCCCAATTGGGATTGTCCTAACTCTCAGAACTCCCCCTTCGAACATCTTTTGAGGTCAGCCCATGTGGTCAGCGCTGCATAAAAAAACCCAACCCCTAACCTGCACTAAACACTGAATGTTGAGGGATTACGATAAAGTAAATTGCCCACCTCTGGGTTGCCGGAGTTTCTCACCTTGGTACGGCTGCTTTCCTAACGTGAACACCTCATACAGCAGTATCCCAAAGGACCACACGTCGGATTTTGTGGAGTATCTGTTGTATTTCAGAGCCTCGGGGGCTGTCCATTTTACTGGAATATTGACGTTTTTTTCCGGTGAGTAAATGTCATCCTGAGAATGCGTTAAAAAAAAATGAAGCGTCAGATTCACCGGAGGAGCGAGAAACGAGAGACAACGGAAAATCTGACGGATGACAGGAGGAGAGAAGAGGTGGACAATGAAGGTTCTACTTCACTTACAAAAACATTTTGCACTCGTGTCACTGTTATTGGCTCCTTAATCAACTAACACCTTGTTGGCAACATTTTAACTTTTTTGTTTCATCAAACATTCTAATTTTCTTTGGGTCCTTCCTGCTCCGTTTTTGCTTGTGCGCTTTTTCCTTCCCTTATTACCTTATCAACTATACATTGGAAGCTGCACGGCCTGCCTACCACGTCAAGGGAATGTGAGTATTATATTGTTCAGGGGAACCTGCCAATAAGACTGATGGTGGGTGGGCGAGTACCATCTACCACCTGTCTTCAGGAGGATAGTATCCATACCATTGGACATTAAGTACTAATATCATTACACATTCCTTATACCTTGTTTAGTGGTCTGGCATATGTAATTCTCAAATACCTGCATTGGAGCGCTTTAGTCTATTTCTATCTTGCTAATTTTCTTTCCAGTAGGGACATCGAAATGATCAATTAACTCTTCCTATTGACCTATTTAATAATAATAATAGCATGTTCTTGTATAATAATAGCATGTTCTTGTATAGCGCTGCTAGTTTTACGTAGCGATTTACAGAGACATTTTGCAGACACAGTCCCTGCCCTGTGGAGCTTACAATCTATGATTTTGGTGCCTGAGGCACAGGGAGATAAAGCGACACCGGGAATTGTACCAGGCTCCCCTGCTTCAAACTCAGTGCCAGCCAGTGTCTCTACTCACTGAGCCGCTACTTCTCCCATGTAATCTTATGAGGATATCCTAATACAAATGCATGCTCCCTGTCTGCCAGGGGACCAAGAAGTGCAGGGAAAAAGGAAAGTCCCTCTACAAGTGGAAGGGGAGGGCAGGTCCGTGTCACTGTGTGTCCCTGGTCAGCACACCGTGCCATCCCACAAGGGAGCTGCGGAGGGAGGTGATATTCTTCCCATGTTTGAGATGATCAGGGTTGCTATAAATGCTGAGAAAGTATTACAGGTTATAACCCCTTCAATGCTGAAGGTGCCTGCAACCCCTTCCATCACTGACCGGAGTAAAGACACACATGCACAAAAAGACATTGATCTTATAAGATAAACCTGCCATTACTCGACCCACTGGTGCTACAAAGGACAGCGCCTTTTAGCAGAGGAGAGTGACCCAGCCGAAGACCAACCTTGAGAAGTCTGGCTAATCCAAAATCTGCAATCTTGCAGATGAGGTTATCTCCCACCAGGACATTCCGAGCGGCCAGATCCCGATGCACCACGTGTTGCACCTCCAGGTATGCCATCCCATCCGCCACCTGAGCAATCACGTGCAGGAGCTGAGTGGTACTTAGTACATGTCCTTCTTTACCTGCGAGGAGATGTGGCTCGTGTTACAGATTCCCAACAAGCGGTCAGCTGCATCATGTCCAATGGGATTGTGTTTTACGGGAGGAACTGGTGAGGAACAGCAAACCCTGCTCTGGTGCAGGGCCTACGAGAGGGGGTGTGGGGGGGAAGCTGGTACAAATTACCGGGTCCCGGCGGTCTGGAAGTGGTCCAGAGCCCGACTATGTTGCATATGTTTTTTTCTTTCTCGGTAGTATCGCCATTTCTCACTCCTTGCTGCCGCCCACCTTCTCCTCCTGAACCGCAGAGTCAAATGACCCCAAGAGCTACTCCCCTCTGCACAGAACCAGCTTGCTAAGGGTTAATATCTGCATTTGCTTACTGCTGTGTTTCGTCAGCCCCACCCTCTGGAATGTTAATGCCCCTGGAGGACAAAGGACCCTGAAACGACAGCTGCATTCAATCTGAACCCCTTCAGTCTACATCTACGTCGCCCCAAAGGCGGACAGCCTTTGGTGCAGCCGAAGGGCCGCTAAAGGGTGTGAGCCATTTGCTGCCGTTCAAAATGTTTGGTGTTTTTAAAGTTTCTCTATTTCAATCTGAAACTCACCAGGCCTTTATCCCCTGTACCCAATTTCCCAACTCTATCTGCCCATGAAATGTCTGTGAATTGAATGTATAACCGCTGTTCTTTTAATGTAACCATGTATTGTTATAACTCTGTGCCCAGGACATACCTAAAAACGAGAGGTAACTCTCAATGTATGACTTCCTGGTTACACATTTTATAAATAAATAAACACAGTGGGACAGGTTAGTACTGACCATTTAAGTACGTCTGCAGGTTTCCTTTGGTCATGAGCTCAGTGACGATATAGACAGGTTCCCCAATGGAGCAGACAGCTAAGAGCTGAATCAGGTTCCTATGGTACAGGCTCTTCAGAGCATCGATCTCCTTCTTGAAGTCGCTTTGGTTCATATCCTCTGTGAGACCAAGAATAACGTGAGATTGCTGATGACCTCTGCTAACCCCTGCACTAGTAACCCAGCAAAGCCCGGAGGTCCCAGGAACAGCACAAACCTTGTTTGAAGGTCTTTATGGCAACTTTTTCTTGCGATCTCCAGATTCCTTCCCAAACCTCTCCAAAATTCCCTTCTCCCAGCTTCTTAATTTGAGTGAACTCCGACCGCGGCCTCTCCCAGCTGTCACCTGGGTTGACCACCTGTGTGTACAAGGACAAATGCTAGAGCAGGTGACAGTGACACTGCTGTCTCGCTTGCTTCTCTTGTCAGCTATCACACCTAAATCCCCACATTTCAAGGAGATTTCCTGTCCCCTTCACTACTTGGTTTAGAGTGCAAGCTAAATGTTTCATTATTTATATGGCCGGTTCAGTACTGAAGTAATTCGTTGTGTACACTCACTCTATCTACTATTCAATTACATTTCCTCCTTATGCCTGTACATAGCTTCCACTTTAAAGGTAACGTTTCCATCTCTCAACGTATGTACCTGTCTTGTATTTACATTTTAAACCAGCAGTATCATTTTATATAATGAAACTCATGGTGCACATTGGGCTCTGTATTATACACACTCCCTCACCCAGCAGTTTATCACACACCTGTTGGATATTGAACTCTGTATTATACACCCCCCCCCCCCCCAACCCAGCAGTTTATCACACACCTGTTGGATATTGAGCCCCGTATTATACACACTCCCTCACCTAGCAGTTTATCACACACCTGTTGTTCACAGGGCTGCAGCAAAGGACATTTGATGAGTCTCCAATTTGTCCGGTGGAAGACGACCAGTTCTTGGAGGCCGGGAAAACACCTCCCCTTCTCAATGTAATATTCCCCCTTGGCATCTTTCTGAATACGGAAATGGGTAACTTTATTGTGTTTGCGCACTGCAGAGGGGGACAGACACAGCGCACACTGAATGTATCAATGTTGGGGGATAAGGACAGTGACAAATTATCTGAACTTTAGTTTCAGGAGGAACAAAGAGAAGAAACATATTTAACTGCTAGAAGAAGTTCTAGCCTCTGAAGTGGAAGTTCCCAGGTGAGGGCCCTATAGAAGTGTTTGGGTTGCCTCTCCTCTGGGCGTTACAGGACAGGAATTAGATAGTAAGCTCATGGGGACAATAATTTCTCCAATACTGTTGTACTATCGATTCTTACTCATTATTATTAACTCCTTGGGTGCCAGTGGGCTGCATGAGTAACTTCACTGGAAAAATGATACAAAGTATATATTCCTCTTCATCTATCTCCCCCTCTATCCCCAGAGCCATTCACTGTACACTACATTCATGCCTGGACAGATAACCCACACTCCCTCCCTCCCTCTGGGTTGTATCTATCAGGGGACGCTGGCAGAAAAATGGACCTGAATCTTATTTGTATCCTGTGTTTCTAAGTATCAAGGTCACTTACAGTATCCCTCGTGCCTCCGGGCCACGTACATCAACATGGGATTTGAGTGTTGGTTGCAGGAGTTAGGGAGGAGTTATGTGATGGGCATATAATGGGATGTATTGACTTATGTTCTTAGCTGTGGCGGTCGCCTCCCATGTTTCCGCAACCAACCTCCTCCTTCTGAACCGCGGCGTCAGGTGGCGCAGCGGACGTCACCAATGTCCGCTGCATCATGGCGACGCGACGTCGCTTCGTCGAATGACGTTGTGCCGTTGCGTTACCACGGGGACGCCCACAGCGTCAAGGAGGAGGAGGGCGGCAACAAGGAGGCGGCCACTACAGCGAGGGGCGACGGATTTTCAAATCCGCCGCTGAGTATATAGTGAGAGATTAGGGTGAGATGTAAGTGGGCAGAGCAGGGTATAGTGAGAGATTAGGGTGAGATGAAAGTGGGCAGAGCAGGGTATAGTGAGAGATTAGGGTGAGATGAAAGTGGGCAGAGCAGGGTATAGTGAGAGATTAGGGTGAGATGTAACAGGGCAGAAGAGTATATAGTGAGAGATTAGGGTGAGATGTAAGTGGGTAGAGCAGGGTATAGTGAGAGATTAGGGTGAGATGTAAGGAGGGGCAGAGCAGGATATAGTGAGAGATTAGGGTGAGATGCAACAGGGCAGAAGAGTATATAGTGAGAGATTAGGGTGAGATGTAAGTGGGTAGAGCAGGGTATAGTGAGATTAGGGTGAGATGTAACTGGGCAGAGCAGGGTATAGTGAGAGATTAGGGTGAGATGTAGGTGGGCAGAGCAGGTTATAGCCTTAAAAGAGAGAATATGGGATTTAATGAGAAGCCAGGAGAGAGATTTCGGTAGGAGAGAAGCAGAGTTAGGGGAGAGTGCATTGCTTTTACTAGCAGCAGATTTTGAAATAGATAGTAGGGGATAACATTTTCGGCCAAATCTCCGTGCAAACCCCTCTGGCCAATAATCTGCATCTAAACCAGACGCATTTGTTATGTTTGGTGCAGACACTTTATATGGAGGCTCCAGGAGAAGGGAGGGACATGGCAGACGTTTCGCTCACCTGAAAGAGAATACTGTCCAATGTCGCTCTCGCTGGGCCGGATGAGATAAGAGCCATGTGCATTAGGTGGGGACATGAGAAGCGCCTCTGCCTCAGCTCGATTTTTTACTTCCGCATACCAGCTGAAAGGACATCCCGGCATCAGCGTTAGTGACAGGATCCTGCCAGTGACAGGATCCCGCCAGTGACAGGATCCTAGTACAGTAGTCAGTGTTAGTGACAGGATTCCGGGATCAGCGTTAGTGACAGGAACCCGGCAGTCAGCATCAGTGACATGATCTTAGAAGTCATCGTTTAGTGACAGGATCTCAAGAGTGACAGGATCCTGGCAGTGACAGGATCCTGGCAGTCAGCATTAGTTACAGGATCCTGGCAGTGACAGGATCCCATCATTCAGCATTAGTGACAGGATCCTAGCAGGGACAGGATCCCAGCAGTGAGCGTTAGTGACAGGATCCCAGCAGTGACTGGATCCCATCAGTCCACATTATTGAAACTATCCCAGCAGTCAGCATTAGTGACAGGATCTTGGCAGTAACAGCATCCCGGCTGTGACAGGATCTCGGCAGTCAGTTAGTGACAGGATCTTAGCAATCAGTGTTAGTGACAGGATCTTGGCAGTGACAGGATCTTGGCAGTGACAGGATCCCAGCAGTCCGCATGAATGACACTATCCAAGCAGTCGGCATTAGTGACAGGATCCCGGCAGTGACAAGATCACGGCACTCAGTGTTACTGACAGGATCTTAGCAGACAGCATTAATGACAGGATCTTAGAAGTCAGTGTTAGTGACAGGATCCCGGCAGTCAGCGTTAGTTACAGGATCTCAGCAGTGATAAGATCCTGTCATTCAGCATTAGGGCCAGGATCCCATCAGTCAGCGTGACAGTATCCCGGCAGTCAGTGTTAGTGACATGATTTTAGCAGTCAGCGTTAGTGACAGGATCTTGGCAGTGACATGATCCCAGCAGTCAGTGTTAGTGACAAGATCCCAGCAGTCAGAATTTGTGACAGGATCCTGGCAGTCAGTGTTAGTGACAGGAGGGGGGGGTGAGAGGTATGAGGGGGGCAGCCTCACAGTGAGGGGGGAGGTGAGAAGTATTAGGGGGCAGCCTCACAGTAAGGGGAGTGGTATGAGGGGGCAGACTCACAGTGAGGGAGGATGTGAGTTATTAGGAGGCACCCTCACAGTGAGAGGGAGGTGAGAGGTATTAGGGGGAAGACACAGGGAGGAGGGAGGTGAGAACTATGAGGGGACAGCCTCACAGTGAGGAAGGGAGGTATGAGGGGCCAGTCATACAATGAGGGGGGAGGTGAAAAGTATGAGGGGGCTGACTCACAGTGAGGGGGCATGTGAGATGTATAAGGATGAGGGGGGAGGTGAGAGGGGGGAGGTGAGAAGGGGTGCTTAAAGGTGCAGTTTAGACACTCACGGTTCTTGAATACTGGTCACACTTTGCTGAGTCACATAGTTCGCAGGGACCAGCCCTAACTCCATGCTGCCTGTCACCTTCCTGGCCATCATATAGTCTCCCTCATCAGAGATCTTGAAGAGCTCTTCCCCCTGTTTCACACTCAGCTCGTCTGCACTCCGGGCATTGAAGTCATACAGCACTACAATGGACTGGTACAAATTGTGGGGGGCAGAGCTTCCAGCCACCACCGTTGGCTCCCAACGTTCCTCCATCTGAGGCCAGATTTTGTCCCACAGGCAGCCGAGATAGCTCAGGTATTTCCTAAGGAAGGGTTCCATCCCCGTGGTAGCAATGTGCGTGAGGAGCCCCCTTCCCACACTCTAGGGAAGGTCTCCGGCCACAGCCCATGCACTGGACACTTGCTGTCCCAGCAGCAAGTGAAAAGATAACAGGTATTTTTTCACCTGCTGACTTCCTGATTACCTAGGGAGGTAAAACTCTTAGCCGTAGCTCGTGCTGGAAGGAGGAGGGACAGAAATGCACCTGAACCTGTTGTTCATACAAAGGAGACTCTGGCATAGGTAAGAGTTTCCTCTAGTTCTATTTAAAGAAAAAGAAGTGGTTCCTCATTCCTGACAGTCATCAATCTACTTAATCTGAATTAAATAAAGACTTTCATTTCATTTGCTCCACACCTAAGCAAAGAGAGTGGAGATTTTGTGGTGTTTACAACGGTTTGGGGTGTAATTAATGGTCCGAATGTAGAACATTACAGGATTTCAATTCTGTAAAGATTGAATTGTACACGTGTACATCTTCACCTTTGAGGAGTAATCAGAGTATGCTACTGTGTAAATGTATACAACCTCCAAATCCTGGTTTCAAGCAAACTTGACATCAAGTTGTCCTGTGAAGGAGTCAGGGCAGCTGACCGAAACTTGGGGTGTAGGGGTGTTAATGATTTGAATTACAACTCTACCAGCTCTAGGGTGCAAACCAGTGCTGCAATTTCTTCCAAGTGCCGGTGTCCTCTAAGACAGAGATACAAAGAAGAGCTATACTCACACGTTCATGATGAAGTTCTTCATTTAATGTGACAGCCAAGAACCGTGGAAAGACAACGTTGCAGGTCCCATTTGAACCTTTTGTCAGGTATAGTAACAGGAGCGCTACTATGTACCTGATGGAAGGTCCATATTTGACCTGAAACATTGTCTTTCCACGGTTCTTGGCTGTCACATTAAATTGAGAACGTCATTATGAACGTGTGAGTGGACCTCTACATTGTACCTCTCCCTTAGAGGGGACCGGCACTTTAAAGAAATTGTTTGTCTGTGTTGTGTTGGCTGCACAAGCTGGATTCTCCTCGCCGGAGGCTGTTTCCCTGTACTTTGGAATTGCAAACCAGATTGTAAAGATTATCCCATGAGGAAGACTTTACAGTGGAAACACGTGTTGGGTGATATCAGTGACCACTAAAGGAGCCCTTGTTGATGACATCTAGAGTGGAGGAAAACTTTAATCAGCCCAGTACTTGCTGTGATGGCCGTGGAGCAGATGCTGTTGCTGTGAATATTTTGTCTGATCCTATGACCCAGGGTGGTGTGAATGCTCTCAAACAAAGGCACTTATGTAAGTGGAATACTTTGTGTTTTTAACATTAAAAACAGTACTATACTATTTTGCTTTTCCCCTCTTTTGTATATGGAATTTCCCCCTCTTTATGTGGATCTGGAGTACCTGTCTGGAGACATAAGTTGGTAACTTTTAATAACCACAACACTTTCATTTCACGTTAAACACGTGAGTGCAAATTTTATAGAACTTTCCGCATTGAAGCTAATTTGCTGAAGTAGACAATATTGCACTATTTTGTGTTTTTACTTTCTTTTACATGTCCTGATGTGATTTGCGCACCTGTTTCTCTTTCGTTTGCTGATTGAATTTGGTTTGAATTCTATGTCAGGAGCTGCACTCATTAAGGACAGTATATCATCTGTGTTACCTTTGATCTGTTGTGATATTATTTGCGCTTGATTTTCCTTTTCACATCGAATTGCAAACCAGACCTGGCAATTTGCTGCTGTCGCTTCTCTTTTATTTATGGCTTTACTCCCTTCAATGTCACCTCTTCAATATGAACATCTTCCATCTTGTCTCCTCATCTCTGTGCTAATCCCATCTCCCTTTACCATTGTATGATGCATCATTAATATACATTGTTACACAGCCATGTTTTTGTTTGGGGTTGTCTGGACATCACAATAAATACATACGAGCACGTGCAGATAAGTAACTGGCATTGAGCTTTTATCACATTAAGATACAGTATTTACATTATACAGGAATGAGAAGGAATAAGGAACAATCCTGTACTAAGGTGCACTCTAAAATTAATACTATTTATTCCATAACGAATCTATAAAGTACACCCCAAAACCTTAATACCATAAAACACCACAAAGCAAAATATTGGAAAGGAGGCTTATCGTGAGAAATAATCTAAGTCAACAATGTAAATGTGTTTTTTTTGTGTGAAAATTCAGACATATTTGAAAAGCAAAAACAAGAATAAAAACCGGGCGCTTCTTAAACTAAAAATGAAACAATATCTGGTCTATATAGTGCAAGTGACAGTGATATGTAAATTTTAAATATATATCATATAATATGATAAATGACCTTCACCAATAAAAGTGAATACAAAAGTGAATACAATAGTGGTGTGAAATACAACAAATAAAAAGCAGCTGCCTTGGTGCCTTCTTGATATAACTTTTTTAACTTTTTTAACTTTTTTAACTTTTTTAACATATCTTAGTTGTTTTTAGTGCTCTGAATATTTTAGTATAGCAATTTTAACAATGAATTGTTAATCTTAGTGTAATAAATGTGTAACTAATTTTGTTTATCTTCCTCATCCTATTCAGACTTCCACCTCCTCCTGCGCCGTTTATTTTATATTATATTATCATATATATATCTTTATTTATTCTTATTATTCCGTCACAGGACGTGACGCGGATACATGTGACGCATGCGGAAGTGTTCCGCCGCTCCTGGAGATACCGGCACTCTCTACAACCAGCTGTCCTCTCCCTCGAACGTAAAACATATTGGAAATACCATACTGTACTATTGTGCGTTCTCTCTTTTCTATATAAACCTTGGGAGTAAAAACCCTGACCACAAACAAGCTTCCTGACACGTTATCAAGACACCACTCTGAGGGGGATAAGAAATATACCTGAAGAAGTAACACCTGAGGTCCTCCAACCTTACCTGCACAAGCTGTTCCGGTCCTTGGTCCCGGACTTGACGGAGCACGATATACAAATGGACAGAGCTCACCGAGCGCTAGGCCCGAAATCCTCAGATCCAAACCATCGCAGAGATGTGATTATTAAATTTCACATGTACTCCGCCAAAGAAAGACTCATGTCTGCGAGCAGAAAAGCAGGAGACCTCCACATAGAAAATAACAGAATCCAGATATACAGCGACCTGTCGAGGGTCACGGTGGCCAGCAGGAAGGAGATGAAGCCCATCATTAACATTCTAAAGGACCATAACATCACCTACCGCTGGGGCTTCCCCTTCAAACTAATCGTTCTGAGAAATGGCCGCCATCATACCATCTCCAGACCAGAAGACTCCCCCTCTTTCCTCAAAGCGCTGGGGCTCACCCCACCACCAAACAGCAGAGGGCCCTCTAAGTCTACAGTGCGCCAGGAAGAAGCAGAAACGCCCAGAGCCTCCGAACGCATAGCGAATCAGAAGCTCCCCAATGCCTCAGACCAGGATCAGCGCCTCCAGTCTCGCTCATAACCAACCTGGGGCTCCCCCCACTCATTCCCCTGCCCATCAGGCTACCCCTGAGGTTACTCATTCCCCCGCCCATCAGGCTACCCCTGAGGTTACTCATTCCCCTGCCCATCAGGCTACCCCTGAGGTTACTCATTCCCCTTCCCATCAGACTACCCCTGAGGTTACTCATTCCCCTTCCCATCAGGCTACCCCTGAGGTTACTCATTCCCCTGCCCACCAGGCTACCCCTGAGGTTACTCATTCCCCTGCCCATCAGGCTACCCCTGAGGTTACTCATTCCCCTTCCCACCAGACTACCCCTGAATTTACTCATTCCCCTTCCCACCAGGCTACCCCTGAGGTTACTCATTCCCCTTCCCACCAGGCTACCCCTGAGGTTACTCATTCCCGTTCCCACCAGGCTACCCCTGAGGTTACTCATTCCCCTGCCCATCAGGCTACCCCTGAGGTTACTCATTCCCCTTCCCACCAGACTACCCCTGAATTTACTCATTCCCCTTCCCACCAGGCTACCCCTGAGGTTACTCATTCCCCTGCCCATCAGGCTACCCCTGAGGTTACTCATTCCCCTTCCCACCAGGCTACCCCTGAGGTTACTCATTCCCGTTCCCACCAGGCTACCCCTGAATTTACTCATTCCCCTTCCCATCAGGATACCCCTGAGTTTACTCATTCCCCTTTCCATCAGACTACCCCTGAGGTTACTCATTCCCCTTCCCACCAGGCTACCCCTGAGGTTACTCATTCCCCTTTCCATCAGGATACCCCTGAGGTTCTCATTCCCTTACCCAGCAGGCTACTCCTGAGGTTACTCATTCCCTTTCCCATCAGGCTACCCCTGAGGTTACTCATTCCCCTTCCCATCAGGCTACCCCTGAGGTTCTCATTCCCCTTCCCATCAGGATACTGAATACACCCTCTTAAGAGCTGTGCTGTTAAGATTAGAGAAGTGGCTCTGCTCTTTCTGCAACTAATTTTCACTTGAGTTTCATTGCCTGGAGAATATACAACCCGCGTACTGCATATACAACCTCCAAATACCCTTAACACCTTCAGTGTCAGAGAAGCCAACAAGACAATGCGTTGCTGAGTTCTTAAATATCAAATAGATGGCAGTTCCAAATGTATGTGTTGGTTGTTCTTCCAGGTTTGATGCCTTTTACTGGATCAATACAAAGTTCTTCAACAGCTTTAGGAATCTCACCAGTTTATCTCCAGATAATGTATTTTATTTGTTTTTAATGGTTTTTTCTCTACTTTACACGGCCCAAGGTAATGGTAACATTATAACAAGCCAAGAATCCTCAGGACTGTACAGAGATGGAACAGATGTGGTTGAACTCACTGCTACAATGACTCATCCTGCTGACGACTCTCATTTCTCTGTCCTCTTTCTGGGGATCCCCCATACCTCCACCTCATCTGAGCTTCAAGATCTGTCACCTGCAGGTATACAAGGAGTTATGTGCAGTCCACCCCCAAGGATATGACCAAATGGGACAATCCCTCCTAAGACCAAAGTGAACTAATTCCAGTGACATATTCAAGATGTTTAATCTGGGTGTGTGATACATTTTCTTATCCAAATCAGATACCTCTAAGTATTTTTACATATTGTTTTAAAAGTTAGAAATACAAGGTATTTAATATCCCCTGGCTTGTCCCTTTTGTGTGATATCACTGTGTGACGTCACTATGTGATGTCACTGTGTGATCAGCATGTGCTTGTACAGCCAGAGTGCCCCCTCTTCCCTCCCACACCTAATTTTATCGGTTCTCTGAGAAGGACAGGGTGGGATAAGGGGACAGAACACACTTGATTGACAAATACTTCCCCATTCAGAAGCTCTTAAGAAATTCAACTTGTAACTAATTTACAAAACAACAATTGGTTTAGGGAAGCCAATTTGACTGTTAAAAGTATGTTGTCTAGATGACTACAGGGCAACCAACAGGGAAGGGAGAGCGACAAGTGTCTCAGGCCTAGCGGAGAAGGGACGCTCCGCCCGTCCTACCAGAAGTTCTTACTCTGCCGTGCCCACAGTAAATGGTGAGCTAGACAGATGGATCATCCTCCCCATGGCGCCCACCCTACGCTCCAGAATCCCCCCTCCCAGCTGAATAAATTGCCCCCACGCCCAACAACATGGGGCCCAGGTCTTTAGAGTTGTTGGCAGCCCTTGGCATTGAGATTGCACCTTTAAATACTGTACGGTACACGAGGGGCGGCTCAGAGAGCACGAGACAGGCGGGAGGGGTGGGGTGGGGTGTTTAGTGGCAGTTCCAATGAAACCAATGAATATTCAGCTCCGTTTTACAACTGAGAGTGAAGCATCCCTACATATTATATTTGGGTCTCACTATAAAGAGAGCTGAACACTCATTCTGAGAAGTAGACGACCCCTCTCCCAACACGATTGACCATTTTCAAATGGATCTGAGAACAGCAGTACCTTCCTCTGCAGAACAGCAATGGTCCTTTCAAGCTGGGTAAGAATAGACTCCAGGGCATTATCCTCAGGTGAGTCTTTGTGTCTGCAATCAGAATTCATAACGAGTTTCAGTGTGTACCTGAGAATGTATGCGCATAAAACAGGGTCTGCAGAAATGGTGATGTAACCATCCTAAAACTTGTTCTGCACCCCCAAAATTCTTACCCTTGACCTCAGTCTCAGATATACAGTAGTTAGGTACAAAAATGCAACGTGACACCTCCATTCCAAGATCAATAACAAATACTAAAAGTAGCTGCTAGATTTTCACTCACTTGTAGATACAGTGGATAAGGCATACCCTCCAACTCTACTTACTTGTTATGTCCCGTGGGACGGTAGCGGCAATGTGGCTCGCATATTAAGGGTTAAGCCCAGCCATTGCCCATATCTGTCTAGCTGAATACATATGATTCCCCTGTATATCCACCTTATTCTGGCTAAAAGGGCCAACATGTATTATCCTATATGTGTGTGTACACCTTATTCAGTGTCAAATGTGCAGCTTGTATTTGTGTGTCTCCGTTGTGTGCCAGGCTGGAATTCACTTATCCATCCTGCACACAAAGGAATTCGGGTTGTGTTAAAAAAAAAAGTGGGGGGAGGGGAGGAGCAGAGCTTGAGAGTGGGGATGGGGGGCTCTCAGGTCTGAGAGACGTTGCTTCAAAGAGCGGAGACTTGGTTCACCGAGGCGCCTATCTCTGTGGGAGATATCATTGGCCGGTTTGAAATCCCCACTCTCCTTAAACCCACCCCTGTGGACTGTCCTAGATGCACCCGGATTGGTCCCTCACAGGCAGGCCCTCGCTCTGTGATTGGCCAGGTGCGTAGTATCCATACTGCGATTGGTCCATGTGCTCTCTTCCATGCTTTTCTATGGAGACGGGGTAGCGGATCTGAGCTCCACAGTCAGTCCTGGAGTTAGTGTTCTGTCTCCAGGTTTATATTTCTCCTGGTTTCCTGCCTATGCTGTTGCTTGGTAACCTGTTGCCTCAGCAACCACCCTTTCCCCACCGCTGGGGTCTTGGATCTTTCCTCTCCCCCTGTTACTTGGTTCAGTCCATGCTTGTTTCCTGCTGCCTGCAGGTACTTCCTTTTAGAGCTGTTGCCTTGTTTCTCCCCGCTGCTCTCCCTGTGATTGCATTGTTTCTTACCTATTCCTTATTTTTATGCATTCCCAAAACATGTTCCCATTTTTTGTGTTCCCATAATAAAAACATCTGAAATTGAAGAAGACATCCATATTGTATGGTGGAAGGAATTGAGTTATCTGCCTGTCTCTGCTTATTTAAGCCGCAGTAAGAATGGGACATAACAGTTAGCGTGTAAGCTAACTAAGCGGCGTGCTCCGTGGCTTTGCCGGAGACACCCCAGAATGAGACTAGGTTCCGATCCGAGCGGGAAATTCAACACTGCCGAAATAGCATCCCCATGGTCTTGAGGGACCAGACCCCTGTGGAATATTGGAGCTTCTTTGGGTAAGCCTTGTGAAGTGGCACCAGTACCCAGCTAGCTAGGATTCCCCTGTAACCCTGTTTGACCTCTTTCTGTACTTGTGCTGTGCGTGTTGGCTACATCTGCAATAAAACTGCTTTATTGACCTCCTGTCTGGTGCTATGATCCCGGTGAATAGTCCTGGTCTCCCGTGAGATCCTGTACCTATTGAAACCAGATGTACCTATTTCTGCCCATGTGTGTGCATGGGCAAGGAGCACAGCCTGTCTCCCACTGGTTGAAGTTCAGAACCTTCAGCTAATTACAGAAGCTTGAAGATCAATAACCGCCTTGATAAAGCTTGGCCCCCTGCAGACGCACTTACCAGACCACCCTCCTACTATCTCTGTATGTTCTTCCTACCTACCAATTAGATTGTAAGCTCTTCGGAGCAGGGACTCCTTTTCCTAAATGTTACTTTTATGTCTGAAGCACTTATTCCCATAATCTGTTATTTGTATTATTTGTTATTTATATGATTGTCACGTGTATTACTGCTGTGAAGCGCTATGTACATTAATGGCGCTATATAAATAAAGATATACATACATGTAACCCGCTGATTGTATGTAATTTACCATTGCATATAATAAATTGCATGTGTTACTGTATTCTCATAGGAGGTCCTGACATGTAAGCTCCAGTATCCCACGTTGACAGAGGAACGAAAGTGTACGGTACCCATTTTCACGTGCCCTATGTTGGAGGGTCTGGATAAGAATGTATTGTTCATCATAACCACAAAGAAATACAGTATGTATGAGACTTCAGTGTGGTCAGCGCTCACACTGAAGTTACAGCGGTCATCTTGCTTTCTGGCAAACACTATTTTCCACTTCCGCCCATGCTGAAGATGCAGTGGCCATCTTGTTTGCTGGCGTCCTGCCTATAAATAGGCTGGACTTGCTGCAGGAAGTTGCCAGAACATGGTGTCATGTTTGTTCCTGCGAGTCTCCAACTTGTTGCTGTTTCTTTGCACTCAGCATTGACCTCAGCCGGTCACTCCGACTACGGTCTTTTGCCGTCTGCCATGACCTCAGCCAGTGATCCCGACTACGATACTTTGCCGCCTGGCATGACCTCAGCCAGTGACCCCGACTACGGTCCTTTGCCGCCTGCCATGACCTCAGCCAGTGAACCCGACATCGCTACATTCATTCAGGACTCTGTCTCTCGGTTCAGGTCGGTGATTTAATATCCTAACCTCACGGTTCCGCTTCCTGTTATGAGACGAGCATCGTTACAATATGTCCCTCACCTGGAGTTCACAGCAGTGCGGCTGGATTGATTTTCCTCAGCGTAGCTGAATTTGACAGATCTTCTGCCACGGAAATGCTGAGATAACACATCAGACTGTCCCTGCGTCCCACACTCTGAGGAGGAGATAGATTTGTGAGGAGCACACAGCCATATAGCAGCGCATCTGCAAACATAAAGAATTACTGCTCCTCTATCCTCTCAAGGGGTGCGCAAAGTTTTGGAGCTGTGCCCCCCCTGTGTTACAGCCCCAGCGCTCGCGCCCCCCCCTCTGTGACCTGATGTCAAATGATGCTGCGGGTCATGTGACGCGCGTTACCGTGTCGTTACCATGGCGACGCATCCAGAAGACTACAGAACCCCGGTAAGTTGAGGTTGCAGAGGCCTTGTGCGGACCTCCGGCATTTAACATAAATGCCTCGGGGAAGAGCGAGGGGCCGCTGCAACCGCCGCGCCCCCAACAAAATCCTGCGCCCCCCCAGTTTGCGCTCCCTGCAGTAGGGGAATGTATCACTGATTACACCTCCTCACCGTCACAACATTCCTGCCAGAGACGAAGGTCTATGCCGGGGACATCCTCGCAGCTCTGCATGCCGTGGGGGAAGGTTGCAACTTGGAAGACATCCTCCTGAAGATGCCGAATGTGGTCTCCATTATCACAGAGGACACGTGCCAGCGAGGACTGTCTGACCTGAGTGAGCTGAGGCGGGGTGAAGACGTCAGGGTTGGCATACCAGAACCTGCCGAAAGGATGAAGCAGCACAAACCAGGTAGGATAGAGTTAAGTTATATTGGGATTTGGGATGAACAAGCAAAAGTCTGCGGTGCTGGGAAGAGGGTCTACTTCAGTGGAGCTGCAGGGGTCCATGCTTCTGCATGTGACCCCACGAGCGTTAATCCTTCGGTGCGGCAACCGCCGCGGTTGCGTGACCGTGGCACCAAAGACACGAAGTCTTACTACATCTGTAAATGTATTTCAAAAACAAAAGCTTAGAAGTGGATGACGAGTCATGAAAGAGGCGGTGGTGGTGGTGGCAATGAGTTGGAGACCCTATGGATAAGACTATCATTATATCCACGTTGTACTTGAACGTTTTGCATTGTGGAAGATGCAGAAGTCTTGGGGCTCAGTTTATTTCTAAATTGTCTTTATTAAATCCAGGCCTTTAGTTGCTACCAGACATCACAGAGGCCATTCAAGGGTTAAGTGCTAGAGGACCTTGCAGCAGACTGGGCATTTATAAATGGCTCCTATATAACAACAAATCATGTGTGTGTTGTAGAGTGCTGGACCTTTCCTTCCCATCTTAGATGTTACGGGCATTGTAGGGACAGGCCTAACCCAAGCAATGCATTGCAATCCCTCTGCCAGTGACCGGGTCTATTTAGTAAAGTACCCTACATGTGCTTGGTGCTCTACATTAGAAGCATACAGATAAAGAAAATATGGAAACTGTGTACAGCAGTTAATACCGCTACGGTCATGAAGGGGTTAAGCCCTCCCGCTACCCCCCCCACAAGCCCTAAACAAGCACCGTTGGGGCTAATACCCCATTCACCCACCCCCGCTACCCACAATAAAAAAAATACACACACACAGCAGCCGCCCAAAAATAAATAAATAAATACAATAATATATTTGAAATACATTTTTTATTGATAGTGTACAGTGCGGGTTCTCCGGAGCTGAACCGCGGTGGTTTCAGGTCTGGGGACCCCTGCTCCCCGAGATACAGCCCCCTTTATGAGGTGCCGGTATCCCTCTGCTTGGTTTAAAGGTCCCGATCACGTGATCGCGGCCTGTAAACCAAGCAGAGCAGAGGGATACCGGCACCCCCAAAGGGGCGCTTATCTCGGGGAGCAGGGGGTCCCCAGACCTGAAACCAGTGCGGTTCTGCTCTGGAGATCCTCTGCACATGTACAGTATCAATAAAACACATACAGTAACAGTATAAATAAACACTCGTTCTTACCTTAGCGGCTATGCGCTATGGTAAAGACAGCATTTCTTATTTTAATAATATTGTACAGTGAGCAGGGGGTTCCCTGAGCCAGAAATTAATGCTCAGGACCCCCCCTGCTCCTGCTCAATATTATTAAAAATACAGAAATGCTGCTTCATTATCATAGCGGATAGCCGCTAAGGCAATGAAGGGTGTTAACCCACCGTGCCGCTTTATTGTGGTAGTGGGGATGGTGAGGGGGGTATTTGGCCCTTGGTGTGAGTTTAGGACTTCAGGGGGGTTGCGGGTGCACTTAAACCCCTTCACGACCGTAGCAGTTAATACCGCTACGGTCATAAGGGGTTAAGCCCTCCCGCTACCCCCCCCACAAGCCCTAAACAAGCACCGTTGGGGCTAATACCCCATTCACCCACCCCCGCTACCCGAATAAAAAAAATCCACACACACAGCAGCCGCCCAAATAAATAAATAAATGACAATAAAATATATTGAAATACATTTTTATTGATAGTGTACATGTGCAGGGGTCTCCGGAGCTGAACCGCGTTGGTTTCAGGTCGTGGACCCCTGCTCCCCGAGATACAGCCCCCTTTAGGGGGTGCCGGTATCCTTCCTTGCTTGGTTTAAAGGGCCCAACCACGTGATCGCGCCTGTAAACCAGCAGAGCAGAGGGTTACCGCACCCCCTAAAGGGGGCTGTCTCGGGGAGCAGGGGGTCCCCAGACCTGAAACCAACGCGGTTCAGCTCCGGAGACCCCCTGCACATTGTACACTATCAATAAAAATGTATTTAAATAATTTTTAATGTGCCGATGTTTGCGCAGAGAGAGAGCAGCGGATCTCTCTCTGCTGCAAACACATCTCGCCCCCGCCGCCCATACCAGTACTGTATGTGTACAGTACTGTATGTTAGGGCTTATAGGGGTTGTTGTTATACAGTATATATATTATATATTATATATATATATATATATATATATATATATATATTATATACTGTGTATATACAGTACTGTATATATATATAATACTGCATTACAATTCATGAATTTATGCCATCTGTGGACACGCGAAGCATTGCAGCTTATTAAATCCTGATCATTATCATTTAACAGATCAGGCCCCCGTCAGCCAGGCATGAACCCGTGGGCTGAAGTCAAAAACGCAACGGGGCTTGTCAGAGGTGAGGAGCGGCGCATTCCAGGTATCTGCCAGGTACAAACTGGGCATTTGCTCGAATAAAGTGTGTCGATGCTGTAGCACGAGGATACTTGAAAATACATACTCGAAAAACTTACAATCAAAGTGGCATGGTGGGAAACGGGGACAATGGGAGTAAGGAAATGTGTTGGGTGTAGCAGAGAGTAGACGTGTGTTGGGTGTAGTAGAGTGGAGACGTGTGTTGTGTGTAGCAGAGAGTAGACGTGTGTTGTGTGTAGTAGAGTGGAGACGTGTGTTGGGTGTAGCAGAGAGTAGACGTGTGTTGGGTGTAGTAGAGAGGAGACGTGTGTTGGGTGTAGCAGAGAGGAGGTGTGTTGGGTGTAGTAGAGAGGAGAAGTGTGTTGGTTGTAGCAGAGAGGAGAAGTGTGTTGGGTGTAGTAGAGCGGAGAAGTGTGTTGGGTGTAACAGAGAAGAAGTTTGTTGTGTGTAGCAGGGAGAAGTGTGTTGGGTGTAGAAGAGTGAAGACGTGTGTTGGGTGTAGTACAGAGGAGAAGTGTGTTGGGTGTAGCAGAGGAGAAGTTTGTTGGGTGCAGCAGGGAGAAGTGTGTTGGGTGTAGAAGAGTGGAGACATGTGTTGGGTGTAGCAGAGAGGAGAAGTGCATTTGGTGCACACATTGGTTCATTGTTTCTATTCTTTACCTGTCTCCATCTCTGATTCTTTTAAACTGAGCAACCAAAAGACACATTAGAGTGGCTCCGACCCGAGTCCCAGGTACCAGGTCTTCCACCATCAGCGCTGGGAACAGATCCACGTTTTTGGGTGTCCCATACAAACTGTATGCCAATTTGAATATTGTAGAGAAGGGCAGCAGAGGAGGACAAAGGAAACACAGTGAATCGAACAAAATAATTCATTACATTATATTAGTATCATACAGTTCATGAAGAGTCCAACTTAGACTTCGGAAGTGAAGCCCTCATGATGACCCTAAAAGGCAAATGAAATAAAATACATAACATTATCATAACTTTTATTCCTCTAATTACTATAAAAAGAGCCAGAATGGTGCCAGGTTATAAGCATCTGGTGTAAATGTTTCTATACAGTATGTCTTCGGGTCATAGCTCCACTCCCGCGTCTGTTTTGATTCTCTCTAGATCCAATGTTAAGGGTTTCTGAAAGAAACTCTGATCACTGCTAAGGACATGGATTTTGAGTGCTATGGCTGATATATTTTTCTTTAAACAAAGAGGAAGGGGAAAGAGATTCCACAATAACATTTTGTTCACGACTTCCAGTTATCTTGTGTAAGATATACGCATTACATTGTAACTACAACTATCATGTCCCTACCACAAACTGACCTGCGGAGCTTCTCCCTTATCTCCTGGTTCTTGATTTCGGTCTTTAGGTCCTCGAAGTCCTGAGCTGAGGTTAGGTTGCAGAAGACCCGGTAGTCGTTGTAAGGGGGGAGTCCGTGGTCTCGGCCCCTCTGGATATTAATGGCGGCTAAGTCCAGGGACACTGAGTGTGCAGCGGAGAAAAGCTTCTCAGTCAGCTCTGTGTTGAGTAATTCTGTGGGGACCCTCATCTTACCAGGAACCCCAAAAAGGCCACGCAAGATGGGATCTATCCCTCCTTCCTGGAGAAGCCTGAATGGACTGAAGAAGGTCTTGTGCAGTGGAAGATGTCCTTGTGGGATGGGTTGGAATGTTTCGTCCATTCGGTACAGTATGGGGTTAATCAGCGTATGCCCAAATCGGAAGGCAGCAGTGGCAAAGGCATTGAAGATGCCACCATTGAGGTTGGGCTCATAGCCCTTGTATTCCCCCAACATGCTCATTCCGGCTTCTCCGAGGATTTTGGGCAGCCAGTGGGCATAGGTGATGTGCTGCATTTGAGCGCTCACCAGCTTCCTGGCCTCATGATAGACTCTGTCTCCTTCCCAGTGGCGGTTAAGCTGCCGCAGCTGCTCTGCAATACGGTTGTGCTCCCGAAACCACAGGGTGTGCATAGAGGTGAGTCCTAACTGTTCGTTGGCACGATGGTCTCCTGCTAGGAAGCATGGCACAGAGCTTTCATTCTCATCCCTCATGCATTCTGTGTGGGGGCCCCTGGCAAATGGCATCAGGGGCTTTCCTGAACTAGGCACCACTCGGCCAGCCAACAGCATCCCCCTCTGGTTGCTGAGGTCCCTTAGCTCCTGTGACTTCTGCTCGGTGCTTCCATAAACGTTGGAGGCGTCCAGGTAGGAGGTGAGCAGATTCACCTGCTCCCGGGCATAGATGGAGTCCAGGAGGAGCGAGGTCACCCCACTGCCACAGACTGGACTGGAACGGGCAAAGAACATGCAGTGCCCACTGCTCGCACGAGGATCATTCTCGGGGATAGTAATGGGAAAGCAAGGGGGGTCATTAGAGCAGACCTGGCCACAGGGAGCCCTGTCAGAGAACCGGGACATGCTAAGGGCAGGTACCGTCTGGTCCAAATCATGATCCAGGAACTGCCCCCACTGCATGAGCATGTGCGTGTACTGAGCGTCCGGAGTGACGGTCTCCGTGCCTATCATGGTGGTGGAGACCAGACGGGGAAGAGGTAACGGCAGCTCCCCTAAATCCTCTGTCGCTCCATGTCCCCGGGGGAAGTTGAAGCCGTTTTGGTATGCAGGTCTGAGCAGGCGCGGGAAGGCAGTGAGGGACGCGCCCCATGTCGGGTGTTGCAGGTTGTTGCAGGAGCCATCGTGTGTCCGGTACCGCCGATGGAAGCAGATGTCAGAGCAGTTGGGGGCGTGGCGGTGTGCCGAGCAGCCGGAGACGTTCGCGATCATGCTGATGTAATGAGGGGACAGCAGGTTACTGTAACGGTAACCTGCAAAGAAAAGAGGTAAAGTTCGGATTATGCAGGGTCTTTAAAAACGCCTGTTCTGACCCATGCACACTGTGGCAAGTGGGAGAGCAGGCAGTTAACTCACTCCCTGTAGGTGCACACTGAGCCCTTCCTTTCTTTTGTGCTTTTAATGTAAAAAGGAACAATAACAAAAAGGAGGGGAACTGGGGTTGGTGGCAAAAGTGAGGGAGAGGTCAATTGTGATTATTTTACCAGGAGATGGGACGGGCTGCTGGTTCCAAAAGAAAGCCATGCTTTCCTGTCCAAGCAGGAACAAGATATGGATTATGCCAACTAGCAGGGGAGGATAAGGCCAAACCAGCTGAGGTTTGAACAGAGGGGGGTTGCCAAGGCAACAGACTGGGAAGCCACAAGGGAAGGCAACAATGCTGCAATTTACACCGAGGAGTGCTGGCAGCCTCAGAACAGAAAAAACATGCAATCCGGTTACAGGACAATGCACAATAAACTAATAATGTAATAGCAGCAATGGGGACAGTGTACACAGTACTTCACATAGAAGAAATGACAGGCACAATTAATAATGTAGCATAAGTTCCCGAGTTTTTGCTGAACCAAGAAAAATGTGTGTCTCTGCATTATATAAATGTTATGCACATTATTTAAACCAGAAACACAGTTGATGCAGAACGCGGAAGATATCTTACCTTACTTATCTTATCTTACTTGAAACGCTTTGATTTGGGGGACATTTGGCTGTTCTGCGCATATTTTAAGCCAACGCTGAAGAGAAGGAAGTTATGAAAGACGGAAAACAAAGAGTTTTACAGAAAATGGTGCAAAAAACGGCAGCAGCAGAATTATCAGAGGGAGCAAATACTTCCGTTAAAGGATAATCCTGGTGCTGTTCTTTGCAGCATTATTACACTGGCTGTGCAGGACTATGCCAATTAATCAGCACTAAAATGTAATATCGGGTGTATGAGGAGGGCTGTCATATGGACATGCGGAAAAGCAAAAGAACAAGCGTTTACACATGAAGCTGAAGGAGTATCTCCCTTGTAATGCCACTGCCTTTTAAGCGGGTCACCAAAATTAGATTGTCAGCTCGATGCGGCAGGGACTCACTGTGCCTGCAACGTTTTATGTACAGTTCTGCGTACACTGTCAGCACTATACAAAGTAAATTATGGTGAGTAACAAAGTGACACAAATCGTCAACGTAACAGCGCGCGGCAAATAAAAACCCCACGGTATGCGCGCATTCACGCGTCTCAGGCAGGTCTGCAGCCCTGCCCTTCCCCATTATCTCTCAGCATACAGTGCTTCCACTGCAGCCAGGGATTCTGGGAAATAACATGCAAATGAGCGCACAGTGTCACCTTTTGCTTCTCGTCCATTTTAACATGGAGCCCTATAAGCTTCTGCCTGCTGCTTTTTCAGCACCCCCTGGGTTAGTGAAGTGTAGAGCCAGGAACCCTACCCACATGTTTTCAGTCTCAGTGTGTGGCTGGGTATACTGACTTTTCCAATGTGAACCCGGTAGTGTATATACAATCAAGAACTCATCTCTGCCCCATCTGTACTTCACACATCCTATATCCCTTACAGAGGGCTGCTCCTGGGGTCACCTACTCGAGCTGTTAAGGTCACGTGCCGGCCCTCGCTGTACATGTTCTGCAATCAGCTCCAGGGTCCTTTCCAAAATCTCTGCTGCTCTGACGGTCTCGATGGCCTGGGGCTCCCTGGGGTAGCGGGAGAGAGCCAGGAGATCCTTCGGTGTTTTGGGGAGCCTGGGCAGAGAAGGGGGTTGATAATGGAAGGGTTAAATTGACCTTAACAGGATGGGGTAATTACAGCTGTGAAGTTACATCCCTTTTATTTCTAGGGCTATTAAACCTTTACACGCTAAATACTTGGTAAGGTTTTCTGTGGTCACGATATACTACAGAACAATAACAGGACTAATGCACTTGAGGAGTTGGGACACCCTCCAATAACCTAATCCACGCAGTACAATGTGCGGTAGTGTATGACAGTTACACAAACTAGATTATAACAAATGGTGACCCTGATTGTTTCTTACTGTAACAAATAGCAACTCTGTAATTGTTCTGTTTGTCATTGTGTGCGCCATGCGATCCTTGTACGGCACCACTGAATGTGATGGTGCTATTATATAAACAATAATAATACTGAAGCGCAGGACTGGCCTAGTGAACCAGACACTGAGCACCGATGTGAGATCCCATTTCAAGGCTCAATATCAGCTGCTTGGGTAAATGAACAAGTGGAAGGAGTTGGAGGCGGCACTGCGAGCAGAAGGTGACAGGTGCAGGAGTTCCATGATCTGCTAGCTCATGGGGTCCTTACATGCTGAATAGATGCCGGTGTGTGGAGTTGAAGGCGCTGTCCACGCTGCGGATGGCTTCTTGTAAAGACATTTCCACAAAGACGTCTCCAGCTCGCACATCGTCTGAGGGTGCGAGGTGAAACAGAGGATTGGTGGTAGCAGGGAATGGGTAACACTAAAGGGGAGAAACGTCTCTGCAGCACAACGTATCGTAGTAGTTTTCATTGAGTGGTTATGTGATAGTTATAGACACTGGATGACTAGCGACACTGACATAATATGATGGGAGGAAGAGGCTTTGTGGGTTGTAGGTCTCTCTGGTCTAGGTCATCTGAATAAGAGAGCCAGTCTAAATGAGTCAAATGTTCCCTCTGTCAGTGTCATCTAAATGGGAGGAACAGACCCATGGGTTACAATGTATCACTGGTGCCTTACCTTGCGGTTTTACATAGAGCTGCACTGGCATTGAGCTGACACCAAGAGCACTGGCAGCGTGGCACTCATACTGACCCTCATCGAGCCGCCCAACTCTCAGCACCTGAAGTGTTCCTGATGCCAGAACTTTGTGTCTTCCATCATTAGGCAACTCTCCACCTAGTGGTAGAAGAGAAATCAGCAACAAGCCCAACACGACAGACATCCTCTAGTCACTCTGTGTATTAGTACCATAGTAACATATGTTCAGGATTCCACAAATAGGTTTATTCCCATTAAATATACCTTTCTGTTTACTGCTATCCTGCATGGTTTACAGATATAAGAAGCATAGCAGCAGAAGTCTGACTCTTCATTCATCAACTATCTTCTGTGTGCCGAATGACAGATATAAACTATCTGAAACATGCAAACATTAAACTGGTTCCCTGATGAGAATGTCACTTTAGATCTGTAGCAGGGGTCCTGCAATATTCACTGGAGTCTCCTCCAGGCATTCTCCAGGGCTGTAACCCATGCCTTATACTCTGCTGAGGGCTGGCAGTCTCTCAGCCCCAGGCACTGGCTCCTAGCCCAGCCACAACCACTGTACAGTCAAGTGTGACTGTTGCCAGAAGTAACTGTACTTGTTAGAAACAATATAACACGATTTGTAAAACAAGTATTGCCGCTTAATGTAAAGCAGACACACTGGGAAATACTTACTAAGCAGTTTTCTGCCATAAAGCACATTCTGGTCCTAGAAGACACCTTACATCACATTCAAGTCAACAGGCAGTAGGGATCTTCCACCACCAGAAGGGATCTTCCACCACCAGAAGGGGTCTTCGCCATCAGAAGGGATCTTCCACCACCAGAAGGAGTCTTCCGCCACCTGAAGAAGTCTTCCGCCACCAGAAGGGATCTTCCGCCACCAGAAGAGGTCTTCCGCCACCAGAAGAGGTCTTCCGCCACCAGAAGGAGTCTTCCGCCACCAGAAGGAGTCTTCCGTCACCAGAAGGGGTCTTCCGTCACCAGAAGGGGTCTTCCGCCACCAGAAGGGGTCTTTCGCCACCAGAAGAGGTCTTCTGCCACCAGAAGAAGTCTTCTGCCACCAGAAGAGGTCTTGCACCCCCAGTAGGGGTCTTCTACCACCAGAAGGTGTCTTATAGCAACAGACTGCTAAGTAATTATGTCTCTTTGTGTTTTACAGTATGAGATATAAAGAGTAAAAGGGGTGCACAGTATGAATGCAGGCTAAGTATTTGGGGGAAACACAAACTGTGTCGTTGCCTTCCAATCTAAACATTATTGAACAGAGGAATAATTGGTGAGGGTACCTGCTTTAGTCCAGGTTATCAAAGGAGATGGGTGTCCATGGCCAGAGCATGGCAACTCTGCACTTTGACCCTCAACCACTGTTTGGTCACTGGGAATCACAAGAAACTTCTGTGTGTCTTAAAAAAAATACAAGAAGGAATAGCTGTGGATTTTACAGGGCACTGTACACTGTGGGAGTTGGCGTGTCACAGGATAATTAATTCCTAAATGAGGTCTCTGTAGGATAGCGGCGGAATGATAACCAAACCATGAAGTGACTTATTTCCTTTATTTATGCCTTAGGTACCTTGTACGATTATCAGGGCGGTTGCCAGCAGGGACCCTTCACTATTGCTGGCGTTGCAGTGATACGATCCCTGCTCAGAGATGGTGACATTCTGAATGTAAAGCCCCCCAGAGCTTGTGATAATAAAGCGCTCGTCCTTGGGGACAGGCTCCCCCATGTCTGTGGTCCAGGTGATACTGGGGGGAGGAAACCCAGACACCCCACACTCCAAAGTGACGCTGCCGCCCAGAAGCACCTCTGTGTTTTGAGGCTGGATGATGAAGACCGGCTTAGCTGGAAAGAGAAGGGTCGGACAAGTCAACATTGCATATGAACCCAATAATCCCTTCCATCGTAGGCATGCCTGTAGGGCTGACAGGTTTCTTCTCCAAAAACACTGGATACAATGGTGAAAGGTGCGACACACTCAAGACACACAAACACACCTCTCACCTCTCCCGACTTCATGATGTTTCCTCCTCTCCTTGGCCCCACCCCCAGGCTCCTGACACCAATTCCTGATTGGCTGCATTACCAAGCAGCAGCCAATCAGAATGGAGTAAGCTGCCCAGCCCCCTAGCAACAGACCTGCCCTGGGAAATCCCGCTGCCCCCAAGCCGGTCAGGTCACTATGTCCAGAGAGGTAACACCGGACATGTCCAGTATTACCTCTAATTTTTTTTACTGGATAGCGTGTTCAAATACAGGACGGTTCGGTTCCATACTGGACACCCGGCAACTGATGCCAGTTGAATTCAGGTCACCCAAACACACAGTGTGTTAAGTGTGCACAGGGGGAACATGTTTTAGAGAAAAGGGGGCTTAATTGTAGCGAGATCTCTCTAGTTGTATTTGTAGAGCGCTAACATCGCAGAAATCTAAGATACGTCACTTGCAGCTTTGCCCCTTTTTGAGGCAGTTACAGTACAATTATTGTTTTTAAAGCCTCCTCATCTAGTGCCCAAAAGAACCAGACTCTTATATTTAGTATAAATATTTAAACACCTGAACTAGCTGACACATTGTGTTTAATGCAATAGCCTCACCTGTAACGCACTCCTTTGCAATGCGTTTCAGGCCCCTCCGGGAGTAAGTTCGCTGAGGGTATTACCAGGTAAACAAAGTAAGTTATGGTGAGTACCAAACTAACACAAACCCTCCACCGTACAGTGGGCCACACATACAAATCCCACGTTGTGAGCACAGCCCCATATCTCAGACAGCTCTGCAACCCTGCCCTTCCCCATTATCTCTTAGCATGCGATGCTGCCACTGCAGCCAGGGATTATGGGTAATGGCATGTGAATGATCATTCAGTGTATCCTTTTTTGCTTCTTGTCCATTTTAACATGGATCCCTCTAAGCTTATTCCTGCCGCATTACACAGCTTTTTCAGCACTTGCTTGGGTTAAAGAAGTGTAGAGCCAGTAACCTACTCACAGACAGACTCTCCTGGCCCTTCAACTTTTAAATACCCAGACTGACTGGTCAAATGATGCCGCAGCTGTGCAGGGAGGGGGGGGGGGGCGCAAGCCGGAGGGAGTGGAGACAGGGGGGCGCATGTTGGGTAAGTTTGCGCAACGCTCGTGTAGAGGATATTATTGTGTGCCATATAGTGTGGATACCTGATGGACACCGCTAGGCACTTACACCTCTTTACTACCATTATACATGGAATGTTTTCATTGTGGACAATCAGCCCAGCACCCGGGGTTTCTATGGACATATTACAGAAGTTTTGTACAAGGTTCACATGTGATTTTGAGCACCATCTCACACCACACTCTACTGCATTACATATCATACCTACGTGGTCCACTCGCCAGAGGACATCCTTCCTTTTGCACTTTCCATTGCTCACATGGCGGCCGTCACTGCGCCCCTGAGCGTTTCCTGCATGGTGTTACTCACATGGACTGCCAGAGTAGAGCAGGATGGCTTCCTGCGTCCTGACCTCCCCGGCTATATTCTTGGCCGCACACTGGTAGACTCCCTTGTCCGACTCTCGTGTGTCCTGGATCATCAGCGTCCCATTTTGCAGCAGGTTCAAACGGCCATCGGAACTCATATCTATCTCGTTGCTTGGAGGAAGGATGAAGAGGAACCGCTATCAGAAATACAATAAATAGATACAAACTGTCTCCCTCGCACCATTTTAATCACTTTATTTTCTCCTCCGCCCTCTGCTGGGCGACTGTACCATGCATCCACTACCTTTGCAGTGAAGAAGGACTTTCTCACATCTTTACTGAGCCTGACAGCCTTAATTCGGTCCTGAAGCCTTCTGCTGGAGAATATCTGTACATTTAAATCTTAATAATAATAATAATAAGCGCTATATGAAACAAAGTTTTTCTCCCAATGGACACCCAGTGCGTCACAATTACAGCACAGCGCGCGGTACGCAGCACATGGGAATTTTACAGGCACAGTCCCTGCCCACATGAGCTTACAATCTATGTTTATGGTGCCTGAGGCACAGGGAGATAAAGTGACTTGCCCAAGGTCACAAGGAGCTGACACCAGGTTCCCCTGCTTCACAAGATTGGTGTCTTTACTCGCTGAGCCTTTACTTGCTGAGCCACTCCTCCCTATAAGCCAACATATAAGGCTGTGGCCACGGTGCCGCTGAGCGCGCTCACGCTTGAAAGCGGTGACGTCACCAACTCTCCAAGCATTCGAGTGCAGGCTGCCCTGCATAATTTTGCAAGCGAGACTTGGAAGGGGTTTTATTTCCCTGGGATACTCAATTTTGTGTTATATCAAGAGTTTGCCCCTGCAAGTCTTCCCTCACCTCCTTGTATCTCCCAAGGACAGGATGGGGCACGGGGGAAGGAAAAACGTGCTGCACAAACACTGCCCCATCCAAAGCCCCTAAGAAAAAGCTTAGTTTCCAAAGGAACTAACGCAGCCAAATCTTTATTTTAAACATGGTTACATTTGCATAGGGAAGACCACTGATTTGTTACACGTTGCACAATGCTGATTCTTGGTGTTGCACCTCTAAAGTAGTTTGCAATACGTAAACAAAGTGACACTTATGGCCTCTCCTGTCACAGGTCACTGAAGGTGGTAACTCACTTGTTATGCAGCCATGTGATGGAAGGTTTTGGGGTTCCCTCTGCCCGACAGGTGAAATAAGCAGTGGTCCCCAGGGTGACGTGTGCATCTGTTGGTGCGGACACGATTCGAGGACTCTCTGCAGAAGGAACGTGGAAACTCAGCTTCTCTCAGTCATACAACAGCCACAGGACAAAGTGACAATATCACCACGCTCGGGCTGAGCTATACTATCCTTCTGGCGACAAGTAACACTTAGATAATCGATGGAAGTCAAGTGACTGAAACCAAGACAAGCCCGGAGTTATCTGCATAAACCTGCCCAAAATGTGCTGTTATAGAGAGAAAAAGAAAGAGAGAGTGAGTGGGAGGGAGGGAGTGAGAGTGAGAGAGAGAAAGAGAGTGAGAGAAAGAGAGTGAGTGAGAGAAAGACAGTGAGAGAGAGAAAGAGAGTGAGAGAGAGAAAGAGAGAGAGAAAGAAAGAGAGAGAGAGAGAGAGAGAGAGAGAGAGAGAAAGAAAGAGAGAGAAAGAGAGACAGAGAGAGAGAGAGAGAGAGAGAGAGAGAGAGAAAGATGAATACATACATTAGGCCTCGGATATGGCGGGCACGCGGCGGGGCGCATGGCGTCGTGCGCGCCTGGCGCCCAAGCGATCTGTGAACTGAGATCGCTCGCGACGGGCAGGCGTGGCCGTGACATCACGAGGCTGGTTTGCCCTCATTGGCTGAACCCCTCACATGACCCAGGCCGTAACACGACCAAATCAAATGTTTCTGTCGGCACTAAATTCTGCCGCGCGGTTGCTCTTCATCGCGCGCTCACACTCACTATGGCCGGCCCTATAGAGCTGCCGCACTTTGTTCGCGCCGCGTGCACACGATGGACGCAGCCTGACATTGCATCACTGCAACTTGCTGTGCCGTACATGATTGCACCTAGCTGGTTACAGAGTATCTGACATGCAGTGTGTAGCGGTGAAAGAGAAGCTCACCGCAGTTGAATGCCTCCGGTGGCAGGAAGCGGACAGGAGTTCCCTGCAGATGCGCTGGGTGCTCACAGGTTGCAGCAGCGTGCGTGCTGCCCCTCTCTGCGTATCTTCTCAGGAGCTCCGACAGCCCCAGCATCTCACAGTCACAGAACAGGGGGTTGGAATCCAAACGTCTGCACAGACAGAGACGGTGACTGGAGGTGTGTCAGCTGTCAGCGCTGCCAAAGTACAGCGTGGCTGGTCCCTCCGGCACCGCATCACAATACTCTGCCAATACCTCCGCAAAACACATGCACTTTCTCAGTGTAACCGGCAACCGTCACTTACAGGCGTGTCAGGGACCTCAGCGGAGAGAAGGTCCCCGGCTGAATCCTGGATATTCTGTTGTTGTGCAGGAACCTGTGAGGAGTGGACAGACATTTGGGTCCATAAATGGTGATCACTGCTACTCCCCTGAGACATCTTATGGCCTGTTCATGTGAATAGGTCGGTGTTTTCTAACCTTGTTTAAAGAACCCTATGATTATTTTGTGAAATTCTGAGGAATGAGGGTCCTGATCCTGAGAGCTTACACTCTAGAGCAGTGTTTGTTAACTTTTTTTTTTTTGGTTAAGGAACCCTATAATTATATTGAGAAATTCACGGAAACCCAACCCTCTGTAATAGCGCGTCTGAGATCAGATGCATTGTAAGGAACCCCAACCCTCTCTAATAGCGCGTCTGAGATCAGATACATTGTAAGGAACCCCAACCCTCTTTAATAGCGCGTCTGAGATCAGATGCATTGTAAGGAACCCCAACCCTCTCTAATAGTGCATCTGAGATCAGATGCATTATAAGGAACCCCAACCCCCTCTAATAGCGCGTCTGAGATCAGATGCATTGTAAGGAACCCCAACCCTCTCTAATAGCGCGTCTGAGATCAGATACATTGTAAATTCTTCTGTATTTGGCACAATTTTCAAATGACCTGAAAATTGCAGGGAACCCTTTAGGGACGTCCTATAAACCCCATTTGAAAAACACTGGATTAGGCTGAAAGGTGTCCTATAGCATAGCACTGCTTAGTAACTATGGGACAGTGTGCGTTTTCAGTGCCTCTGTAGCAGCCACTAGTTCTCCAGTCTTTCCTGCCAGAGAGCTCTGCAGGGCTTTGCTGATCACCTATAGAAGTTATTAAAGCATTGCAGTCAGCGCACTCACAGTCGCTCCAGTTTGGGCAGCCCCCCAAAGCTTTCAGCTTCCACATTCTCCAGGTTATTGAAGTGAAGGTAGCTGGAATGAGGAGGAAGGCAATTTGTGAAGGGGAAGGTGAGTGGCGTAAACTACAGTGCAAACAAATAGCGCCATTTACATTGGCACAGATTGTTATTAACCCATATTTATTGCCCCATTACAATCAATTGAGTTCTGTGTGCTTCACCTGAGTGCCTGCATATTAACATTTCAGGTTAACTATATTACAACAATAGGGACCCTTAGTTAATTATGACTACATTATTTAGTGTTTTCGGTGGAATGTGAGACATTTCAGCTTTTATGGGGTTTTTTATGCCTGTCTTAAGCACCATAGGCCAATTCACCTATTAATTTATTCTCTTATTTCCAGTATTGCCCCCCCCTCCCCATGCCCTTGTGTGGTGACATTTTTGATGTAGAGGGGCAGATCCAGGCCCGTACTCACAGCTGCTCCAGGGAGTTCAGCCCCTGGAAGGCGTCCTTCTGCAACTTGTGGATGTCATTCTTGTAAAGGTAGCTTTAAAGAAATGAGAATCCATTAGGATCAGATAGGAACAGATGTTTCCCTTACAGGTACTCAATGAAATTGTGTCCTGATGTCTGTGTATTAGGAGTGGGTGAGAAGTACGTGTCCCTGATGTCTGTGTATTAGGATGGGGTCAGAGGTACGTGTCCCTGATGTCTGTGTATTAGGAGTGGGTAAGAGGTATGTGTCCTTGATGTCTGTGTATTAGGATGGGGTCAGAGGTACGTGTCCCTGATGTCTGTGTATTAGGAGTGGGTAAGAGAAATGTGTCTTTGATGGCTGTGTATTAGGAGGGGGTGAGAAGCGTCTCCTTGATGTCTGTGTATTAGGAGTAGGTGACAGGTACGTGTCCCTGATGTCTGTGTATTAGGAGTGGGTAAGAGGAAGGTGTCCTTGATGTCTGTGTATTAGGAGGGGGTGAGAAGTATGTCTCCTTGATGTCTGTGTATTAGGAGGGGGTGACAGGTACGTGTCCCTTATGTATGTGTATTAGGAGTGGGTGAGAAGTATGTGTCCCTGATGTCTGTGTATTAGGAGTAGGTGAGAGGTATGTGTCCCTTATGTCTGTGTATTAGGAGTGGGTGAGAAGTATGTCTCCTTGATGTCTGTGTATTAGGAGTAGGTGACAGGTATGTGTCCCTGATGTCTGTGTATTAGGAGGGGGTGACAGGTACGTGTCCCTGATGCCTGTGTATTAGGAGGGGTGAGAAGTATGGTTCCCTTGATGTCTGTTGTATTAGGAGTATGAGAGGTAGGTGTTCCCTGATGTCCTGTGTATTAGAAGTGGGTAGAGAGAGTATGTGTCCTGATGTCTGTGTATTAGGAGGGGGTGACAGGTACGTGTCCCTGATGTCTGTGCATTAGGCGGGTGTGAGAGGTACGTGTCCCTGATACCTGTGTATTAGGAGGGGTGAGAAGTATGTCTCCTTGATGTCTGTGTATTAGGAGTAGGTGAGAGATATGTGTCCCTGATGTCTGTGTATTAGGAGGGGTGACAGGTATGTGTCCCTGATGTCTGTGCATTAGGAGTGGTGAGAGGTACGTGTCCCTGATGTCTGTGCATTAGGAGGGGGTGACAGGTACATGTCCCTGATGTCTGTGTATTAGGCGTGTGTGAGAGGTACGTGTCCCTGATGCCTGTGTATTAGGAGGGGGTGAGAAGTATGTCTCCTTGATGTCTGTGTATTAGGAGTAGGTGAGAGATATGTGTCCCTGATGTCTGTGTATTAGCAGGGGTGACAGGTATGTGTCCCTGATGTCTGTGTATTAGCAGGGGTGACAGGTATGTGTCCCTGATGTCTGTGTATTAGGAGGGGGTGACGGTACCGGTGTGTCCCTGATGTCCTGTGCATTAGGCGGGTGTGAGAGGTACGTGTCCCTGATCCGTGTATTAGTAGGGTGAGAAGTATGTCTCCTTGATGTCTGTGTTTAGGAGTAGGTGAGAGAATATGTGTCCCTGATTTCTGTGTATTAGGAGGGGTAGAGGTACGGTCCCTGATGCCTGGTGTATTAGGAGGGGTGACAAGTTGTGTCCCGGTGTCTGTGCCTTAGGAGGGGTGAGAGGTACGTGTCCCTGATGTTGTGCATTAAGGAGGGGGTGGACAGGTATGTGTCCCTGATGTTGTGTATTAGGTGGGTTGTGAGAGGTCGTGTCCCTGATGCCTGTGTATTAGGAGGGGTGGAGAAAGTATGTCTCCTTGATGTCTTTTATTAGGGTAGGTGAGAGATATGTGTCCCTGATGTCTGTGTATTAGCAGGGGTGACAGGTATGTGTCCCTGATGTCTTGTATTAGCAGGGTGGCAGGTATGTGTCCCTGATGTCTGTGTATTATGAGGGGTGACAGGTACGTTCCCTGATGTCTGTGTATAGGAGGGGGGGTGACATTGTACGTGTCCCTGATTGTTGTGTGTTAGTCAGGGTGACAGGTTGGTGTCCCTGATGTCTGTGTATGAGGGTCGGGCTGTGAGGGGTAAGTGTCCCTTGATGCCTGTGTATTAGGCGGTGGTGAGAAGTATGTCTCCTGATGTCTGTGTATTAGGAGTAGGTGAGAGATATGTGTCCCTGATGTCTGTGTATTAGCAGGGGTGACAGGTATGTGTCCCTGATGTGCCGCAGGATGATAGAGACAGGGAAACTCACAGGTGTTTGAGATTTCCCAGCCCTTTAAATGACCCAGGTGAGATGCGCCTGATGTGGTTATTGTTCAGCAGCCTGCAAAGCACAGAGAAAGGGGTGAGGCCACATTACAAGGTCACAGTCACTGCCTGCCAAGGTCACCTTCAGACATCTCCAGTAGACAGGCAATGGAAATAAATCCACCCAGGCTTACTCTGCCCCTCTGCACATCCCGGCTTCTGAGATTGATTCCCAGTCGCCGGAAATGAATCACCTTAATGCACCTGCATGTATTGCAGCGTCTCTCTCATCCCATTTATAATGGAAGCTCTTTGAGTTAATTATTCCTTTCTTCTTGTGTTTATGTGCAATCTGGTGCTTTCCTAGTTGTATAATTTCCCGTTAATAATGTTTCTGTGTACGAATATTATATATTATATATACAAGCATCCTGTTTCTAAAAGATAAGGAGCACAGATGATCGTTGGTGTCTGTGGTACAGGGTAACAGTGCCAGACGCGCTTCGCGTCCCATCAGATACAGAAAGCATCCTGTTTTTATGAGCATTGTTCATATCCATGTAAATGTACTGAGTAGGGGAAGTAGGGGATGGGGTTATGAGAGAATGGTACTGTCCACTTGCGGAAGGGGCTTGTTTTTTGTTGCTGCGCCCCCGCCTGCTCTCCCCCCCTTACCTTAGTGCAGCGTCAAATGACGCCGCGGGGTCATGTGACGTGACGTGATCCGTGGCATTATCGTGGCGACAAGCGGCAAATTACACCGCGGCGTCATTTGATGCCGCGTTGCCGTGACGACCCGTCCTGAAGCCGGCTGAGTCTTGGTAAGTTGAGTTGCAGAGGCCTCGCGCGGTCCCCTTGCCCTAAAACATTGTGCACCTGCTCCCGTTTTATTAATACACGATCGGACTAGACCAGGCGTGAGCAACTCCAGTCATCAAGGGCTATCCCTGCTTCAGCACAGGTGGCTCAGTCGGTGACTCAGTCAATGATTGAACCACTGATTGAGTCACCTGTGCTGAAGCAGCGATAGTCTGAAAACCTGACCTATTGGTGGCACTTGAGGACTGGAGTTGGCCACTGCTGGACTAGACCTTTTTCATTAAAGTGAGAGTTTAAACCTCTCCTTTTTCCCTTTGATTCTGTGTTTGCTTGTGACAGTTTAAAGGGTATCCCTGCATCGAGGACGGACTGTACCATCGGTATATTGCCAAATAATGTCGATACAACAGAAGTGCGAGTCGAGGATCTATTTCTTGGTCTTACAATGTGTTGAGGTTCTTCAGCCTGTGGAGGACGTCAGAGTTTAGCTCTTGGATACGATTGAAGCGCAGATCCCTGTAGCAAGAAAGACACAACCCTGTTACAAACCAGCACCTTCCTTCATGGGCTTATGGGAGACCCTTTTTATTGAAATCAATGTATTCAGCCTCTCTCCTGTGTCAAACAATATCTTGTGCCACAGCTGTAGAGTTAGGAGAACATTTCACCAAAGTTTACCAACCAGGCAAAACGTGCCCCTTTTTCCCGCAAACAAATTCAGCAAAAATGGGCAAACTTCGGCAAGCATCACCAGTCAGTGTGCACGGACACCTGATCCTATATATTGCCATTTTAAATACATTTTGGCAGAACTGGTTAAATGGGTGTCGTTCTGGTGCCAATGGGTGAAATTGGCAACATTGTGTTAATTTTCAAACAACATGAGTTTTTGTGGTTCGTGAAATTATTTCACAGATTTTCTCTAGACACTTCTACACAGCAGTAAAAAGGAACTTCCCTTGACAGTACTGCATACTTTTATTTTTAATAAATGACATTACTGTTTATGTAAATGGTCTTTTCCATCCAAGGACTCAACATGGAAATGTATATATGTATGTATGTATATTTAAATAGCACCACCCATGTACACAACACTATACAAAAGAGAATACATTACAGGGAATTATAATACAAGAAGTACAGTACAGCAAACAAATTCAGGAAAGGAAATCCCTGCTCCGGAGAGCTTACAATCTAAATGGTATGTTAGGAGCCTTACAGAGTCAGTAGGTGAGGGCATAAGTGCAGCAGATGGAGGTGCCTTGCCTTGGTGGTTGGTAGGAGCGACTGTGGGTGTGGAACTGTAGCCATGAGTTTAGGCTATTGGATTGCTTCATTCAGGTGTGTTTTTAGGTATGACGTAAAGGTGGAGAGAAGGTGCTTTTCATATACAGGATGTGAGGGAAAAGGTTTAAGGCGCGAGAGCAGTGGAGGTGAAAGGCGTGGAAAAGAGGCAATTATGGGTAGAGCTCACGAGCCGAGCAGAGACATATATAGAGATCAAAGCTGATATGTAGAAAGGAGCAAACCAGCAGAGAGCCATGAAGGTAAGAAGGAGAACTTTGTAGGCGGTTCAAGGAGGAAGAGATGAGCAAGGACTGTTCTTGAAGAAAGTGAAATGATTGTAGATGCAGACGTTTTGGATAGATTGCAAAAGGAAAAAGCTGCGAGGGAGGGAGGCCTCTTAGAAGTTACAATAATCCAGACAGGAGAGGATAAGGGCACACATTAACCATTTTAGAAGTAGAGTGACAAAGGAAAGGGCGGGTCATGGAAATGTTATGGAAGTGAGAGGTTTTAGCAAGAACGTGAATGGAGAAAACGAGTCAACAAAGGCAACATGTATTGGTAACAGAATGGATGCTGGTTCCGTTCACTGTGATGGAAAAGGGGATATTTGTTGAGGTCTAAGAGGAAATATGAGGAGTTCCATTTTAGACGTATTAAGTTATGGCGGGGGAGCCCTATCCAGAAAGATTTGGCAATCAGAGACTTGAGACTGGATTGGAGGTGTGAGGGTAGGGATGGAGTGACATATATGCATATCATCTGCATAGAGGTGATACCTGAAGCCAAAAGGAGTTGCTGAATTCACCAAGTGATAATGTGTTGAGAAAAAAGTAGACACCCCAGAACAGAGCCCTGAGGTAGAGCAACAGGAGACGAAGACATGTTAGCAAAAGGAAAGTTGGGGGCGGTATGAGGAGAACAAGCTTTGTTTCTGATCCCAGGGAAGTGCGGAATCTGAATGAGAAGAGAATGGTCAACAATGCTTATCGTGTAGGATAAGCAGGGAAAAGCGACCTTTGGTTTTCCTTCATGGAGATCATTTGCTTCTTTTAGTGAGGGATGTCTCAGTTGGGTAAACTGTACAAAATCCAGGAGAGCCAAGGAAGGTGTGGGCATCCTCATACAAATATCATTCTTCTGAAATGGCAAATACTTCCAAAAACGATTGTACCGAGAAGTTCTAGGAAAGTTCCTGCTGATGAAATATGTTGTACAAGTGCTCAGACATTCCCAATATCTACAATGAATTACTTTGCACTGAAGCAAACCTACAGCTGAGAAATAAATATACTGCAGGGGTAATTTTGCAGAAACGCTGCATTAAAGGGTGCTATTCTCATCTTATTTCCCTGTGCAATAGCCTGTTACATTTATCCAATGTTCGCGGTGTGCCAGCTTATGACTTAGCGAGTGCAAACCGGAGGAGTTCCAACCGTATTATAACAGGCGGTACCAAATGCTGTCTCTCCAGCATTCCCTTTCCTAAAAAGAGGTGACGGATGAGGGGCCTGTAAACTTCCTGGTGTTAACAATCTGCTTTGATGTTCGAACCTGACAAACATATATATATATATATATATAATAATATATATAATATATATATATATATATATATATATATATAATAAAGAACTCATTTATTCTGCAATAATTTTACTATATATTTCTGGAAACCGTCTCATGTGGCTATGTCTGTATGTGTCTCCGTTGTCCATCCTAGCGCAATCACATGGACCTTGGGCCAGGCAATGAGATTGCTCCCTTGGCCGCCCGCCCCCTGCACACCTCTCATGACCTGAGGCGGAGTGAGGGCCAAAGGAGAGACACTCACACACACTCACTACACACCACTCACACACACAGTCAATCACTCTCCTCGGATCTGCGCACAGTCCCACTCTCCACCAATCTACTCCCGTCGTGTGTGTGTGTGTGTTTGGGTGTGGTGTGTGTGCCCCCCTCACCGCAAAACCCATGCCCCCCCTCACCGCAACCCCGCCCACCCCCAGCCGCAAACGCCCCCGCCTCCCTCACTACAAACACCCTGCCTGCCCCCCTCACCGCAAACCCCCCGCCACCCCCACGCTAACCCCACGCCTCACCCACCCAAACCCCCGCCCCCTCTCACCGCAAAACCCCCGCCCCCCCTCACCGCAAACTCCCTGCCCCCCTCACCGCAAACCCCCCCCCCCCCCCATCCCGCAAACCCCACCGCCCCCCCTCACCGAAACTCCCTGCCCCCTCACACGCAAACCCCCCTCACCGCACAACCCCCCTACGCAAACCTCAGCCTCCCCGGCGCCAAGCCTCCTCCACCTCACCTCTCGACACGCCGTCAGCAAAACTCCCGCCGCCTCTCACACGCCGCCGCCTGCCCACTCAGCTCTTCTCATCGGGGCCCAGTATTACCGCCGGGAGCGCCAGCAAGCAGTTAACCCCCTCTGCGGCCGGGAGCACCGGGGGCGCAAGGAGGTAACCTCCCCCCCCCCACCACACACAACCCCCCCGCGGCCGGGAGCACCGGGTGGCGCAAGGAGGTAACCCCTCCCTCACACCCCACCGCGGCCGAGCCGGGAGCACCGGGTGGCGCAAGGAGGTAACCTAGCACACACACCCTGACTGACGCAAGCACACACACCCTGACTGACGCACGCACACACACACCCTGACTGATGCACGCACACACACCCTGACTGACGCACGCACACACACTTTGACTGACGCATGCACACACACTTTGACTGACGCACACACACACACACACACACTGACTGACACACACACACTGACTGACGCACGCACACACACACACACAGACTAACTGACGCGCACACACACACACACTGACTGCCGCACACTGACTGGCGCACACACACACACTGACACACACACACACACTGACACACACACACACGCACACGCACACACTGACTGACTGCCGCACACACTGACTGACGCGCACGCACACACTGACTGAGGCACACACGCACGCACACACTGACTGAGGCACACACGCACGCACACACTGACTGTGTGTGTGTGTGCGTCACTCAGTCTGTGTGTGTGTGTTTGTGTTTCTGCGTCAGACTCACTGACAAGCGCGCGCACACACACTGACTGACGCACACACAATGACTGACGCACTCACACTGCATGAAGCTGTAAAGGGGGACAAACAGAGCTGCAAAGGAGGGAGGGGGGGACTGGATTGATGTGAATGGGGGACAAACAGAGAGAGGGGGAGGAGAGAGGAGACAGAGAGGAGCGGGAACCATTACATCCCGGGCAAAGCCGGGTCTCTCAGCTAGTATATATATATATATATATATATATATATATATATATATATATATATATATATAGATAGACACAAACACACAATAGAGTTGTGTAGAAATATTTCACTGCTAACGTAGTGATCCTAAGCTAATATCCAGCAACACTTTGCAAGAACATGCCAGATAAACTGAAAGAATGCCTGCTAAATGTCAGCGTTGAGAGCAGGCTGGCCAAAAAAAATATTTAGAAGCTTGCAATGTTTGTCTTAAATTCCCAATCCATGGGAGGATGGAGGGATTGGCCCAAAATATACTGAGCTCTTCACTGTAGGAGGAAAGGTGCCACACAGCTCCACAGAGAGAGAGGGAGAGCTGTGTGTGTAATATATATATTTATTTATTTGTATAGCACCTCACCTGTAGAAAGCGCTTCACAGCTGTAATAGAAGCAACAAACTAATATAAGCCATAATGGGAATACACACTTCAAGAAAACACTGGGAAAGTCCCGTCCCTGAAGAAGAGCTTACACTCTAAGTGATTCCAGGAGTGTAGGCAACGGAGCACAGCAAGTAGCAAAAATAGAACAAAAAGGTGGGGGGTACGAGGTCAAAAATAAAATAATTTATTAGGTCAATACACACATGGTATACGGCAGGTAAGCACCACTATGACGCGTTTCGCACAAGAGCGCTTTATCAAAGTGATAGGTAGGTGTGTACTTGCAGAGACAGGAGAAAGGTGTTGGGGTTCATCTGTATGCAAGGGATGATTAGAGATACTGAATGGTTTTGACGGGCCTTGGAGGTGGAGAGAAGGTGCTTGTCGGATATGGAGGGGAAGGGCATTTGAGAGGTGTGGGGCAGCGAGAAATGTTTGAGATGGGGAGGACAGAAGCAGCGCCGAACAGAACGCAAATGGGGAGCAAAAGTATATAGCGAGAAATTCGTTTCTTTAGGTCCGTAACAACATGCAGATTTAAAAATACATTCTCCCCTAGAAAACACTACCCTAAAGCTCACTTACATAACATTTCCCAAACTTACCATTTTTTATGAATTACATTTACAGATTTTACCTTTTTTTCAGAATTTCTTAATAAATCCAAAAGGCCGATTCCCCGGTGACCTCACTGCTTTTATTTACTTCTTTCTCCGCCTTCAATGCATAAATACACAGCAGCGGCAGCTGTGCTGCTAATCGGATGGTATCGAGAAATGGACAACTTCAGAGACCGCCATCTTAAACCGAATGCAAGGTTCATGCTTTCACCAAGAACCTTTTTCAGCTGCTACAGTCATTGGATTCAAGAATTCAAATTCAGAATCAAAATATTAATCGTGGAGAGCAGGAGAGGCCCCTTCCACAGGACATTGGTTGGGACCTCTTCACGTCTTATCTTGCATGAACTCCTGAAGGTGGAGCTTTACATCATACATGCTCGGGCCTCCTGCTATCTCAAATCACACAGGTTACCCACCCTGCTGCCTGACGGTGCCCATTCGCAGCAGGACAGCAATTAAGAGAACCCAATTATGTTGGAGTCGTTTTCTCTGGCTAGGCCACACTTGAATTCTGCACGCAATTATAGGGGAAAATAAGGACTTTCTGAATCTTGTGAATGCATGAGGCAAGCGCACACACATGACCTGAATTCCAGGGGTGCATCCAATTAATAGGATTTTGAGGGAAAGTGAAAGCATTGAAAATTCAGCGTAATGATCAAATGAAGGATTTTACCCTCATTTAGAGTTCAGTTACCAAACCTCATTTTTTTATAAGCTTCAGTGCATGTGGCTCACCAGTCAATATTGACCGCCCCAGCCCAGTGCCCCATGCTGCCAGTCTTATCTGTGATTTTTGGGGGGAGCCAATCCTTTAGGCGTATGTTCAGTTCAGGGAGTGTGAGCTGTGGATTGATGCAACGTGCTGCAGGGAGCCTGTGCCTGCAAATTCTTCATAGCTGCCCTCGTGAAGACACTTTTGCAGCCGATGCAATGGCACTCTTGCTAACCTCTGCTGAAAGAAAATGCTTAATCCTTGGGAATTTGCAAATAAATGTTTAGATATTTGTGAGGCATCAATACATCTGCATGACAACGTGTAGATTGATACAAACCCTTTATTTGCCAGAATCGGCCGTGCCGTACTACAGTTGGATATGCAGTTTTGGAGCTATAGGAAAATGAAACTATTTCCCTTTAAGGCTGCAGTCCAAGCTGACGTTTTTTATTTTATTTATTTAATCCCCCCCCCCCCCCATTAATATGTGCATCAATACAAATCGACACATTGATAAGTAATTAGCTAAGTTGCCGATCGATCGGCGAAGATTCGGCTTGGGGGTTTACTAAATGGATGTCAGTGCAGCAGAGGAGGACCAAAGATGCAAAGTTCTGGGGGGAAGATCATGTGACCAGCCCGTCACTAGGTACAATTGGTGCACTGCTAGAGACGTGCCTGTTTCAGAAGAGGATGCGACTTTGTAAATGGTTGCTATAGAAACAAAAATTCTTGTTACATTATAATACATTAAAAATGTCATTCAGAGTAGTTTTTTTTTTTTTTTTTTAAATGCAACGAGTATTTTCTCATAGTACAGACTGATTAAAAAAACACACACGTAGGATATTGCTTGGACTGCAGCTTTAAGCAAAACAAGTTACAGCAACCTCACGATAAGTTCGATGTTGGAGTGTTACAAAAGATAAGATCACATCTGGTTGGCCTAGTGTCTACAAAAAGTTAAAATAATTAACATTTCCAGCCACTATACGTCATGGATTCTTCAACATGTTTGGCCCCGAGCTATGAAGTGAGAAGCAATACTCCCCAAGCATTTCCATGTAATCAGGATTCCTGGGCAGGAGGACATAGAACAACACAGATTTGCTAGTTTGTGTTACATTTGAGAGAGGAAGGTGCAGTATAACAGTGTAGCAGCTGTTGGCCTGAAAGCAAAGTTTCACCCCCTTACACTATGATCCAAAGCAAACAGCATCTTATCTTAAACTTTAAGAGTACCCATCAGTAATTATAAACACCATCTTCATTTGGAGGCTGTTCTTTGGAGCAGAAATGTGCACTTGTTACATACCGTGGGTGGCTGCACGTATGCTTTCAAAATGATAAAGCACTTTAATGGGTTCTCGAAGATTATCGTAATAGGTCATTGGTATGGAGCAAACTAGTGAGGAATAAATTATGCTGGTCCCGATCACAGGGAAAAAAACCAAAATCATCAGCGGTTCTGATCATATATCCATTCACTGCTGGAGAAAGATGCAACTACATCATTTAACATGCAGCTTCAATTTACTGCAGACACACCGAGGGACGGGTCTGTTCCCTTCTCCCCAAATTATGCGTGCCATTATTTTATATGACAGTTTGCATTTTTAATCTAAACCTTTAAAGCAGCTCGTGAGACGTATAACCCTGTTCTTTTAATGTAACCATGTATTTGTTTTTTTATAACTCTGTGCCCAGGACATAATTGAAAACGAGAGGTAACTCCCAATGTATCACTTCCTGGTAACATATTTTTTATAAAAAAATAATTAAAACGCAGAAGGAAGAAAAGTACCAGCATAAGGTTGACTCACAGTATACTAGTCTGCACCGGCATGTCCGGGATGGTATCCAGCATCAGGTGCATGCACCGGACTGTTGTTCTAAAGCACACGCAGTGGCTTGGACAGGCAGCGGCCTGACGCAGGGAGAAGAGCAGGAGGAACAGCCCTTGCAGCGCTATGCATTTTGCCAGCATGTTTGCTGGTGAGTGTGATGCCGTGATCTGAAACGCAAGGAGCAGACTGAGCCTTCCAAGCTTTCGTTCTCAGTAGGAGGGTCCCAGGCACATCTGTTTTTTGTTACTAAATCGGCCTCACACCCTTTCCCCCAACCCAAGCACAAGACCCCTCCCTCTCTGCTTTCACCAAGTGTCTTACAAAAAAAAACCCTCAATGTCGCCTTTGCCCAATTCTTTTACTTGTTAAAGTTGGAAAGAACACCCCCCCATGTGTTTTTCGCAGGTCACGGTCAACAGAACCTCCTGCTTTAAATGTGGCATCCTCACATATTCTTTCTGCAAAGCACCTGCCGTGCGTTTGCGGATCCATTATTCAGGCAAGAGCTGCCGAGCACTGAAACTGCAATGATTTTCAAGGGTTCCCCCAAAACTAAAAGATCCTGGTTATAGGACGAGTATGTTCTGCAAATATAAAAGGTAGAGTTGTGAGGCGATGTATCTGCTATGCAGGAAAAATTGAGCCGGACTGCAGACTTGTAGCACAAAACACTATTTAAAAAAGCACATAAAAAAGCAAGAAGAAAAAAAAAACCTCATGCGCGTTTCACGCGGACAACTGCGCTTTATCAAAGAGTTACGCGTTTCACGCAGACAACTGCGCTTTATTAAAGAGTTACGCGTTTCACGCAGACAAATGCGCTTTATCAAAGAGTTACGCGTTTCACGCAGACAACTGCGCTTTATCAAAGAGTTATGCGTTTCACGCAGACAACTGCGCTTTATCAAAGTTACGCGTTTCACGCAGACAACTGCACTTTATTAAAGAGTTACGCGTTTCACGCAGACAACTGCGCTTTATCAAAAAGAGTAGTAACATTAAAAAAATGTTTTGTGGATATTCATTGGTCACGGAACAGGGGCACTATGGGTATATAGGATAGGCGTGTTTTTTACTGTTACTATTTGATAAAGCGCAGTTGTCTGCGTGAAACGCGTAACTTTCCAGCATAGCAGATGCACCGCTTGACAACTCGACCTCCACACCGACTCGCTTTCGGCTGGAGCACGCCGACAAGATGATCCACGCGACAACAGAGTGAGGAAAAATCTTTAATATAAAAAAAAAAGTCACTTTTTTTCCCCACTATCAATAAATGCCACTATGCGATTATATTACACAGTTAACATTTTTGTGCCTTAGTGATTAGGCTAATTAACCTGCAGGCTAGGGGGAGTTCTTAATTGAATATACAGGAGGGCCCGCGGCGAGTTCCGCTCTAAGGGCCCGCCGCAAAGCGAAAAGTCGCCGAAAAACTGAACTTTTTGGTGTAAAATTGACACACAGAAATTGCTAATTTCATTGCGCTTGTGGGTACGCCTGTGAACCGCTTATTTTTACTTAAATGTGTGCATTAAGCATCAACAAATGGGTTGCATCACATTTTGCAGCACAGAAGTGGAAGGTGCTTGGTGCACTGAAAAAAAAAAAAGGTTGACCGAGTTGGCTAAACACATAATAATGGTCTATATTGTTAGCACACAATTAAGTTATGTATGAACTCAAAATGTATTTGACAGAGCGTGGATGTTTCATTGGGTAGGTTAATGTGTCACACACACACGTTTGTGTTAAAAGTAGTGCTACTGGGTGTGGACAAACGTACACAACAAGAGACAAAAATACCCAATGAGACAGAAAATACTAAAGATGTATTGTCATACGCAAGGGTCAAAGTGTTATAAGTCTGCAGCCATGTCATGGCATGACCAGTATGCAGCCACGTCATGGCATGACCACTATGCTGGTCCTAATGCTACCTGTATTCTCATTTACCTCTGCGTGGAGAAACGTCTCAATAGACCGGTCCTGCACAGGTACATGGAAAAACCTGCTACCTTTCAAAGTGGGGAGGGGGAGCTTAAACCCAGGGAGGAGGGGCCACTTTAAGTAGAAAACCTGCTATGTTCCAGTACAGGACATGTTTATTGAGACCTTTCTCCCTCCACTGCAGAGGTAAATGAGAATACTCACAGGTAGCGTTAGGACCTGCATACTGGTCGTGCTGTGACGTGGCTGCATACTGGTCATGCCATGACGTGGCTGCATACTGGTCATGCCGTGACGTGGCTGCAGGCTTATAACGCTTTGGCCAAAGGGTTTAACTAAATGACCCTTACTCATGATACTATTATTACATTTTAGTATCCGACTATGTATTTTCTGTCATATTGGAATGTTTGGTCTTGTTGTGTAATGTTTTATGTAACAGTGTGGCCATTATAAATAATATTGCACTAAATTTATATTTACCAACGAGTGATCATTTTTTTAAAACCGACAATTCTGTTTTCATTTAAATTGCATCAGGTATTTGACATGACAATACGTAGAAATAATCAACAGCGAACCATGCATCTTATGTATGAAGTCATGCAACCTTCATACATACGGTACACATATGGTGCATAGGCCATAATGTCTTGGCGAGCGGCGTAGGAAAATAAAGATGCATCACATTTTTATCTAACAAGAAGGCAAACTCCACAGCTGCCAAGTCACATATACCGCTGGAAAACCAAATACAGCCCACGTTCTCCAGAAACCATGCAAGTGCCACGTGTAAAATGGTACGAGGTGTAATTGGAACCCTCACCTTAGGGAATATAGATAACCTAAAGGGGAGGTTTTGGTCTTCAGAAACAAGAGGTGTCCAACAAGAGGTGTCCCAATGTTCAAGAGCCACCAGCAGGTCACGTTTTAGTGATTAGAGTTAGGTTCATTGATGCACTACCTGGCAATTAAAACATTATAAAAGCGTATTTGGTGAGCAGACCTTGGGGGAACGAGTGTCGACCAGCCCGATTAAAAATACATCGAATTTAAAATAGGAGATTATAGAGTTCTATTAATTGCAAGGTATATCCACCTAATAAAACCACTGGGGCTCATTAAGGGTCTCTGTTACAAGCGGCTGACAACTGCAAATGTAGGGTAAAAATGTTGCTTGCACACCTTTAAATTCTCTTTGGCAGCCATGTGCTGTGGAAAACACCAATTACCCCAAATATTCTGCTGCGATGGACATATACGAAAAATGTTCTAAATGCACTAAGGCAGGGGCGCGCAAACATTTTTGCGGCGCGCCCCCCCCCCACTCTGCCTTACCTTCTCTGTTGATTGCCCCCCTCCTTACCTAGCGCGGCGTCACGTGACCCACGGCGTCATTTGACGACGTTACCATAGCAACTGTGACGTAGCATGACCCCACCGCATTGCCATGGGGCACCGCAGTGTGCTGAAGCCGGCAGAATCCCGGTAAGTAGAGGTTGCAGAGGACTGGTGCGGTGCCTGGCATTTAATTGAAATGCCTGGGGGGAGAGCGTGGGACCTCTGCAACCGCCCGCACCCCCCCCCCCAAAATCTCAAGCCCCCCCAGTTTGCACACCGCTGCACTAAGGGGTAGATCCTCAGAAGTCCATTAAATGCTTAAATGAGATGTTGACATCTCGTTAACTGCTAACAGGGATCTTCAAAGCTCAGTAACGATGCGTCCAGCCGTAACGAGCCCGTGCGTTACTATAACGGACGTTAGTGCTAATGATATACAGAAGAGGCGTTCCCTCTAACAGCGCAGATCCCCAGCGCTCCGTTATAGTTACTGCAGAGATTTAACGTTACGTTAGTTGGGTCAGCGCTAAACTTGGCGTTACTCACATCCAGAACCCGATATAGGTCTGTTACAGGGTCTGGACAAGTGCAAGACCAGTTCGTTAAATCATACCCATCATTGTTATTTACTGGGTTATTTTCCGCTCCGGTCTTCTCTAACTTTAATTAAACACCTATTCAGGTTCTGGACGGAAGTAACACCGCCTTTGGGTAAGCCAGTCTTAACGCCATGTTATTCGAAGCAAACGCAAGGCCGCGCTAACTTAACGCCATGTGAAGCGCATGCTAATGGGGATCACCAATGACCGTTGTTTTTATATGTATTTATTTTGGAGGACACACGTTAAACCCACGTAAACCAACGTTACCTATTTAGGCAACGTCACATTAATAGCCTAAATTTCATGGGCCTTTGAGGATCTCCCCGGTACAGTTACAGCCGGCAAGACAACAGTTACAAAGGAAACATACAGGAACTTGTTTAAACAGGTCAAGAACAGAAAAGAAAGGCCAGACAATTACATATTTTAGGGGTCCCCATGTTTCAGGTGAAGCAGCCTCCCCCCTTCTCCATAGTTATGAGTACACAACAAGTTTATATAATCCCCCAAAAAACTATTTTTAGCATTACAAGAAACCTTCCATGGAGAAGACTTTTGCATAAATGGTGGGAAACAAAGTATTATTAACACACACACACACACACACACACACACACACACACACACCCGCACACACACACACACAAATTCCATCTGACAGCATGGCATTGAAACAGTGACACTTTATTCTTTTTAGTAAGAGAAAATTCACAAACCCACCATGGACATTTGCAATGTCACCTGCAATCGACATGGGTTTGAATTCAAAATGACCCGTGGCACATCACCTTTGACACCGCTCCATCCACTGGATAAAACCTAAAAAAAAAGTACAGGATCCTCTGTGCTACAAAATACTGAGAACATTCACAAGAAAGGAGTTTCGAGAAACCCAGTGACTGCCTCGAAGGACGAACAGAGCTGGGGTACGAGCAGAGTCTCACATTTCCTTCACCTCTCTTGGAAATTAAAGGAGCTCTCCTTTTTGTAATATTGGATGAATTGACTTTGTGTTTGTAACATCTGCTTATTTGTAGGTTTCCACTGAAAATATACTTTTCTTTTTGGGCTCCTCTGTGCGTACTGCTCAATGACCATCGCATCAGGAACGTTTGTCCACCTCCTGTGCAGTCATTCACATGCATTAGTGACATCAACTAAACCAAGAGTAAAACTAAATTAGAACATAAAAGAGAATGGAAAAAAATATAAAAACAAAGAAGGATGATCACTGGACCAAAATATACCACAAGAGATCCTGACGCCAACGTACAAGGTCATGTAAGGGCCACTGTCTATCATTTCTTCCTAGATCTTAATTGCCAAATGCGGTGACCTGCTTAATGATACTATAACGAGAGCTGAACACTTTCACCCAGGAGCTGCCCTGCGTGAAGTGATCTGGAAGGGTCCAATTAGCCTACCCTGCGCTCCTGAGGTTTCTAAAAAGCCGTAGGAAATATATTCTGAAGACGCAGCCGGAGCATGAGATGCAATTAATGTTCAGAATGTTGCTACATACTAATTACGGTAATGAGCACAAGCACTTTGAAGGGAATCCACTGGCTACTCACAGTCACCCAAAGACTTACAAGTACAAGCCATGCTTTGAGCCCTTAACGGTTGGCGGGCATGAAGGCATGTACATATCCTGGTATGGTCTATCCCCAAATGTGTGCCGGAATAATGGTAGCCCATGCAGTTAACTTACACCTGACAACAAGGTAAAACAGCCAGTAAAAAAAGGACTCCTCCCGACTGAAATAACCCTACGTCTCGATAAAGCAGTTGTGCTTTTAACGGTTTCTGGAAGAAGCAACAAAGGTTTAAAAAGACGAGTTTGCCGGACATTCCTCGAGGTCAGCCTACCCTGGATTTACAAACTCAACTTCACGGTCAAATGTAACAAGAGGATCCCCAAGAGGTTTACAGCGAAATATTGGAAAGAACCCCACACCCCAACAACCCGAATGAAATACAAGCACGTATGGGATACTCTTCCTGCTTCTACACACACACATATTTCTCCATCTCGCTGCGAAAACAGAAACACTTTTAACCCGCCTATTGTGCAGGGGGAGTAGGGGATCACAGGCCAAACAAGCAGGCAAAGAAAGGGGCACGCTCTGCCCATCCTAAAACAGAAAGCATTGCCCACTCCAGGACACCCGAAGTCAGATGTGGAAAGCACCTGGCACAGTCTGCTGAGCCCTAAAGGAAATAAAACGGGAGACCTCTTGGTCTCAGCATTTCTTACACGGCACATGTTTATTTCTCTCTGTAGTAGAGCAAATAATATTTCAGAGGGTCAGGCAGAGGCAGACACAAGATCTTCTCTCGGAGGAAGTTAACGGGGGGATCCAGCTTCGGTTCATTAACACCCCTCTCTTCGTCATCTCTATGGTCCTCCTCCGTTTCCTCGCAGTTGTTGTTGTTGTCGTCGAATGGGTTGGGGATGCGGCTGGCAAACACCTCCTTGTCCAGGAAGACGATGGTTTCCATCCGGCGCCGGCGCACGCGCTTGCGTTTGAAGCGAGGCGGGTTTTTCAGCGCGCTGCCTCCCCTGCAGCCCGCTGCCTCCTGGCTTATTATCCGTTTGATGCGGCCTCGGATGGCTATGCGGGACAGATCCTGCAGGGACCGCACGTTTGGGGGCGCTGGGGGAAGAGGAGGGGCAAAATGTAATCAGAGGATCTCAACACCGAGGCCAAAATCTAGGAAACATTCGTGATTAATGGTTCTATTTGTTAGAAATTCATCCCTCTTCCCATTAGCACCAACATTCTAAACCAGCGGTGGCCAACTCCAGTCCTCAAGGGCCACCCCTGCTTCAGCACAGGTGGCTCAATCAACGACCTGTGCTTAAGCAGGGATATCCTAAAAACCTTACCTGTTGGTGACCCTCCCTGGTCTAAACAAGGGCAAGAAAAGAACTGTACGTGTTTGTGCCCACCGACTTCGCTTATTAATTGTATCATTCGATGCATTCATTGTTGCTTTAATTACGAACCACTGATCTTTATTTTACCGACTGACTCACTCAAGAGTTGAACGTTGTTTTTTTTATTCATATAATCAAGGATTTCACTTACGAAGTTGGAGGATCTTTGACCGGCCTGGATCTGCCTTGCTGGGCTGCACAAGAGGCGCAAAGGAAACAGCCAGGATTTTCTTGGTTTCCCAGGAAGAAGGACCAATGCGAGTTATCTTGGTGAGCTGCACGGGAAACCAAACAGAACGGGATCAATACTTACACAGGAAGGGGGGGAGGAAATAAGACACTAGGTCTTCCAGTTCTACAAACCCTACAAGCTGATGTTAGGATGAAATCATAAAGATCGTGTGCACCTTTAGCATAGTTTGCACTATCAACAAGAAAAATTGTGTGTGCTCATTTGCATGTCATTTCCCAGAATCCCCTGCCGCAGTGGAAGCACTGTATGCTAGGTGATAACGGTGAAAGACAGGGTTGCAGACCTGTCTAAGGCACGTTATATAGTGCCGGGCGCGTGCTGCGCCGTGCGCGGATTTTTAGTTGGCTGACGTCAGTCAGCCTTTCTATAGAAGGGTAACGCGCGCATGGCAGGGAGAGGGGAGCCGACAGACAGCGGCGAAGATGAAGAAATTCATCTTTTCGCGCCGCTGCTTGCGCTCAAATGTATGTATGTGTGTGTATTTGTGTATGTATGCATGTATGCGTGGATGTGTGTTTATATGGATGTGTGTGTGTGTGTTTATATGGATGTGTGTGTGTGTGTGTGTGTGTGTGTGTGTGTGTATATGGATGTGTGTGTGTGTGTTTATATGGATGTGTGTGTGTGTGTGTGTGTGTGTGTGTTTATATGGGTGTGTGTGTGTTTATATGGGTGTGTGTGTGTGTGTGTTTATATGGGTGTGTGTGTGTGTGTGTTTATATGGTGTGGTTGTTTGTGTTTGGTGTGTGTGTGTGTGTGTGTGTGTGTGGTGTGTGTGTGTGTGTGTGTGTGTGTGGGGTGTGTGTGTGTGTGTGTGTGTGTGTGTGTATGATTGCAGAAGTTAAAAAAAAATATTTAAAAAAGTTTTTTTTTCTTTAAAAAAAAAAATCTATCTAGGACTTTCATTCACACACACAACCCATATACACCCATATACACCCATATACACCCATATACACCCATATACACACATATACACACATATACACACATATACACTACCTGCAGCTCCCGGCACTATATACAGAAAAAGCATGCGGCACGTGCACGAGCGTTCACATAGGAACGCGCGGCCGCACGGCCATATCCTGTATATAACAGCCCTTAGACATGTGAATGTGCTCACCAGTGATAGGATAGATAGGATAGATAGGATAGGATAAATAGGATAGATATACACACACACTACAACACACATCACTGCGAAATGCTCAAAGAACTAGATTGGTCAACACTAGAGTCTAGGCGCAAAGTTCACCTTTCCTGTCTTGCCTTTAAATTCTTTATGGGCAAGCTACCCAGCTACCTGAACAAGCTCCTCACCCCTACCACTTGCAGCACTTATCACCTGAGATCAGACTCCAAAAGACAGTTAATGGTCCCAAGGCTCAACAAAGTATCCGGACGTTCCTCCTCCTCCTACCGTGCACCCCAAAACTGGAACAACCTACCAGAGACTCTCACATCCACCACCAGTTTAAGTTCTTTCAAATCTAAGGCTGTCTCACATTTTAATCTGGTCTGTAACTGTTTCATACGCCTATAATATATATTATCTTTAACTGTGCACGCAATGTCTTGTATATAATGTATACCCTGCTCATTTATGTAACTGTATTTGTAACCATGTATTATTTGTTTTACTCTGTGCCCAGGACATACTTGAAAACGAGAGGTAACTTTCAATGTATTACTTCCTGGTAAAATATTTTTATAAATAAATAAAAATATAAATGTATTTAATCCATTATGAACTTTCACCTACATCACTAAGTTTAGTCCACAGGACAATAAGAAATATAATACATTTAGTGACGGTACCGGCTAAGTGGACTTTACCGTGACCGGGTTAGGGACTTGAATAATTTTTTTGTACAAAAGATGCCACTAAATTACTCTTTTTGTTATTAGACTTGGGATCAAAATTGTCGAATTTCACTAATAAATTGCAAACCGATTTGGGAGGAGGGCAGGGTTTCTGGATTTGTTTTCTAATTGTATGGCCAATTTTATTCCTAGCTGCATACTCCACAACGGTATTGAATTATATAGTGTTACCGACGCATTCCATTACAGGGGTAGGTCTGAGCTCATCTAAGTCTGTATGGATATAGAGCAGGGGTGAGCATTATTTTGGCAGGCGGGCCACTTCAAGGGCTTTGGTAAGCATCGTGGGCCACACTTAATGTAGATCGGGTATCTGCAGGAAAGTGAGATATAATGGACATTAAATGTAAAAAGTGTAGGAACTCTTTTGCCCACCACCATCTTAAAAACGTCAATGATTTAGAAAAAGCCCAGGTTTTCATAGCGCGCGCGCGCGCACACACACACACACACACACACACACACACACACACACACACACACACACACACACCACACCACAACACCTCAAGATTTCACGTTCACCTCCATCTCCCTTATCCCCTACATGCCCCCTTTCTCATAACTCCCCTCTGACCCGCCATGCCCGCCCCTGCCCTCAGGGCACTATTTGTGGAGCGGGTCCTTACGTGGCAGTGACGGAGCGAGCCCACCCAAGCGATGACTGCGGACATTGGACCCGACTTCCGGTGGTGCTTCGCTTCCATGTTAGGACCACCTGGGTGGGCTCCTTCCGCCACCGGGCAAGACCCCGTACTACAGGCAGGACCCTGTGGGAAGGTCAAGGCGAGAAGGGGCCCCTACCTGTGACAGGCCGAATAAAGTCATGGGGTTCGCCGGCTGTATTTTGCCCACCCCTGATATACAGACACACACTAATTAACCAGTAGGTCAATGTGCATTTTATGTAACGACTACATAAACAACGCTACTAAAAAACTGCCGTTTTTAAGTTAGTTCAGTAAATAAACTGTACTCGGAACAGATCGAATTTATAATCCGTTAAAATGTCAAGTACATTCAATCGGAACCCCTCAGTCTACGTCTGTGTCGCCCCAAAGGCGGACGCCTGATGGGGTTCGCCAGGAGCTGCTCCCTTCTGCACAGAACCAGTGTGCTAAGGGTTAATATCTGCGTTTGCTTAGTGCTGTGTTTTATCAGCCCCACCTTCTGGAATGTTAATGCCCATGGAGAACAAAGGACCCTGAAACCACAGCTGCATTCAATCTGAACCCCTCAGTGTATATCTGCGTCACCTAAACGTGGACAGCCTTCGGCACAGCTGAAGGGTGCAAGCCGTTTGGTGATGTTAAAGCTGCTCTATTTCAAATCTGAAACTCACCAGCCCTTTATCCCCTGTACCCAATTTTCCAACTCTGTCCATGAAATAACTGACTGTATAACCCTGTTCATTTAATGTAACCGTGTATTGTTATAACTCTGTGCCCAGGATATACTTGGAAACGAGAGGTAACTCTCACTGTATTACTTCCTGGTAAAACATTTAATAAATAGTTACATAGTAGATGTGCGTGAAAAATACATAATGTCCATCAAGTTCAACCTATGCTAACTTTAGATGACAGATACTTATCCTATATTTGTATATAACCTCAACATTAGAATAAAAAATAAAATCAGCCAAAGGGTAGTGGAATGCCCATACAGGATAGGCACATAACCTTCTGGCCTCTTGCTCTCTAAAGTTGGGTTACCTTCTCCTCCAGAGGCATGACGAGGATCCCACCCACTTTCAGAAGGTTCTTCATGTAGTCTTCATGCTCCTTCTGCACGCCTGCGCCGCAGTACACCCTGTCATACGCAGAGAAGTCCAGGGAGATGTCCAGGCAGTTGCCACTTACAAATGACGGCTCACAAAACTCAAACCTGGGGAGGGAAGAGATACAAATATATAAAATAATAAGAATCCTGAATTAAGAACAAGGATCAGACGTTTGTTTAGAGCACATGTTGACTCCTTCAATAGAGGCAATTGTGACATCTGGCAGCAATGGGGATAAAATGGTTTACCAGACAAACTAACCCTAGCTGTGTGAATCTTTACACAAATCTTTTCTGCTGCTGGGAACACTGCGAGAGATCTGTTTGTGATTATTGGTTGCCAAAGCTCTTGCACTGCTGGGGAGAGGGCAGGGCTCAAAAAGAGGTGTGCCAGAGCCTGCTATAGCAACCAAAGGATGTTCAGTATATTAAAACCAATTACATAGTTACATAGTAGATGAGGTTGAAAAAAGACTTCCGTCCATCAAGTTCAACCTATGCTAAATTTAGACAACAGATACTTTATCCTATATCTATACTTATTGATCCAGAGGAAGGCAAACAAAAAACCACATTAAGGGGAAAAATTCATTCCTTCCTGACTCCAAGAATTGGCAATCGGATTAATCCCTGGATCAACATCCTTCCCATGTATACTTATTTGGTATATCCCTGTATATCTTTCCCATCTAAAAAGATGTCCAACCTTTTTTTGAACAAATCTATGGTATCTGCCATCACAACCTCCATGGGTAATGAATTCCACATTTTAACTGCCCTTACTGTAAAGAACCCTTTCCTTTGTTGCTGGTGAAATTTCCTTTCCTCGAACCTTAAGGGATGGCCTCGAGTCCTTTGTACTGCCCGTGGGATGAACAGTTCTTTTGAAAGCTCCTTGTATTGTCCCTGAATATATTTGTATATAGTTATCATATCCCCTCTTAGACGCCTCTTTTCTAATGTAAATAAATCTAATTTAGCTAGCCTCTCCTCATAAGTTAGAATGTCCATCCCCTTTATTAATTTGGTGGCTCTTCTCTGCACTCTCTAGTTCCATAATGTCTTTTCTTAGGATTGGTGCCCAAAATTGTACTCCATATTCAAGGTGTGGTCTTACTAATGCTTTGTAAAGGGGCATAATAATGTTTACTTCCCTTCCATCCATTGCCCGTTTGATGCAAGATAAGATCCTGTTTGCCTTTGCAGCTACTGCATGACATTGGGCACTATTGCTAAGCCTGCTGTCTACAAGCACTCCTAAATCCTTCTCCATCAAGGATTCCCCCAATATATCTCCATTTAATTTGTAAGTCGCCTTTATATTCTTGTATCCCAAATGCATAACCTTACATTAAAATTAAATCCCAAATGCATAACCTTACATTAAAATTAAATCCCAAATGCATAACCTTACATTAAAATTAAAAATGGCATTAAGATTTGGAAAACTAAAAAAAAAATGATATAAAAAAAAAAATGCAGTTACTATTTATAATTATTATTATTTTTTTTTAAATAAAGGATTATGTCTGTACTTGTAGATTTAGGCACTAGAGTCTGTATCTAAAAGAACACTGTTGCAGAGAATTTACATTCCATGGCATTCGAGGTGGATTATTATAAAATGGCAACTGGAGCACCGTGTATGACGAACATTTTCAGCAGGGTTACCAGGCGTGAGCTACATCATGCAAGAAAATAACCAGGGTTGGCGCTCAAGAGGAGATAGTGCCACAAGGAAATAATCCAAATTAAAACAGTGAAATAGTGACACCCCCTGGTAACCAGGGCTCACTACAAGAAAATAACCCAAAAAAGTGCAATAAACATATATAATAAAACTAAAATGAACATCATGCTGACGTAGCACAGGTTTCTTTAGCTTACTAAGTCTGCAAACCTGGAGGCCACGGGCACTGCATCCCCAACAGCCCACCCCCCGACCGTGTCTCCTCCCAAGTGAAAAGCGATACAATCTTACTTGTCGAAGCTGTCGCTGGTGCGGACAAAGAGCTCCAGCTTCTGATTTGCATATTCTATGACATCAGCATGAAGCTCCACTCCGTGGTTAACGCCGAAAGGTCCTGTTGGCCAAAACAACTTTTAATGAGCATTACACACACACACATACATATATACACAGGTACACTTCACCCAAACCAAATTGGAAACAGACGACTTTTTCTACCCTAAGGAAGGTCGCACAGTGGAACAGAAACATTGGACGTCTACGGTTGTTCCAATACAATATTTTTGATCTCATCATCGGATCATCGAGTATCTGTATTTTATTATAATTCGTGCTCTTGCTTTGCTGAGATGTACGCACGCACGCACGCAAACACGGCAGAAGAACGCCGCGTCTTCAAAAAGTGATTTATTGTCCGCGCTCAAAACCTTTAATAACGACAGACACACAACAGTGACGCACAAACACAAGCGATCTTCACAAAACGACCTGGACAGGAACGAAACGTTGATCAATATAAAAAAGCCACAAATAATATACCGTACATGTCTTCAAGACCAGCAAGTGCCTGTGAATTCTTTATTAATACATGCAGCATCAGGGCGAGAGTGTGTGAGTGTGTGAGTGTGTGAGTGAGTGCGTGTGTAATCTTAGCAATCTCAAAAGTGTAGGTACCCGGTAACAGGCTTAACTTGACGTGGCCGCAGCTCAACATGTTTTAGTCAAAAGATTGAACTAAATTAGGGATGCGCAAGAGAGGCCCCACGCTCTTCCCCAAAGCATTTCAATGAAATGCCGGGAGAGTGCGCAAGGCCTCTGTATGCCTCGTCGTCAGCGGCTTCTGGTGACGTAGCGTCACATGACGCCGGACAAAAAGGTAAGAGGAGCAGGGAGGGGGTCGCGAGCAGTGGGGAGAGCAGGCAGGGGGCACAGACTAAAAAGTTTGCGCACCCCTGACCTAAATGACCCATATTTCTGAGACGAAAAAACAGAAATGAATCAAATAATTTGTCCTATTTTATGTGCATTGTGGATCCTTGGTTTACTGCTGTGTGGATATGTGTATATACACACAGACACACACACAGACACACACACAGACACACACACACTTTAGTGGGGATATACAAATCATGGACTTGAATAATTTACACATGTCCCTAAGGACAGCCGTTAAGTGGTTGAGCAGAACTGTAAGTGGCTCATCCACAAGGTGACAACAACAGGGGGAGGGAAAGAAATATCCTTGTAGAAGGTGCACTCCTAAATATACCCAAATATAAACCGGTACAGAGATAGATACTATACAAATGATCGTACCAGCAGAGGTCTCTCTTGGCACAAATTTGTGCCAGTAGTTTTGCCAAGAGACACCTCTACCGGTACTATCATTTATATAGTATTTATCTCTCTACCGGTTTATTTATGGGAATATTTAGGAGTGGACCTTCTAAACGGATATTTCTTTCCCTCCCCCCTCCCCCTGTTGTGCATTTACTACGCTTTCTAGGAAGCTTGTTATCCTGGGTGAGCACCCCACAGATAGAGTGAGCATTCTCTGTTATTTTGTCATCCACCAGGTGGACAAACATTTTAGGTTTTCAAGCAGGACACCATCTGCAAGAGAGATTAGAAATGGCCTCTATTGTTCTTGTAATGATTGTTTCACAAAGCCAACATATCCTGCCCTGCTGCAAATGGAGGGGGGGAAAGACATGTTTTCCTGCAGGCGATTTGAGAAAGAAACAGCATAAATCCAATAGAAATCTAGTTTGCAGAAGTAGAGAGAAGGAAGAAGCCCTTAATACTGGGTTTGAGATGGAGCTCTGTATCAAGCTTCTAGCTGCCAACACTTGCTTTAGAGCAGAACATGTTACACCTTTAATGCATCCACATGAATCAGACGAGGCGGCCTCAGTGTACTCCTCTGCCAAGTAACTCCGTGGATCAATGAGAAATAAACCGTTTTACAATGTCAGCATCGATCGATCAATTTGCAATTTCACACTTCTGTTTAGGAGAAAGCACCCGAGCTGCTTAAAATAAATATCTGCGATAAAATTAATACATTGTAGTTAGGGACCATTTTAAAGCAAGCAACAGTGAACAAGTTAAAGATCATTAAATAATCATTAGCTGTGCTGCCTCTAAGGTATATCAGCGTATATTATTGTGTGAGACAGCAGTGCCTGCTGCTTCCATTTCCACACTGCACTCGAAGGTCACTTCTTTCAGTGACCAAGAAAGCAATTTCTCAAAGACATTCCCCACCCCCTAATGTAAAGAACGTATCTCATTTCTAGACCTGACGTGGTCCAGATTTTTCATCGTTTGTCAGATCTCTGTGTTAGAAGCGGTGTGTGCTACATGTATGTATTTATTCAGTGACATTAATGTACATAGCGCATCACTGCAGTACATTCATCTCGTTAATCCATTGAAAGAGAACACAATGTGTATACATGTATATCCATATACATGTAACATGTATATCCTCCTAGTGGCCAACATCTCAAGAGAACTAGTGGCGTTGGGTTGAAATGCAGCATAGCCCATTCTGGGCCTGCACGATTCATTCCATTGAACAGCGTTAGCTGGGAAAAGAGATGAGTTGTATAAGGAAAGCCTGCAAAATAAAACACAGGGCTCGGGTTACCAGGTGTCCAGTATTGAACCGGACTTTCCTGTATTTGGACACGCGGTCCTGTAAAAAAAAATTAATACCAGACGTGTGTGTGTGTCCCCGGTATTACCGCTCTGGACATAGTGACCTGACCGGCTTGGGGGGGGGGGGGAGCCAGGAATTCCCTGAGCGGGGAGAGAGCAGGACTGTTGCTAGGAGGCTGGGCAGCTTCCTCCATCCCGATTGGCTGCATTACCCAGCAGCAGCTAATCAGGAGGTGTCAGGAGCCTGGTGGTTGGGCCAAGGAGAGGAGGAAACAGCATGGAGCAGAGAGGGGTGGCGCGCACGTGTCCAGTATTATTGGAGAAGCCATCTGGTAACCCTAAACACAGCACTCGCTTTTAGTTGGCAATAAATGCAAACAGAACATGTCATTCTGTTCAAAGGAGAAAGTTAATATTATTGGAATGTTATCTTAATTACTGCCGGGAAATGACGATATTTAGATAAAAATTATGGTCACAATATCTGTGTACAACATAGAATCTGACGGATGAGAAGAACCATTGGCTCACCGTGTCCCTGATCTGCTGTAAAAGCTCAGACCCTTTTTGATCATTGGGGCTTTCTTATGATTTAGTCTTATCTCTATCCCAAGCATGTTTGAATTCCCTTCCCTCTGTTGGGAGGCTATTGCATGGATCTACCACCTCTGCTGGGAGGCTATTGCATGGATCCAACACCCTTTCCGTATAGAAGTACTTCCTAACATTACCCCTTTAGCGAGCCCCCCTCCCACTTCAGAGGATGACCTCTTGTTCTAGCACTCCTCTTTCTCTTTGGACTATGCTTCCCGGCTAAACAAGCAGAGATGGTTTGGCCTACACACAGAAGCCATTTCATATACAGTACTGCATTGTACACGCACAGTTAGCGATGTCGTAAATAGGGTTGCCAGGCGGCTTCTCCAAAAATACTGGACACAATGGTGAAAGGTGTGACGTGCTCGAGACACACACACCCCTCTCACCACTCCATGCTGTTTCCTCATCTCCTTGCCCCCCCGCCCCTCCTCAGGCTCCTTACACCTCCTCCCGATTGGCTGCTGCTGGTTAATGCAGCCAATCAGGATGGAGGAAACTGCCCAGCCCCCACGCAACAGCCCTGCTCCCTCCCTGTGCGGGGAAATCCCGCGGCCCCAAGACCCAAGCCGGTCATTTCACTATGTCCCGAGAGGTAATACCGGACACACACACGTCAAGTATTACCTCTAACTTTTTAACTGGACAGAGTGTCCAAATACAGGACAGTCCGGTTCAATACTGGACACCTAGCGACCCTAAATTCTATCCAAGTGGGAAGAAGTTTAGGCACTCGCCGTGTGTTCTCACTTAGGTTAGAGAGAGTGAGCGGAGCCGGGTTTCCACTTCCGGGCGGGGGGAGAGTGAGCGGAGCCGGGGTGCCGGGCGGGAGGAAAGCGAGCCGGGGTGCCGGGCGCCACGGCGGGGGGAGAGCGAGCCCTCCTAGCTACACTTAGAATGGAGATTTTTAGCATTGGTGGGCACGCATGGGCCAAGTGCGTGGGGCCCCCCTATGCTGTGGGGCACCCGGGCAACTGCCCAGCGTGCCCAAACGTTAAGATGGCCCTGAGAGAGGGGGGGGGGGGGGAGAAAGGATATACTTGGCCTGGAAACACTCACCCAATATAAGCCCCACCATGGTGCTGAGGTATCCAGTCCCGCACCCCAAATTCAGGAATGACAGCCCTGGCTGCAAATCGAGGGCTTCCATAACCTCGGAGTAAATACACGGGGCAGACAGGTGAATGTTGCCGTGTTTCCACGCCAAGTCTTTGTACGCATTGTCTTTAAACTCGTCCAGGTAATAATCTGCGCGGTCGATGGCTCGGAAAGCCCGCTCCACCGCCTCCGTCCGGATGTACTGGGCCTCTTTCAGATTGTCGATTAACTCGTCGTTATCTTCTCCGGCGCTGACGGCTCCTCCCATCTTTGCGCTGCAACGAGCACGGAGAGAAATGAACATACGTGTGCCTAATAATAATAATAATAATATTGTTGTTTCTTGTATAGCGCCGACAGCGTACGCAGCTCTGCATCATTGCTTTCAGTCAGGGCTATTACTCAGCGAGTCGCTCTCTCAACCCCAATATATAACATATATTAAATAGAACAAACCACTTAGATTGTAAGCTCTCTGGGGCAGGGATTTCTGTTCCTGTCTGATTTTCTTGCACCTATTCCATTATAATTCCCTTTACTATATTGTCTTTGTAATGCGCTGAGTACACTGTGGGCGCTATATAAATAAAAACATACAATAACCAAGGCAAGTAGGTGCCATGTATTAATGGGGCAATCCTTCCTAGGATGAAAATAAACTATACAGATCATATACATACAACCCAAGACCGTGGCATGTTTACCAGGTTAAATTAAGCCGACTGACACCTTCACCCAAGGTGCTTGAACCCCCCTGCTGGATAGCGACCAAGCTATCGCTACGGTCGCTTCGCGCTTAAATATAAGCGCAAGACGCGGCGAAGCAATGCATTTTTTTGACGTACGTCACAGCAAGTTGCGCTTATGAGTGGGGTGCACGACTACCACCCCCGCCCCCCCACAATCAATGAAAAACGTAGGACATTGATTGGCTGCTGAAAATGACGCGACTAGACAGCTGGAATCACATTTTGAAAAGGACTCAGCTAGAGCAGCGGTGTGAACGCCGTCGCCGTGCCTTCGCGGCACAATGTTAGTTTAAAAAATGAAACACTACATTGGCCGCCAGGGGTCCGGTGACGAACGCGCACCGAAAGCGCGCGCGCACGTCGCGTAGCGCTGTGTGTGAGCGAGCCATTAGGGAACGGCATTGGGATGACCCCGCAGACCCCGCCCCCTCCTCACCATGCAGCGCCTCCTTCGTGGGCAGTATATGGGAGGAGCTTGTGCGCCGATCCCGCCCCCTTCTCACCAGGCAGCGCCTCCCTCATTAGCATGTTCCGTGACGTCACACGCGGTCAGCTGGGTGAATGTTTACAGTTGAGAGAACACCAGGCCGAACCGGACCAGGGGAGGGAACCGAGACCAGGCCGAACCGGACCAGGGGGGGGAACCGAGACCAGGCCGAACCGGACCACGGGAGGGAACCGAGACAGGCGAACGGGAGGGAACCGAGACAGGCCGAACCGGACCGGGGAAAAGCGGAACAGGCCAAACCGGGGGCAACTGAGACTAGGGGGAACCGAGACCAGGTTCAGCCGAACCGAGACCTATACCACCCGTGCCCGTGTAGCCAAGACTTGCCGGGTCGGGTCTGATCAAGTCCTGACAGAGGGGAGAGCATCTGCATTGGAGAGACACCATAAAGGTATTAAGGAGGATTGAGGGGGGCTGAGGTAACTGGGGGTGTTAGAGCATTTTGATGGGTCAACTGGGGGTTGAAGCACTTGATGGGGGGGGGGTGTTGGAGCACTTGGGCTGGGGTAACGGGGTTGGAGCACCTTGTTGACTGGGTAACGGGGGTGGGGGGGGTGTTGGAGCACCTTGGTGGGGGTAAGGGGGGAGGGAGGGGTTGGAGCACCTTGGGCTTGGGTAACTGGGGAGGTGAGGGTTGGAGCAACCTTGGGCTGGGGTAACCGGGGGGGGGGGTTTCGGGAGCAGCCTTGGGCGGGGGTTCACTGGGGGGAGGGGGGGTTGGGAGCACGTGGGCTGGGGGTGAACTGGGGGGGAGGGGGAGCTGGGAGACCTGGGGCTGGGGTACGGGGGGGGAGGGGGGTAGGAAGCACCTTGGGCTGGGGATAACGGGTGGGTGGTTGGAGCCACCTTGGGCGCTGGGGTACCGGGGGGGGGGGGGGGGGTAGGAGCTCGCCTTGAGCTGGGGTGGTGGTGGTAACGGGGGGTGGGAGCACCTGGGCTGGGGTAACGGGTCGCGAGGGGTTGGAGCACTTGGGCTGGGGTGTCAATGGGTGGTGATAGAGCTATTGGGCTGGGGTGGCTAACTGGGGGGTGGGTCTGTGGAGCTCCCTCACACGCAGTGTGCGCCGAGCATCTTCTCTCCCCACCTTTAAGTCAAACCTTTAAACTCGCCTCTTAAATGAAGCATTTCATTAGCCTGGACTGTGGCCAAGCACTGCCGTCTACTGCACTTATTCCCTCACCTGCTGCCTCTGTCAAGTCTCCTAACATCCCACTTAGATTGTAAGCTCTCTGGGGCAGGGTTTTCCTTTCCTTTTGGCTAATTTCCTTTGTTGCACTTATTATATAATAATTCCCTTTACTGTATTGTCTCTTTTGCAAAGCGCTGAGTAGACTGTATAGATATAGCTATAGATATACATATATAGATACATGTATACAAAATAGTAGCTGTTTTGACACGTCATTTTTGGTTCGCTAAAAGGTATCACAACCTGCAACGAAAAAGTAATTAGAGACAATGAGATAGAACAGGGCATATTTCCGAGCACTTTGCTTACTTGTGCTTTTATTTTAATTGATGTTGGACAGCTACAAACATGCTCTCTGTTAATGCAAAAAATAATTCAGCCTTTTGTTCATCAGACTTTAAAACATTGCACAAACTTCCTGCAATACCCCAGCAGCTTGTTCCTCTGTCCGCCCTCCAGTTAATGACCAGCTGCTAACCCCTGTGAGAGAGGCAGGTCATACAGATGGCAAGGTGTGAAGGTGCTTAGAGGCTGAAGTTTGGCTCCCAGGCCCTCTTTGTGAAGCCAAGAAGATGTCTCTGCAGCAGAATATTGCAGAGGCTCCGCTCGCTCATACTGAACTTTTCTTACTGTCTAAGGCTGCGCTTATAGTGCCGGCGACAGCGACGCGACGTCAAAACAAATGCATTGACGCCATCGCGTGCGCTTATAGTAAGCGCGACAGAGCGACGGCTTGATCGTGATTGCTGGAAGTCATCTCTATTTGATTTTTCCAGCGACGGTAGCCCAAGGCTGGAACATCTATACATCGGTGAATAACCCGTCTGTAGTTGTAAAGATGGAAATGTGACAATGGAATGAACAAGCCTCGTGTATCAGTTTATTAAATCAGTAGTCCCACGTAAAAATAGAAAACAGAGCGATTTGAATGATCGGATTAATCCTATCACTATTGTGTGTCTCCTTGTCCTGCTGTTGCCATGCTTGATCCTAATGTGCCATCCATTCAAGCTGTCAGTCATTCGTCAATCAAACACTTAAGATGACGGTGATTCCAAATGAAACATTCCTGCTTTTCTTTCTTTCTAAGTTTCTGTGCTTTGAACAGATGTAAATCAGCAATTACTGAGTGCAGGGTCCTGGGTAAGAGAACAGTGTATGATCTCTGGCCCGAAGTGAAACATTTAGGGAAATTCGTGCATGCAGAAATTATTAGTTATTATTTTTCTTATATAAAAAAAACCAACAAACTGATCCAAGTCTGAAAATAAGATAAATGGCAAAGTGTTTGGGTTTGTTTTGTGCAGAATGTTTCATAAAAAGGTACATGTTATTCTTAAAGAGGTCCGGGAACAGGGACAGAAGGGAACAGCCAGGACATAAATATTTCATGTTGGATATGTTTCCTTATGAGGCATAATAGGAAAAAGTTTCATTGTTTTTTTTTTTTTGCTTTCCTCTGGATCGATATCCTGTCAATACAAAATAAAGAGTCGTATCCCTGGTATCTAAATGTAACATAGGTAATTAGATTGTAAGCTCCCCGGAGCAGGGACTCCTCTTCCGAAATGTTACTTTTATGTCTGAAGCATTTATTCCCATGATCTGTTATTTGTATTATTTGTTATTTATATGATTGTCACGTGTATTACTGCTGTGAAGCGCTATGTACACTAATGGCGCTATATAAATAAAGACATACTTACATACAACTCTATGGACATATGTCTTTTTTTCAACCTCGTCTACTGTGTAATTATTTTGTTATATCCCTTCAGTGGCACTAACTGTCCTGTCTGGCATTTAGAGGGGGAATATGTCTGGTGTTATATAGAGCTATGCCTGGATAGTTCTTTAACTGAACCCTTCTGTCCCCTCTCCCTTTGCAATGCCATTTATTCTACACTCCTGACCTGCTTCAGTTTGTGTGGGAGGTCATTTATCCCTCAAGGGACTTAGGAGGTGGCCTCATTGACACATGGGCTGATGGTGAGGTTGGCTGGCAATTGTTCCTTAAAAGTATCAGAAAGCTAGATGGGAAACTTTCTCTCCAACTGGAAAGTTCAGTTCCCATGAAAATCCTTCTCACTTCCCATCTGTCACCTCTTGTGCCCTCTCCCGACTGATGAATACATTAACACCCACTTCTTACCAAAAACAGGGGGGGGAAGTCTGTTGTTCCAAGGTTAAATTCTGCCTTTGTGTTCGGAATCTTAGCAGGGCTTGGTTAATCCTTTGGTATATGAAGCCAAGCTTTGTTGAGGACTATCTGTTGGTGTTAAACTCTTTCTCGGACACAAAGTACTCACAAAGTAGTGCATTGTTGGTGTTTCTTTACTTGTAACTGCTCACGATTGGGGACAAATGAAGCGAAGGAAGCAACTTCTCAATTCCAGCTGTAGCCCAAATATTGGACATAAAATTAAACATTTATTCCCATTGGTTTGGTTTCTGGTCTCGTTTTCGGGGTAAAATGACAAAGTGAGAGAGCACTGGACACTGGCGCTGTATTTTTTGATGACCATGTTAGATGAATATTAAGCTCGGATGTATATTTTAATTTCAAAACCAATGATCTCATATAGAGGAATTTGATGTTTCAGAAGTATACATAACTTAAGAGATCACGGTAACAAAAAGGTAGCATAAGCTTTAGGCTGAGGACACGCTGTGGACGACGTGTGCGCGTGGGCCACCAGCCCCTTAGCTCATGCCTGGCTGTTCCCGCTGCCTCCTTCCGACGAGGCTCAATATGCGCTGTGACGCGTCAGCAGCCAGGGGATGCAAGAGGATTGCGATCCCGAGCAGTGACGCGTCACATGGTGCGCTGGTGAGCCTATCAGCGCCGGGGGCTGGAACTGTCAGAGCTTCCCCCACCTCCAAAAGGTAGGGGGGAAAATGTGTGTATGTATGTATGTATATGTGTATATGTGTGTTGTGTGTGTTGTGTGTGTTGTGTGTGTGGGGAGGACGGACCGGGGGGAGGACTAACAGACCGACCTGGGGGGGGGGGGGGGGCAGCACGGAGAGCGAGCAGCAGAGGACATGTTTGGGGCTCACTGCACCCTCTTGCAGCCCAGGAGACCCCCGCTGCAGCCCTCCGCTCAAACCATAAAAATCACTGGGTTTTCCAACATTCCTTGCTATGCAGGAACAAGGTTTGGAAGATTGGCTCAATACCTTTTACGTACATAACTCACATTTTGAACATGAGCACAGTGTTCATTATCAATTATTTTGAATTAAAAGACCCAAAGAATAATCTCATGGCCATGACATCACCCGGCAGGTTCACCCTCATTGGCTGAATGGCCGGGGGCGTGGCCAGCGGTCCGTCGCAAGTCCTGAACACAGTTTTCCTGTCTTCAGAAAAATCTGGCCACCGTAGCAGGCTCTTGTCCCTGCAGCGCACTCCGTAGCGCTCGCTGCAGCAGGCACTGGGGACCTGGCCTGAGGCTCCCACTGACATTTAGTTGTTACAAAGTGTGTTCTTACTGAGATTATTTCCTATTGGAGACGAAATCTATATTGAATATCTACATATCCTTCCTAATGAGAGGCTTCTATGAACACACGGGACTCACTGGGGCATGTATTCACCCTTATTTGTACACAATCATTTATTAGCCTTAGGCTGCGCTTATAGTGCCTGGTGACGCGACGTCGCTCCAAAACAAATCCATTGAATCCGTCGCATGCGCTTATAGTAAGCGCGACGGCGACGGCGACAGAGTAACGTCGCGACCAAAAATTTGTAAGCCAGTTCAATTTGATTTTTTTTAGAGACAGTCGCCACATGTGACTGTCTCTGAACCAATCACAGAGCGCTGCCCTCCTCCTTGGTGACGTCACGGCCTTGTCGCCAGCGACGTTGCTTAAAACTAAAGTTTAACTTTCGCCAGTGGCGACGGCGACATCATCGGTCGCGTCGCCGTCGCCGCCACTATAAACGCAGCCTTGGAGTAAGGCGATTACTACAACATTATTGTGACACTTAGGCAACATTATTTCAACATCGTGCAAGTGTTCTTAAGCAGCAGGAAGGTTTTTTGATGCGCTGTGCTGTTTGTTCCTACAAACGACCCCCTCCTCTCTTATTGTGAATAATGGAAAGATGCAAACTGTCCTTTTTGGTACCAAGGAAAGAACAGATGGGCTTCTGTTGTTCTCAAACTGACAGCTTTCAGTAGTTGAAAAAAAGGATATTTAATGTTGTTAGAGAAAAAAAAAAGAAACCTTTATATGATATTTAACATGTAACAAAGACATAATTATATGATAAAGTCACGTGTGGGGGCATATGGTGGATGAAGAGAGTCACTTATTTTCTGATGGTCAATTTGAAGAAACAATGAACGTTATCATACAGGGAAAACCGGCAGAACCAATAGAACACATGGTACGATTTCACAATGCAGAATATGAACAGGATCAAAAGAAACACAAAGGTAGTCTATTAAAACAACAGGTCTGTATGACTTTGTGAGTGGGACCAAGACATTTCTCCGAATGCGTCCAAATCCATACAAAATCTTTTCTTGAAAGAATGAAAGCGCTTTCCATCTGTCATTTCCAACAAGAGTGATCAACAGAATCACTGAGACAGCTCAGAACAAACGTGCCCCGGACACGCCATAGTTTAAGCATCTTTACTGCTGTACTTGTTGCATCGGTTAATGAAAAAGGAACGGAAGTGAAAAAGACAGGAGCGTGTTGGAGGGAGCGCTTTCTATGTATTCTTTCTCAGCGTCATACCGGTGGCTTGTAAAGTTCATCGATTATGTCTGAAAACATGAAGAAAAAAAGTTTCAGTCTTCAACATTGTTTTTAAAGCATCTTGTACAATTCTGTTTGCAACAGTAGCGACCTATAATAATAGCATGCTCTTGTATTGCACTGCTAGTTGTATGCAGCGCTTTACAGAGACATTTTGCAGGCACAGGTCCAGGGAGCTTACAATCTATGTTTTTTTTGTGTGCCTGAGGCATAGGGAGATAAAGTGACTTGCCCAAGGTCACAAGGAGCCGACGCCAGGAATTGAACCAGGTTCCCCTGCTTCAGTGCCCGTCAGTGTCGTTACTCACTGAGCCGCTCCCTCTCCGATAGACCTTAGATATGCCAATCATTCTCAAGCGGTAAAAAATGTGCCCAGCATTTGAAGTCAATGTTCATAGTCAAATCTACTTTTTACTGCTTTATGTCTATAAAGAAATTGATCCAAAAAAATAATATTTTAGTTGCATGCATTAAATGTAAATAGCCGTGTTCTTCCAGCTGTGGTAGTGCAGAGTAAACGAGTACAGTATTAGGGGATCCTTTTGTGTATTTGTACTGACAATCATAAGGCAAGCGTTCGTCTCTCTTCCTCAGGTCAGGCCAAGCGTTTCACTAATCTTCTGACTCGGGCCCTTACTGTGAATTAGCTTCCCGGCACCAGATGTAAGTTCTGTTCATTTCAACTGAGCTGATATCTTCTTCCCCAGCTCCAGGAAACAGCTGCACAGCTCCTAGGGTATGCAGACTATCTGTTGACTATTCCATGTTGACCCACCAGATGTCCCTGTTGTTGTTATTTGCAGCACCCCTACGAGAGATGTGCAAATGTGTCACAATTCCAGCAGAGTCCCAAGTGCTATATTAAAACAGGACCGGCCCGTCCATTAGGCGAAACTACGCAGTTGCCTAGGGCATAAAGGTCCTAGGGTCGCATTAGTGATAATAATAATAATAATATTTTTTTCCTCTTCTTATTTTTTATTTATTTATCTTTTTTTTTAAATAATTTGAATTTTTTTTTGTCCGGTATTTTGGCGCCCTATTATTTTTATTTTGCGTGGTGCTGGGGTGCGGCTGCCGCCCCGATAGCTACGCCACTGTTTATTTTATTATTTTATAGATAGATAGGCAGGTGGGTGGTACAGAATACAACTGGGGCACAAATTTTAAGTCGCGCCTACGGCGCATGAAACCCTTGCACCGGCCCAGGCTATATCTCTATATCTATATTCACACATCCCCTTTGGACTGAATGAACAGTTTCATGCTTTAAATCTTGTGTAATCCGTCTTCTGCTGGCTCCAGTGGTCACAGCAGCATTATCTATACAAATATCTTGTTTAGCATGGGATCAGGGAAACTTCTTCGTATAGGTTATTGCATTAAAGCTGCCGGGACTTTTGCTAAAACACGTCAACATTTATTAAACGGTAATACGTGCACATTCACAAGAGCAGGTGGCAAAAATAAAAATATATACGTTAAAGGGAAATATTCATCCTCTTACGGATATGGCACACGCTTGAGAAATATCAGGATGGGTGTCTAAGTGCTATGCACTAATGTAGTTATGTCATGGAAAGTCCTACCTCTGTGGAGCCCTTTAACTATCCCGTTACTTTGGACACGGAGCTTTGTGGATATGATGAATTCTTCGAAATCCCTTTTGATAGAAGCTTCTAGGATATCGTACTTCTTGGTTCTGTGATCTGCTTGGACAATGATCTTGCTGGGATTCTTGGTCAACTTTTATCCTACTGTACTCTAACGGTTAGAGCGGGCCGAAAGGCTCCAAGGAAAACAGATTCGGGCCGCACGGGTAAAACAGCATTTATTATTCAAAATTATACATTTATTTACGATGTTTACTGGAAACAAAATTACATTTAAAATACTAGGCAGGGCAACAGTGTTGAATAAAATGGGGTTTATTGGGTGAGACCGCAGACATTCAAAAAATGCACAAAACAACATATCTCCCCAGCACCCTTCATCATCTCCCCCAGCACCCCTCATCATCATCTCCCCCAGCACCTGTCATCATAATCTCCCCCAGCACCCCTCATCATCAACCGCCCCTCATCATCATCAAACCCCCCCCCCTTCATCATCTCCCCCAGTCCCTTTCAGCAGGCCCCCCCCCTCATCATCTCCCCCAGTCCCTTTCAGCAGTCTCCCTCATCAACCTACCCCATCCCCCATTCCTACCTGATCGCGGCAGCGGCGGAAGAAGCGTCAGCGGCGGAAGAAGCGGCGGCAAATATATATTGTGATGTCTGCATTACGTCGCAGTATCTTAGGTCTCATATTGAGGCAGGAAACTACTCCTTTACACAGGGTTTATTTTCAGGGGTTAAAGCAGCAGTTCAAGCAATATCCTACATGTGTGTTTTTTAAATGTATATTAAAATTTAATATAATATATTAATAATATATTTAATATATATAAAAACTCGATGTAAACTCCTTTAAAGCTGGCGAAGGAGGGTAACACTAATAAAATAAACACCTAGGACTATGAAACTAACGAGCTCACAAGTTACAACAGCCTAATTGTATATAATACTAGCTGAGAGCCCCGGCGTTGCCCGGGATGTTTGTGGTGTGGGTGTGGCATTTGGGTGGGGAGTGGTCCACGCGGGCCATGGCGGTGTGCGGTGGTATTGCTGCTGTGGCTGTACTGATGGTGATTGTATCGGTGTGCTGATTTGGGAGGGTTTGTTGCTGATGTGGGGGTGCGGATGTGGGTGTGCCGATGGGGGAGGTGCGAAGGTGCCAATGTGTGGGTGCTGATGGTGTTGATGGGGGCTGGGAATGGTGGGGAGCCGAGAATGCCAGTGTGCTGGGGGGGCATGGGATACCGGTGTGCTGATGTGGTGGTGCTGGGGATAGTGTGTGTGTGTGTGTGTATACGTGTGTGTGTATACACACGTGTGTGTGTGTGTATACATGTGTGTATACATGTTTGTGTGTGTGTATACATGTTTGTGTGTATACATTGTATGTGTGTGTGTGTGTATAAGTGTGTGTGTGTGTATACATGTGTGTGTGTGTGTGTGTGTGTATGTGTACGTGTGTGTATGTGTACGTATGTGTCTATGTCTACGTCTGTGTGTGTGTACATTTGTGTGTATACATGTGTGTGTATACATGTTTGTGTGTGTGTATACATGTATGTGTGTGTATACATTGTGTGTGTATACATGTGTGTGTATACATGTGTGTGTGTATACATGTGTGTGTGTATACATGATGTGTATGTATACGTGTGTGTGTGTGTGTATACGTGTGTGTGTGTATGTGTACATGTGTGTGTGTATGACTCCGTGTGTGTGTGTGTGTGTGTGTACGTGTACATGTGTGTGAGTATACGTGTACGTGTGTGTGTGTACGTGTCTACGTGTACGTGTGTGTGTCTACATGCGTGTGTGTGTGTCTACGTGCGTGTGTGTGTCTACATGTGTGTGTGCCTACGTGTGTCTGCGTGTCTACGTGTGTCTGCGTGTCTACGTGTGTTTGCGTGTGTCTGCGTGTTTACGTGTGTCTACGTGTGTGTGTCTACATGTGTCTGCGTGTCTACGTGTGTCTACGTGTGCCTGCGTGTCTACGTGTGCCTGCGTGTATATGTGAGTCTGCGTGTATACGTGTGTCAACGTGTGTGTATACATGTGTGTACACGTGTGTGTACGTGTGTGTGTATACGTGTGTGTATACGTGTGTGTCTACGTGTGTGTCTACATGTGTGTGTGTATACACGTGTCTACGTGTGTGTGTATATGTGTGCCTACGTGTGTGTGTGTGTGTGTATACGTGTGTCTACGTGTGTGTGTACGTGTGTATACGTGTGTGTATATACGTGTGTGTGTGTATATACGTGTGTGTGTATACATGTGTATACGTGTGTCTGTGTGTATACGTGTGTCTGTGTGTATACGTTGTCTGTATAGGTGTCTGTAAAGGTGTGTGTGTGTGTGTGTCTACGTGTGTGTGTTTGGGTGTCTTTTTGTGTTTTGGTGTGTGGTGGGTGTGGTACGTGTTACGTGTTGTAGTGTGTCTTGTTGCCTACATGTGTGTGTGTCTCCATGTGTGTGTTTCTCTACATGTGTGTGTGTACGTGTTGTTGTGTCTAAATGTGTGTGTGTGTGTGTAGTGTTGTGTGTGTGTGTATGTGTACATGTGTGTGTGTGTATGACTCCATGTGTGTGTGTGTATGAGTCCATGTGTTTTGTGGTCCGGGTACATGTGTGTTAGTATACGTGTACAGTGTGTGTGTGTACGTGTCTACTGTACGGTGTGTGTGTACGGCGTGTGTGTGTGTGTCTACGTGCGTGTGTATGTCTCCGTGTGTGTGTGTGTCTACGTGTGTGTTGTGCCTATGTTGTCTGCGTGTCTACGTGTGTCTGGCGTGTAGTGTCTGGTCTGCGTGTCTGTCGGTTTACGTGTCTACGGTGTCTGCGTGTCTACTGTGTCTACGTGTGCCTCATGTCTACGTGTGTCTGCGTGTCTACGTGTCGGCGTGTTTAGTGTCTACGTTGTGTCGCGTGTCTTGTGTTCTACGTGTGCCTGCGTGTCTACGTGTGCCTGCGTTTTACTTGTTGCGTGTATACGTGTGTCTGCGTGTATACGTTGTAACGTGTGCCTGTGTGTATAGTGTGTCTACGTGTGTTTATACATGTGTGTACCACGTGTGTGTAAGTGTGTGTGTGTATCCATGTGTGTATACGTGTGTGTACATGTGGTGTGTGTGTCTACATTGTGTGTGTCTACATGTGTGTGTGTGTGTCTACTTGGTGTGTGAAGGTGCCTACGGGTGTGTGTTGTGTATATACGTGGCCTACGTGTGTGTATACGTGTGCCTAGTGTGTGTGTATACGTGTGTGGTGTACGTGTGTATATGTGTTGTGTGTATACTGTGTGTGTGTGTATATAATGTGTGTGTGTGTGTATATACGTTGTGTTGTGTATTACGTTTGTGGTATATACGTGTTGCGTATACTGTGTATCGGTTGTCTGTGTATTACGGTGTGGGGTCTGTGTGTATACGTGTGTCTGTGTGTATACGTGTGTCTGTGTGGTATACTTGTGTCTGTGTATATACGTGTTCTGTTTATACTTGTCTGTATAGGGTCTGTATGTGTTGTTGTGTGTGTACTGTGTGTGTATTGCTGTGTACTTTGTGTGTTTCTTTTTACCTTAGTGTTTTTGTCTTTTTATCTTTTTTTTTGTGTTTTCCTACATGTTTTTTTTCGCGATCTTTTTTTATATTTTTCTACCTGTCTTTGTCTCAGCCTTTTTTTTTTGTATTTTTTTTTTCTGTTCCCTGTAGGATATTGTTTGTTTATGGTTTCAACTATTTCTTTTTTTGTACTCGTTTTTATTTTTTCTTGAAAGTTTTGTTTTTTTTGGGTCTTTTTGTTGTTACTCTTTTTCTTTTGTCGTTATCATTCTCTTAGCGGCGTGTCTCATCTCTGACTCAAGTCTTCGGGTCTTCTCCCTCTCTCTCTCTTTCTTTCTCCGCTGCTCTCTGTGTGGGTGTGTGTGTGTGCATGTGTGTGTGTCCCAGGCGGGCTCCGGCTGGCTCTAGCCCTGCCTTTAGTTGGGGTGATGGGTTGGTGTGTTTTTGTGGTGTTGTGTGTGGGTGGGGGGTTGTTACTGGGTATATTTTTGTTTTGGTTTTTGTTGTTTTTTTCTTTTCTTTTTTTGTGTATGTGGAGGTGGGGTTTGGTCTTGCTTCCCCTTGTCCCTTGGGTCGTGGAGCACGTGAACCCTGCATATCCGTCTGTTTCCTTGTTGGTGTCAGGGAACGTCTTACGGATCCGGACAATGGCAATTTAGTGGGTTTAGGAGGGGGGAAGGCTGGCAGGGATATGCAGCAAGGGGCAATGTGGAAGGGTGGAGGGGGAGAGCAGCATGGGGGCATGTGGGGGGAGGCGAGAGCAGCACGGGCATGATGAGGGGGCGGTGGTGAGCAAGTACGGGCATGTGGGGGGGTTGAGCATCACGTCACGGTGCTTTGGTTTACACACGTGGATGGAGGGGAGTGGAGCAGACATGGGGCAGTGTGCGGGGAGTGAGCAGCTGGGGCATGTGGAGGGGGAGTAGCAGCCACGTGGCATGTTGAGGGGGGAGGGGGAGTGAGAGCACTGTTGCTTGGTAGGGGGGATTTAAGTGGCAGACCACTGGGCCGTTTTTGTAAGGAGTTGTAGTTATATGTGGGTAGTGAGTCACACGTGGGCATGTGGAGTATTGAGGTTATCAGCAACGGGTCATTGTGTCGTTTTATTTCCAGCACTGGTCATTTTGAGGTGTTATATTTAATTATGCCTTCAGACTTGTTACCTTGTTTCATTTTTCTTTATTCAGCAGCTTTTCAATATTGTTTTTTTGCCCTCCTGGCCTTTCTGTTCCACCCCTGTCTTTCCTCCCCGCTGGATTTTGCTTCTTGTTTCTCTTCTGCGTTTCATGTCCTTCTCGTGGGTAGGCTGGGCTTTGCTGTGAGGGGGGGGGGAGAGGTGGGCGGTGCGGCGCGTGAGCGTTGTGGAGAGGCCCGTGGGTTCTGCGTTGGACGATCATTCCACGTGGATGGTGATGCCGCCGGGGTGTGAGCTTGGGGGGCAGGGATTGGTGAGCTTGGGGGGGGGGTGAGGTGTGTGTGTGTGGTGTTGACAATGTGTCCTTTGGCCCGTCACTCCGCCTCAGGCCAATGAGAGGTGTGCGGGGGCGGCCCAAGGGACCAATGAGATTTCCCCTAGGGACACCGGACATCCAGACAGGCAGGCAGGCAGGCAGGCAGGCAGGCAGGCAGGCATACAGTGCTTTCACTAATATAGTATAAGATTGACCTTTTAGTAAAAGCTCCAGAAATAAAATGAATAGCGCGCTGCTGGCAAAGGGAAGCTGCTGAGGTCCCTCCTCATCTCTCCAATGTCAGCCACAGATCAGTTAATTTGCAGAGTGTGTTGTAAAATATTCTGCTTGCAAAACAAACAGTATCAGCCTTTCTAGTTTCCATAGTTACTACTGTTTTCCTGGCAGAACAAGCATCTTTTTGTAACAGCTGCATTAAACATATACATGGCTAAAGGGGTTCAAATACATTGCATTTACTGCACAAAATATATATGTGTGTGTGTGTGGTGCGTGTGTGTGTGTGTGTGTGTGTGTGTGTGTGTGTATATATGTATATTGCCAAATTGTTTAAAGCAGCAGTCCAAGCTGTCTTTTTTTTTTTTCTTAATTCATTTTCCCCCCCTTTAATATGCGCATCAACACAATCCACACAATGATACGTAATTAGCTAAGTTGCCGATCGATCCGTTCTCCTGTGATCAATCGGTGAAGATTCGGCTCGGGGGTTCACTAAATGGCTCTCAGGGCAGCAGAAGAGGACCAAAGATGCAAAGTTCTGTGGGGAAGATCATGTGACCAGGCAGTCACTAGATACAATTGGTGCACTGCTAGAGAGAGAGCAGGGCTCAAAGGGGGGTGTGTCAGAGCCTGTTTCAGGTAAATGGTTGCTATAGAGACCAAAAAAAATATTTTTTAAATGCTACAAGTATTTTCTCATAGTACAGAACTGATTTACAGTATTTAAAAAAAAAAATGTAGGATATTGCTTGATCTGCAGCTTTAACATAACAGAACAAAGTGCACAACCAATATATACCCACAAGCCTATGTACAAGACACAGTATCTCCCATAACTTTTGGCGCCAAGGTACGTAAATTGTGACATTACTGAGAATTTCCATAATGGGCATTACCATGTAATGACATCATACAGCGTTAGTATTCATGAATACTTGGCATATTGTAATAAAGCAAAAACAGATATGAAATCACAGCATAACAAATATATAAATGCATATCGTAAGAATCAGAACTAAATTGATTATCTACTACGGGCGCGGGGTCCCAGCCTGAGCTGCCAGACCAGCTCCGGAGAGAGGATATCAAGAGATAAAGCATAAAGGGAGTGAAACATGTGTTCCAATTACACGAAAAATAGCATAGGTGTGTGTATGTGTGTCTGTTGTGTGTTGTGTGTGGTGTGTGTGTGTGGTGTGTGTGTGTTGTGTGTGCGTGTTGTGGGTGTGTGTGTGTGTGTGTTGTTGTGTGTGTGGTGTGTATATATATATATTTATATATTTATATATACATGTAGAGGTATCAGTACCGTGTTAGCCGAGCTTCAATAATCAAAAAATAAATAGATGATACCGTTCTGTGGCTAATGAAATGCTTTTATTTGTGCGAACTTCGAGATACACTGATCTCTTCTTCCGGCGATGTTACAATATATATATATCTGACTAGTTAATTCCTCGTCCGCCGACAAACCGCATCCACATGTAAAAACGTGGTGACGTATGAGTGGCGCTTCACACGCTAAACGTGCTTCATCAGGAGTTACTGTATATATTTTGAGAAACTTGGACCCTAAATGCGAAGATAACTCAGAAGAATGAGACAATGCAAAGAAGTATGGAGAGATGCATGCTGGGTACTACCTGAAGAGACGTTAAAAAGAATGGGTGAGAAACCAAACCAGTGTCGGCGACATCATGACAAAGGTGAAGAAATGAAAATGGCGGAGGCCCAGACATATCGCAAGAAGAAATGACCATCGTGGGACAAAGCATGGTACTCGACTGGATCTCAAGAGAGATTAAAAGACTAAGATGACGACCAAAAGTAAGGTGAGAGGATGAAATTGGAAAATTGAAGCAACATGGAGAAGAGAGGCTGTAACCGCAGGACCTGGGAGATCATTGGGGAGGCTTCAACCAGCAGTGGGGAGACATGGGCTGGAGAGGATGGGATGAGGGAATGTGTGGGAGCGATGTGGAGAAGAGAGGCTGTAACCGCAGGACCTGGGAGATCACTGGGGAGACTTCATCCAGCAGTGGGGAGGCATGGGCTGGAGAGGATGGGATGAGGGAATGTGTGGGAGCGATGTGGAGAAGAGAGGCTGTGACCGCAGGACCTGGGAGGTCATTGGGGAGGCTTCATCCCGCAGTGGGGAGACACGAGCTGAAGAAGAAGATGATGCTATGATACACTGTGTTCAGAAAAAAAGGGACCCCTTTTATATTTCATCATATCTTACAGAAAAATTACAACATTTTCATGAACATTTTAGCAATTGTAGGTCTGCCACAGTAGATTCTTGCATTTAAGAATTGTCTGATAATCTAATAAATATTCTTGGGAATTGGTGATGGAATGAAGACCTCATCAAGCGCATCGTTACAAAATGGTGTTTAGCGAAGAAGATAAGCGCGTTATAAAGTGCTTGAGATAGAGAAAGAAATATGGTCGAAAACGCTGACATAAAATGTTTTCTGATTAAAGTTGGTCGCTAGGAGGACTGAAAAAACAAATTCAGATCATTCAGCAGTGGGAGCAGCTGGATCAACACGGTATCGATGATGCAATCAGACAGCCGCGTTCTTGTGTTCGGGCGCGCGTTTAATCAGGAGGACGACATTTCGAACACACACTTTGAACTCAAACTTTATAGTAATCTTAATGTCTCATATTAGATTACATGATAGAAGGAACACAGGGCACAACGGATTTAGAATATCCAAACTCATTTATTGAGCCAACACAACGTTCGACCTGATGGTCTTTATCAAGTGACATAGTGGCACATTTATGCCACTATGTCACTGATGAGAACCATCACGGTCGAAACGTTGTGTAAATGAGTTTGGATATTCTAAATCCATTGTGCCCTGTGTTCCTTCTATCATCTACCCAGGACTGATTACAGGCTATCGTACAAACACTGGAGCACCGGTAACTGTATTATTTTTGTTCATATTTTGAGGAGTGCAGCATCTCTCTTATTTGTCAGATTAGATTACAACAGTTGAACACATTTACGAGCTACGAAGAAAAAAGTCCTATTTCTCGTTTAATGAACACGTACCTCCCGCAGCGTATCTGGTACTTGTTGACATGATACAGTGACATCAATGTAGTTAACATCAGTTGATTGTCCACATTGTGCTTCCCACATAGTGTTAATCTACATAACAGAGCTACAATATGGCACATTTTCATGGAGACAGCGAGAAATATATATGTTTTGATGAAAAACTAAAGGGGTCTCTTGCATGTGTGCGTGTGTTACACTAGGCTAACAGAACACTAACAACTCTATTACCTTATTGTTAACTGTATTCCTGTGCTCTACACATACATGCATACAATCTGTTACCTTTAACCCTTTATTAGTCACATGTATGTCACCTTACCTATACACATATATAGTAGTGTGAAATGTACGTCTGGCTGCAAACTAATAAAACCTCGAGAAAAAAAACCCCAAAGACATTCACAAGTAGAACTAGAGTTTTATTATGAAATTACTCTTCAAATACATCATGAAGTCATATTTGTTTTGTCGTTTCCCTGAGGGAGGGATCACAGTACTTGAGAGAAGAGAACAGAATAACAGGCAGCCTGCATTTTTTTTTAAGCCTTCAATACAACCCTTTATTTTATTTTTTTAATATTAACAGGATTTCTTCACATAAACAATCACGTAACAGACTCACAAACATGACAAAATAAATATACAACGCGTTCACAAGTCCGTTTTTTTACTTAAATATTAAATAAATAAATACAGCATTTTCATATACTGTTATCAGTGCCCGGAACACAATGTCCCCCAGTCTGGCGATGAAGGAACCGCATTGCGCAGAAATTCAACGCAGCTGCGTCCAGCACAGAAAAGGGGTTACGTTAAATTAAAATATGGAAAACGGAAAAATAAAACCAAAAATGTCTGTTTTCTTTTTCCCTTTCCCAGTTTTTTTTGTTTTTTTTCAAATGAAAAGAAACGGAAAAAAAAATATCAAAACTCCTCCTTTTATAAAATATCTTTAAAAAAATTCCCATCGTTAAAAGAATAAATAACAAAATATATAAAAAATAACTAGGTTTCATCAAAACTATTACTGTAGATAGAGTTTATTTTTCAGTGGAATATAATTTATTGTCAAAAGGTTTTTATTTTTTTCTCTCTTTTTTATTTTTATTATTTTTTATATTTTCGCTCTCTTCCCCTTATTACCGTGTGGTGTCCAGTTTAAAATAAGTAGAAAATGAATAAATAAAAAGTCAACTTTAAATAAATAGCAAAAAGTTCACATATGGTTTTCTGAATAAATTACAACAGAACTTGTCAAAAATTAAATAATTTACAAGATAATAAAACGAACTCCTTTTTATCCCAGGAAGTGCAGGTTTCCTACTGTTAAATACTAGCTGATTTGTATTCACAATGTATTTAGAGGAGAGTATTATTTACACGTGGGGAGTTCTGTTCTCACAATTCCTTCATGCTCATGTAGCAAACCCTTCTTAGAATAAAAGCTTATTTCTCAGAAGCAGCAGCGCTCTGCTTCGTTAGAACTTGGACAAATTTTGTTCCGGGTAGGAACTGCTGCGTCCCCATTTTTTATTTCTCTCCTGCTATTATCTGTTCCTCATTGATTTCACTTTACCCTGTATTTATAACTACACTGCAAAGCACTGTGTACAGTACACAACTGGCACTACAGACCAATCATATCACAACTGCTACCATATGGGAATATGCCAGGTGTTTCGATGGTCTTCCCATGAAATGGTCATATAACAGTTATATACATCCCAATCACCATACAGTGCAAATACATTGCATACCATTTTTTTCACAGTTGCTCCATATCTAGATCTACTTTACTTTGCTTTTTCTTAAAGAAGCGTTCTAGACCCCACTCCTGATTTCATACCCATGTCAGGTCTTAAAGTGCAGAGTAGCAGAGATACGCAGTGGTGTTTTGCACTGCAGCCCTCGAATGCTGAAGGAACTTGCAACATATCGTTCTAAAGGGTTAAAGTGAAATGTAATCAATAGCTAGAAACAGGGGATTGCATTTTAGAGAGAGAAGTATCAAACAGGTTTGTATATTGGTCTAAATAACAAAGCAAAGGGTTACTATTTCTCCCTGTTACACACCCTTCAGTGCTCCAGTACAAGTGCTGGGTGCAAGTGCTGATTCCACTGGGAATTTTTGATAAAGTTTGCTCTTTCGCCGGAAGCAGGATTTCATGCTTAATTACAAGTTACTGGCATTTTGTTTGCTGTATTATATATCTGAGAACTGCTGATTCTTTCCCCTGTAATGTTAAAGAAAATGCCCAAACAGAACCCATGGTTTTAGCATCAACAGCCTCATCTCAGTTGAATAATATTAATATGCACCTGTATTTATTGAATGCATTCCAATTATACTTCAGGGATGTTTGTGCAGCGACCTGTGGGGTGGAGGCCTAGCAGCTCTATACTGTTGCTCTTGGCTACATAGTGTCTCCGAGGGGAAGAGGGGAGAGTGGAATAATGATATTATTACTTAATTACAGGGGTCTATGTATCAGCGTAGAGAAAAGTGTGTTTAGACGCCATGCTCTGTGTATTGGAGCAGACCTGCGGCGTATGTAGGAACCGTTTCCTACATCTGATGCAAAATTTTAGACTTGCGCAAATAAAAAGGCAAAAAGAATGGCGCAGACAGATGCAGAATGTATTATATCTCATTATAATCTGTGCACCATGTAACTCTCCCCAACTCCTCCTACTGACTCTCCCCAAAGTGCAAGCTGGGACAGAGATGCAGAATGTGATACATCTCATTATAATCTGTGCACCATGTAACTCCCCCCCAACTCCTCCTACTGACTCTCCCCAAGGTGCAAACTGGGACAGAGACGCAGAATGTGATACATCTCATTATAATCTGTGCACCATGTAACTAGCCCCAATACTCTACTCGACTCTTCCCCAAGGTGCATAACTGCAGAGGCGCAGAATGTGCTACATCTCATTATAATGTGCACATGTAACTCCTCCCCAACTCCTGCTATGACTTCCCAGGGCAAACTGGGCAGAGATGCAGAATGTGATACATCTCATTCTAATCTGTGAACACCCATGTAACTCGCCCCAACTCCTCCTACTGACTCTCCCCAAGGTGCATGCTGGGACAGAGGCGCAGAATGTGATACATCTCATTATAATCTGTGCACCATGTAACTCCTCCCCAACTCCTGCTACTGACTCTCCCCAAGGGGCAAACTGGGGCAGAGATGCAGAATGTGATACATCTCATTATAATCTGTGCACCATGTAACTCCTCCCCAACTCCTCCTACTGACTCTCCCCAAGGTGCAAGCTGGGGCAGAGACGCAGAATGTGATACATCTCATTATAATCTGTGCACCATGTAACTCCTCCCCAACTCCTCCTACTGACTTTCCCCAAGGTGCAAGCTGGGGCAGAGACGCAGAATGCGATACATCTCATTATAATCTGTGCACCATGTAACTCCTCCCCAACTCCTCCTACTGACTCTCCCCAAGGTGCAAGCTGGGGCAGAGACACAGAATGCGATACATCTCATTATAATCTGTGCACCATGTAACTCCTCCCCAACTCCTCCTACTGACTTTCCCCAAGGTGCAAGCTGGGGCAGAGACGCAGAATGCGATACATCTCATTATAATCTGTGCACCATGTAACTCCCCCAACTCCTCCTACTAACTTTCCCCAAGGTGCAAACTGGGGCAGACAGGGAAAAATTTGAGCAAAATGCTTTGATACATATGTGCAGGGTAAAAAGGCTCCGTATTTTTTTCTCCAAAATTGCCTTGATACACAGACCCCCACAGATGGAAAGTCGCTGAGCCAGGAATCTAACCCAAAAGATGGTATTCAAGGCACACCGCCATTCCTGTAGAGGTTAAAGAGAGTAATGTAGCATGAATAAATATTCTCTCTCTATATATATATATCCTGCACTGCTGCACATTGGGGTACAAAGACTATCAGAAAATAGAATTCTAGAAATTAAAGACACTGGATCATTACAGATGAAGAGTCTGGTCTCCCCCACACACGCCATCACTGGGGTTACCATTATTGTTCTGACAGCAACAACTCCCCCCAAACTGATGTTAAGACAGAAAAATAAGGAACGATGCAGCTGGAAACACCAAAAGCTCCCTGAGAACCTTGTATCCTTTGCGCTTCCATTGGAATTTCAGAACTGCTCTCCGAATGTTTCGTACGGAAAAAGAAAAAAAAAAAGATGAAAAGAAGATTCTCCTTGTTTCTAATACTTGCAATGTCTTTGTCTTCCTCCTGCCAGTTCATTCTCGGAAAACACAAGGAGAGTGTGGGACAGACAACAGGTCAGCAGAGATAAAGCTGCAGTTTTGGCTTTGTGTTGGAATTGGTCCATGAACAAACCTCAGGGTTTCTGCTGAAGGTCAGTGATCTCACCGTGATCTCACCGTGATCTCACCGTGATCTCACCGTGATCCAGTAGACACGGAAGGGATTAAGATGCCCAATTTCACTTGGTGGCCTTCATCACTAGTTGCACATGAGTTCCTACTTATGACCCAGTTTTCACCGCTGGATAGGTAAGCATGATCTCCCTTCCTGGTTTGCAAAGTCGAGACAGATACACTTGAAAAAGAAAAAAGTTCGGTTTCTGTTCAGATTTTCCAAATTGGCTTGGTTTTGTTTAACTTATTTTGGTCCTTTAAAGTTTTGCGATTCAATGCACGAGCCACCTTGGCTTGTGGACCTGAATACTTGAGTGGAATGTCCCTTACATGCTCACGCTACACCTGGATTCCTTTGACTGCTTGTTTGATACTTTCTAGCAAAGCTTTGTTCTCTGGGTTCTGGTAGCACTCCTGGTTTGTGTACATGTCAGTCAGGGTGTTCACATAGGCATCGAAATTCTGTTCACTGATTGGCTCCTATAAGAAACAAGAAGAGACAAATGTCCGGATTGAAATATGCCATATTAATATCTGCGCCAAATGAGTCAAGTTCATGAACAGACATACAGTAAGCTAAAAAAAGCTCCTATAGGCCGCACTTATAGTGCCGGCGACGGCGATGTCGGCTGAAAACAAATACATTGCCGCCGCCGTGTGCGCTTATAGTGCACGCGACGGAGCGACGTCGCCGTCGCAAAAACCTGAAGCTGGCAAAATGTGATTTTTCACGTGACGGCCCTTGAACCAATCAAATTGCCGGAATCCCGCACCGCCGTCGCCCGGCGAAACATAACTTTCGCCGGTGGCGACGGCGACGGGTGACATCACCCGTCGTGTCGCCGTCGCCATCGACGGCACTATATGCACAGTCTAACATTTCGTTGTGTATCCGAGTCGCACATTTCCCGGCGCAATCATGCAGCAGATTTTAATCACAAGGGTATTTTTTAATTGTAAAAGATATTTTTTTGTTTGGAGTTGTGATTTTTGACACAGTTGTTGATACCGCTGTAACTTTGGCATCACGGTAGCATTCATACCTCAATTATTTATGATCACTTACCTAGCCCGTAACAAAGATAACATGCTATTAGTATTCCATGGAGTTGGAAGTGACATAGTTACATGACAGGTGGGGTTGGAACAAGACCTATGTCCATCAAGTTCAACCTGTATTAAATTTAGACGACAGATACTTTATCCTATATTAGTACTTACAGTATATTGATCCAGAGGCAGGCAAACAAAAAAACCTCAGTGACATATCATCTAATGATATCTCACAAGGGTGGAAATAAAATAAATTCCTTCCTGACTCCAATAATTAGCAATCAGATTACTCCCTGAATTAACATCCTTCCCATGTTTACTTATTTGGTATATCCCTCTAAACCTTTCCTTTCTAAAAAGATGTTAAGCCTTGAAGATATCTATTGTATCTGCCATCACAGTGTGAATTCCACATATAGCTCAACCCCCTTATAACGCTGTGCTTGGGGTCCAAAGAATCACATCGCGCTATAAGCGGATCGCGTTAGAAATAAAGTACAATTGTATGCATTGTACAATAAAGTATTTAAGACACCAATAATCCTGTTGTAAAGTATTCATAAATCCGAAAATTGGGAGCCACGCTTGCATCGCGTTATAAGCAGATTCGCGTTGTAACGGATCGCGTCATAACGGGGTTGAGCTGTAGTAACTGCCCTTACGGTAAAGAACCCTTTCCTTTGTTGCTGGTGAAATCTCCTTTCCTCCAACCTTAAGGGATAAAGCTGCGCTTTTAGGGTTAAAAAGAGTAACATGAGCTCATACAACCCCTGTATTTATTTTGCTAGGTGGGACTGCAGCTTTAAAATGCCTTTTTTTGTACTCACCATGTGTGGAAGGCGGATGTTGGTAAGACTTCGGATTAGGGCCTGGCTTAACCCCGACAGTTCCACAAACAGTGCTTCGTTCTGCTCCTCTATAACCTTATTCTCATCTTCAATGTTTTTCAAGTTCTTTTCCATTGATGTTATCTGTAGTAATTGGAAGGTAATAAGTACTATCCATCCAAGCTTTGTAGGTTTCTCCTATCAATAATATAATGTGGCTGGCCCCTCCAGTTATACTTCTAACACCTTCAAAACCAGAGGGGTCTGAAACACATTGTGTAGCAATGCACTACAGCCGTTATGGTATTGAAGTGATTACCCCTAATGATAGATAGGCCTCGCCCCAATCTGTGCTTGGAGCAATCTAGATTCTCTTAATGCACCAATAATGCAGCATGCTCAGGAAGCCTCTGCTTCCCTTATGTTCTTGATGTATGTATCTCTTTATTTATATAGCGCCGTTAATGTACATAGCGCTTCACAGCAGTGATATACATGACAATCATATAAATAACAAATAACATAAATAAAACATAAAGGGAAGAAGCGCTTCAGACATAAAAGTGACATTTAGGAAAAGGAGTCCATGCTCCGAAGAGCTTACAATCTAATTGGTATGTTGGAAGAACATACAGAGACAGTAGGAGGGCGTTCTGGTAAGTGCGTCTGCAGGGGGCCAAGGTTTATATATGAGGTGTAAAGTATCAGCCACAGTGCTACTCATATGCTTCGTTAAGCAGGTGTGTTTTAAGGTGGGTCTTAAAGGTGGATAGAGAGGGTGCTAGTCGGATATTGAGGGGAAGCGCACTCCAGAGGTGTGGGGCAGTCAGTGAGAAAGCTGTAAGGTAGATGAGGGCTTTATATACAAAGGGGGTAGAGAGAAGACATCCTTGAGCAGAACGCAGGAGTCGGGAAGGTGCATAGCGAGAAATTTGGGCTGAGATGTAACAGGGGGCAGAAGAGTTTAAAGCTTTAAAAGTGAGGAGGAGAATTGAGTGTGTGATATGGGATTTGATAGGAAGCCAGGGGAGGGATTTCAGCAGGGGAGACACTGAGACATATTTAGGAAAGAGTAGAGTAGACAAATAAGGAAGGATTGACAGCAATGGGCTAAGGTTTTGTGAAGAGTTTAATTAAAATTAACTTTACCCCCAGGGTTCAAGACAGAGCTAGCAGTGGGGTCAGAATTACAGCTAAAAGCAGTGACGGGTTGGAAGCCATCACTAGTTTTGGTAAAAGATGACAACATTTGGTCTTAAAGCAACAGGCCTAATACACGTAAGAAAGATGAAGGCCTGGTCTCTGCTGATGGATGAGATGAGATGAGACAAGTATGCTGACCTGAGTTTGGAGGTTCACCATGTCTGTTTCCATCTCTGTGTTGGATTCGTTGAGTTCGTTAATCTCTTTGTTAAGCTGTTTAATTTCTTCATCGTTTTCTAGGACTGTGTGAAGGAGGAAATAGTGAGTTAAGAACTCTGATTTTATACTGCGTAGGTTATTGAACCCCTACATCCTCCAGTCATGGACCGGTGCTGTAGAAGTAATAACTTTGCTGTGAAGTGACCACTTTGCTCCAGAGAAAATCATTAATACCATTTTGCACCAGCATGTTTGCCATTTGAGATGATGGATAAGTTCAATTATAAATCGTGTGATGTGTTTGCACTGGTGCAAAAGTTCAGTTACACTGTAATAAATCACATTCCTTATTTTTTTTATAAGGGATCCACTTTTTGTACATCTCCGTTTTAATGTAGTGAAAATGATCTCCGGGAAGTTTCTGAGTGAGCACAAACAGAAAAATGAACATGCTTATTTTTAGGTCATTTATTGCAAAACAGTGAACTTGGTGGAAGTTGTCACGTTTTAGTAAAAACACTTGTGAGTCACTTTCTCTTACTGTGCCTTAGCCAAGAAAGGTTACATTGTAAGCTTTTGGGGTTTCGACATTCTCTGTTAAAAAAAACCAATAGGCAGCGTTCAGTGTCAGCACTTTATACCGATAAAGGATTATTGTTATTATCTATTAAATGATGCAGTGAGCTACTGAACGTGATCTCTTAAACTGGACAGGTAAACAGTACTCTAGATTCCCAGCATGCAGAGACTACTATATATTTGCATGGATCGCAAGCAATCAGCATCCATATCTCACCCACTTACCATCGCTGGTCTTGAATTTTGTGCCAAGAAGTTCATCCCCTGAGAGTTTCCCCTTCTTCCCAGCAAAAGCAGCTCGTGGACATCCGGACAAACTGAGCACAACACATTAGAAGAATTTTAGGAGAGGCCCAGGTGACCTGTCGTCCCAAAGCACAGTGGCCCAAACGTACGAAGCAGTTGCCTACCAGAAGACAACTTCTGGCTCTGGAAGACACCTTAAAGCCTATAGAAGACGATGAGGCGTCTTTCACCAGTGGAAGGTTCTTATGGCAGAAGACGGCTTGGTAAATATGGGTACACTGCTGTAGATAATCATATTTTCTCCAACACTAGGTCTTGGAGTGAATATATGACTGTAGTTCTGGAACCCAAGCTTGGCTGCTTAATGCTTTAAGGCTTATGGGAAAATTCCTGTGAAAAGGAGGATTTGTAACCTAAAACATGGCACACTTGGTGAGTTCATTGACCACACTACATCTTCAGTTGAAGCGCTGAAGACTGGTACAGTCTTGGAGAACCTTGTCAGAGTGAATGTGATCTATAGTGCTTTCTGTCTCTCCAAAAGAGGAAAATACTACAAGATGTCACCAGTGGGATAAAAGTAAAGCAGAGGTGCTATGGTAAAAGGATGTGAGAAGAAGTGTGGGACAGCTGCTTTATATCTGCTTGTACCTCCTGTGAGTGAGGAAGCTGCCATTGGCGTGACCTGTCCCATCGCACCCTGGGGTGGGGCAGGAGGGACCCTCATTCTTCAGGGACTTCCATGAGAATGCAGAGCCATTGAGAGCCCCCTCTTTCTGCCGGCGAGCTGCCAGCGGACACCCGGATGCACTGCGGTGGGAAGCGTATTTACCACTGATGTGTCCCAGCCCATCACAGCCAGGAACGGGGCACCTAAACCACGGAGAGAAGAGAAAGTATAAGGAACCCGGTGGAGATGAATATTTGCATCCTATATAACAAATGTATATATCCAGAGTGCGTTATATCTGAGAGCTCACGGGGGCACAATGACTTGTGCTACTAATCTGGGCTCAAGGAGAAGCTCCTTAGCAATGTCACTGCCGTTTGAAGTGGGTGATCCCGATTCTAATCCCAGTGTCAGATCCCTGTGATCCCGATTCTAATCCCAGTGTCAGATCCCTGTGATCCCGATTCTAATCCCAGTGTCAGATCCCTGTGACCTTGGGCGATCCCGATTCTAATCCCAGTGTCAGATCCCTGTGACCTTGGGGGATCCCGATTCTAATCCCAGTGTCAGATCCCTGTGACCTTGGGGGATCCCGTTTATAATCCCAGTGTCAGATCCCTGTGACCTTGGGGGATCCCGATTATAATCCCAGTGTCAGATCCCTGTGACCTTGGGGGATCCCGATTATAATCCCAGTTTCAGATCCCTGTGACCTTGGGGGATCCCGATTATAATCCCAGTGTCAGATCCCTGTGACCTTGGGCAAATAACCAAATATTCCCTGTGCCTCAGGAACCAACATTAGATTGTATACTGTAAGGGGCAGGGACTCACTGTGTCTGCAAAATTCTATATACAGCACTGCGTACACTGACAGCGATATATAATAACTAGCATTAGAAAATATACCAAAGGCGGTGCATCCATAGAGATAGGCATTACTATTTTCATACCAAATATACATTGCATATTGCATATGTTGTTCCTGGCTCTTTCTATCTCTGATAATAAAGGACAAGTCAGCTGAAGGTGGTCTTCGTATTTATGATTATCAGCCATTTACAATTTATTGATTGTTCCCTTAAGAGCTTTTATATTGTTTATCCCCATCCATGTGTTCAATTTGGTGCAGAATAATCCCTATTACAAGTCATGGGGTCTTAAATTCAACCAAACCCGTCACTAATAATGAGAGCAGCAAATTTCAGAGAAATAGTCCCCTCCGTAATCACGGACTTTGCTGTGTGAGATGTTAGCATTTGTTTTATGCCTTTTTTTTTTTAATAAAGACTGAGTAGCATACAGTAGCTGCGCCATCACATATATATTTTTTTAAATTAATCTGGAGAAAAAAAAATGCTGATCTTGACTTTAATCGTTTGCAAGGACAGCGCAATTCTCTCCTAATATCTGTGCCAGCAGGATCCGTGCGAAACGCGTAACAGCCCTGTGTGTGTGTGTGTGTGTGTGTGTGTGTGTGTGTGTGATCACAAGCAAATTACTGCGTCCTCCAGAGATAAATCCCAATATATTCCACCTTTACGGTATGAATGTTACCCATTGTACAATGCTCGCTCGCTTTCTGTAAGCCATAAACGTCAGCAGAGATCTGCGCTCCCCCTTTAGTGCTTTGTTGTTGTTTGTGTTTATAAATGAGGTGACATTTCTGCTTTGCGTGACATGCCAGCGACACCTAGTCAGTTTCTCACCAATTTGCTCTTGACACAAGATCATTTTGGAGAGGGGAGTGATTTCCCATCGCATCTGCAGTCATTTGCTTAAAGGATGATTAACAAGGCGGAGGGGGAATGAATGAGTCTTCCCTAAGTGGGGGTTGCAGGACCCCGGATAGCTCTAAGCAGCTTGTAGCACTCTGATGGACTCACAGAATAGCTGCCGTGCTATTTAAGTGTCAGCCTGCTTAGACCAACCGCTGAGGGTATCTATTGATAGAATATACGTTGCCTACCCCCTGGAACATTTTGCACTTGGCAGCCATGGGATATTATACATTTATTGTTATTGCATAACAAGGTTTCACCATATATGCTGCCACTTTTACCTCCACTAAATAACCCAGTAATATGAGCTGGTTTTGTGCGCTGCGTCTTGGGATTTAAACGCATGTTATCCTTTTGCATTCTTCATTGAAGCATTAACCCTGGCACGCACAACCTTCTAAACGATTAAATTACTCCTCAAGGTGACGCACAAGGTGTGCCGCTACAGATGAAGTCTTCCGTTCGGACGTGTCCTCCTCGCACCTCCGGCACGGCAATCTCCCCCCCGCGCGCCACGCGCACGAGAAGAATGCGCGCGCTTCACCCGGCTTTTTACGAGCCGTAGCGGGTGAAAGAGCACCGCGGGGAGGCACAAATTCCCGCCGCAGGCACCTAACAGACTGCACACGGAGCGTGCCTGGAGGCACGACAGAACCAAAGACCGCATCTGTATGTACCTGATGGGAGGTCCATATGGGACCTGAGACGTTGTCTTTCCACTGTTCTTGGCTGTCACATTAAATGGGGAACTTCATTATGAACTTGAGTGAGTAGAGCTCTACTTTGTATCTCTGTCCTAGAGGAGACCGGCACTCTGAAGAAATTGTTTGCCTGTGTTGCACAAGCCGGATTCTCCTCGCCTGAGGCTGTTTCCCTGCACTTAGGAATTGTACTATAATTTAATACACAATGTATACAGGAAATGTGACGACAGATAATAACCCTCTGGCACTCTTAGTCTGAGTCTTTCTCCAATGTAGTATAAAAACACAGCCTTTGCTTAGCTCTTGTGCATATTCCACGCATGGCTTGGATATTAGTATTGACCTCACTATTGAAGGCATTGAACCTCTATGTAAGACAACCGCTGCATCCCATTCACAACGCAACACCAACTGGCTGTCACTACTTGCCGTACTCTACAACTAGCAGAGCTTGGCAATCAGGACTGGGATAATGGCATGTGAAAGTCAGAGAAGGCCTCCTTGCTACACACACAATCCTGTTCCAGTAACACTGCATCGACTAACAGCAAAGAAAGACCAATGGTTTCAACTGCTCTTTCCTTTTTTTGTTTAAAGTCGGTGTAAAGCTTTTGCCTCTGTTTCCATATTTCCCCATTTTGGTAAATCATTTTTTAATCGCTTTATTATTTTCAGATCTGCCAGAAAAGCTGCCAAGCCTTTGAACCTGTAGGATCTTTTGTGCATTAAGTCGTTTCTTTCCTACTGATCAGGTTCCACTTACTTCATTAGTTCTGGGTCATCCTTGTCATCCTTAGTGGGTGTAATTTTCATCCCGCTTTTCTTGGCACGAGGACAGCCTGACAAGCTATAAGTGGAGAGAAGAAGCAGCGTTTATTGTTGTGTTCTGTGCATGGACAGAACCCCACGTAAGTCTTCCCAGGCAGGGTAGAGGAAAATCCAAGGATGCTGCATAATTGCCATGAACCCATCAATGCAACACACTGCAGGACCCAGGCAATGCAACACACTGCAGGACCCAGGCAATGCAACACACTGCAGAACCCAGGCAATGCAACACACTACAGGACCCATCAATGCAACACATTGCAGAACCCAGTCAATGAAACACACTGCAGGACCCATCAATGCAACACACTGCAGAACCCAGGCAATGCAACACACTGCAGGACCCATCAATGCAACACACTGCAGAACCCAGTCAATGAAACACACTGCAGGACCCATCAATGCAACACACTGCAGAACCCAGGCAATGCAACACACTGCAGGACCCAGGCAATGCAACACACTGCAGGACCCAGGCAATGCAACACACTGCAGGACCCAGGCAATGCAACACACTGCAGGACCCAGGCAATGCAACACATCAGGACCAGGAAATGCAACACACTGCAGAAACCCATCATATGCAACGCACTGGCAGAACCCATCAATGCAAAACATGCAGAACCCATCAATGCAATGCAACACCTGCATGCGGACCCGGCAATGCAACACATTGCAGAACCAATCAGAGCAACACCACGCGAACCCAGGCAGTGCAAACACTGCAGAACACAGGCATGCAAACACTGCAGAAAACCCATCAAAGCACACACTGCAGAACCCAGTCAATGAAACACACTGACGGACCCATCAATGCAACACACTGCAGAACCCCATGATTCGCAACACCTTGCAGAACCATCAAGCAACAACTGCAAGAACCCATCAATGCAACACACTGCAGACACAGCAATGCACCACCTGCAGAACCCATCAATGCAACAACACTGCAGGACCATCAATGCAACACACTGCAGAACCCTCAAAGCAACACACTGCAGAGAACCCAGGCAATGCAACACACTGCAGAAACCATCAATGCAACACACTGCAGGACCCGGCAGAAAACACACTGCAGAACCCATCAATGCACACACTGCAGGACCCAGGCAATGCAACACACTGCAGAACCCAGGCAATGCAACACACTGCAGAACCCATCAATGCAACACACTGCAGGACACATCAATGCAACACACTGCAGAACCCATCAAAGCAACACACTGCAGAACCCAGGCAATGCAACACACTGCAGAACCCATCAATGCAACACACTGCAGGACCCATCAATGCAACACACTGCAGGACCCATCAATGCAACACACTGCAGAACCCATCAATGCAACACACTGCAGAACCCATGCAATGCAACACAATGCAGGACCCAGGCAATGCAACACACTGCAGAACCCAGGCAATGCAACACATTGCAGAACCCAGGCAATGCAACACACTGCATAACCCATCAATGCAACACACTGCAGGACCCATCAATGCAACACACTGCAGAACCGATCAAAGCAACACACTGCAGAACCCATCAATGCAACACACTGCAGAACCCATCAAAGCAACACACTGCAGAACCCATCAAAGCAACACACTGCAGAACCCAGTCAATGCAACACATTGCAGAACCCATCAATGCAACACACTGCAGAACCCAGGCAATGCAACACACTGCAGAACCCATCAAAGCAACACACTGCAGAACCCAGGCAATGCAACACACTGCAGAACCCAGTCAATGCAACACACTGCAGAACCCAGGCAATGCAACACTGCAGAACCCAGTCAATGCAACACACTGCAGAACCCATGCAATGCAACACACTGCAGAACCCATGCAATGCAACACACTGCAGAACCCAGGCAATGCAACACATTGCAGAACCAATCAGAGCAACACACTGCAGAACCCAGGCAGTGCAACACTGCAGAACCCAGGCAATGCAACACTGCAGAACCCATCAAAGCAACACACTGCAGGACCCATCAATGCAACACACTGCAGAACCGATCAAAGCAACACACTGCAGAACCCACAAGGGAATAAAAGTAAGTCACATTTTAGTTAACTATAGGACCGTGGATATAGTGGGCGCGCGCGCAACGTCGGCCGAACTATCTGTGGCCTGATATCCACATAGATGGGGACGCTTGGCGTGGCCGTGACGTCCCGAGGCTGGTTCGCCCTCATTGGCTGAACCGCTCACGTGACCCGGTGGTCACGCGACACAAACAAAATCGTCTGCTGGAAAATCTGAAGCTTCCACGCACTTTGTCGCGTGTGCGCTCGAGCGCACTATGGCCGCCCCCATAGATCCCCTGCATTTTGTTAGAGCCGCGCGCGCCGTCGCTCGCACCGTGGCCGTGGCCTTAGAATCAAAGTTGTACGGTCTCCGGAAAACTTGTTTTGAGGCGTTGCCCGCGATGAGGGCGGATAGTCCCTAGAAGATGAGCAAATGGCCATGACACACGGCGTACATCATAAGGGCCTCTGGAGTGGCACTTTTCATCACGACGCATGCTGTACGCCATTAGGGCACTGAAGGGGATCATGCAGAACCTCTGCCCAGTACAATAACCAACGTCAGATTCTAGAACCAAGGCATTCCAGGGGTGCCCAAACGGTTTGTGCTGTGCCCCCCTGCCTGCTCTCCCCCACTGCTCGAGCCCCCTTCACCTTGTATCAAGCGTCAAATTGTGCCGCGGGTCATGCGATGTCACATCACGTGACCCCGTGGCGGCATTTAACGCCGCGTTTTCATGGCGACGCGTCACACCAAGACATCTGAATCAAAGTAAGTGAGTTACAGAGGCCTGTAATTTAATTTAGTTTAAGTTAAATGCCTTGGGGAAGAGCACGGGGCCTCTGTAACCGTCGCCCCTCCACCCCCCCAAAAAAATATCTCGCACTCCCCCCAGTTTGCACACCCCCACCCTAGGGGATCTCACCTCCGGTGAGAGGCATAATTCCCTGTTATGTGTCCTGAGCCATCACAGCCTGGAGTTGGGCACCTGGGAAAGAAAGAAAAAAACAAAGAAAAGGACATTAGATTCTTCTGGAGGGGAATTCCCGGTCAATGGTGGAATCGCTTAAAAGTCAAAATGGCGATCAGCGCAGACTGCTGCTTTAACATCTATGTTTGCACTAAAAAGGCAGTTTGATTTTGTTCAATAAGCATTTGTCATATGGCAAAGCATAAAAAGCAAAAACATGCAAAGAACTGAGAGTTTAGCCCTGAAGAGTTCAGCCCCAATCTGCTCAGAGCTAAAAAAAAACAAAAAAAAAAATAGGGCCAGTTAAAATTTGGAGCCAATTGTAATATAATTTGCATCCTCTGTGATCTTTTGGTCAAATGTAATCATGAATTTGGTCTTGGTTGCCTGAGCAGATTTTTGCCAGACGGGGAAGAGGGGGAGAAGGTGAAAGCAGGAGGGCGGCAGGAGGAGAAAGAGGAATTGAAGTTCAGTGCAAACATACTTGAGATCAGCAGAGTGGGCAGCCATGAGGTTTCTGAGACTCTTGTCTGCAAGAGGGCAACCAGAAAGGCTGAAAGAGAACAGATAGAGATTTGGATAAGCCAAAAAGAAAAGGGGATGCGGGATAGTATCAAACCATAAAAATAAAAGCTTGCAAGCTGGAGCGGGAAGAAGCCATCCCCGGGAGTCTAACCTGCGGTGGGAAGCGTAGTTTCCAGTGATGTGTCCACTTCCATCACATCCGGGGGTGGGGCAGCTGTAGGAAGAGAAGACTTCGCATTATAATCGGAGCAGAAGGAATTCAGTCCACCTCCAAGTCCCAGGTTGTTTTCAGATCATTTAGGGTTGCCAGGTGTCCAGTATTGAACTGGACTGTCCTGTATTTGGACACTCTGTCCAGTAAAAAATGAGAGGTAATACTGCATGTGTCCGGTATTACTTCTCTGGACATAATGACATGGCCGGGATGGGAGAAGGTTACGCAGGATTTCCCCGAGCAGGGAGAGAGCAGGGCTGCTGCTAGGGGGCTGGGCAGCTTCCTTCATCCTCATTGGCTGCTGCTAGGTAATGTCAGGACACAGGAGGAGGAAACAGCATGGAGTGGTGAGAGGTGAGCGTGTATGTCTCTCTCACGAGCATGTCACGCCTTTCACCATTGTGTTCCAGTATTTTTGGAGAAGCCGCCTGGTTATACTTGGGATAAGCACACCTAGAACTATGAAATGGGAGTTAGAGGTCTACGATCCACAAGAGAGCGCTAATCGTTTGCACAGACTCCCATTCACATTAATGGGCATCCTTTTGTGGATCTGGGCCGGAGGAGGTTGTTCATTACATTGAGATTTGTTTGTGCAACAGTGCCCCGAGTGGCACTATTGCACTTTAATGAAAGACTGTATAAAGCAGTGTTTCCCAACCGGGGTTGGGGCACCCTGGGGTTCCCTGAGAGCATGAAAAGGGTGCCGCGGGATTTCCCCATCTGCCGGAGCAGGGAGTGAGCAGGGCTGTTGCAAGGGGGCTGGTCAGTTTCCTCAATCCTGATTAACTTCTGCTGGGTTAGGCTTTGGTACTGCTGCGTCCGGCAGCGCGCGTGGCCGCATGCGCGTTCTTCACCAGCAGGGGTATCCTTTCCTAGCCGGTCCCGGTCCCCCCTCGCTGCACGGCTCACTACGCGCTGTGACGCGTCAGCCGCCAGGGGATGCAGGAAAATTGCGATCCCGAGCGGTGACGCGTCACGTGGTGCGCTGATGAGCCTATCAGGGGCAGGAGCGGGAGCGGTCAGAGAGCTTCCTCCACAAGTTAGGGGGTGGTGTGTGTCTACGTGTGGACCGGGATCAGCACGGAGAGGAGGGCATGTTGTGCGGGGGAGGGGGGGGGGGAGCTTTTACCTTCCAGCATACAGCCAGCAGTAGCTCCCTGCAGCCGGGAGACCGACCCGCTGCAGCCATCCGCTGGAGGGAAGGGGGGGGGTGCCATCGGACGGGAGCAGCAGAGGGCATGTGGAGGGGGGGGGAGTAGCACGGAGAGCAGCAGAGGGCATGTGGAGGGGGGGAGTAGCACGGAGAGCAGCAGAGGGCATGTGGGGGGGGTCCCTCCTGCAGCCCGGGAGACCCCCGCTGCAGCCCTCCGCTGAAACCACGCCCCCCCGGCCGCCGCTCCCTACAGACCGGTCAAGTGCCTCTCCACGCGCCGCCTGTCTGCAGTGCGGGCGTGTGGTCTGAGGCAGCGGGGCCTTAGCCTAAGACTGGGTAAGGCAGTGCTTATAGTGCCAGTGATGGCGACGCGACATTGCGCCAAAACAAATGTATTGCCATCACGTGCGCTTACAGTAGAAGCGACACGACGGCGCAACAGAGTGAAGGCGCGATCGCGATCGCTGGAAGTCAAGTCAATTTGATTTTTCCAGCGACCGCAGCGTGACGTCACCGTCGTCGTCGCTGGCACTATAAGCGCAGCCTAATGCAGCCAATCAGGAGGAGGTGTCAAGAGCCTGGGGGTGTGGCCAAGCAGAGCAGGAAGCAGCATGGGTCAGAGTGGTGAGGCTGTGTCCTGTGTGTCTCTCTCCTGTGTGCGTGTGTCTCTGTGTCTCTGTCCTGTGTGTCTCTCTCATGTGTGCGTGTTTCTCTGTGTCTCTGTCCTGTTTTTTTTTTCTCCCCCCCCCTCTGTCTCCTGTGACTCTCTGCCCCCTGTCTCCTGTGACTGTGCCGCCTTGTCTCCTGTGACTCTGTGCCCCCTCTGTCTCCTGTGACTCTCTGCCCATCTCTGTCTCATGTGACTCTCTGCCCCCTCTGTCTCCTGTGACAGGAAGGATGGTCCCTGCCCCGAAGAGCTTACAATCTAAGTGGTAATTAGCAGATGAAGAGCCCAGAAGAACAGGCCACGGAGAGCACAGCTCAGAAGCAAAAAACGGGAACCAGATTGAAATGCCAGTAAAAAGGGAGGTTTATTCTTGAACAGGAATCATCCACAACAACGGAGTTGTACACGGGCAATCCTCTTACACGTTTCACGCTCCAAGCGCCTGGAGCACGAAATGCGTAAGAGGACTGCCCGTGTACAACTCCTTTGTTGTGGAGGATTCCTGTTCAAGAATAAACCTCCCTTTTAACTGGCATTTCAATCTGGTTCCCGTTTTTTGCTTCTGAGCTGTGCTCTCCATGGCCTGTTCCTCTGGGCTCTTCATCTGCTTCTCTTACTGGGAGATGCACGCACGTCGATGGACATGAAAGTGTCCAGCTTCCACGTGCAGCACCAGAGGTCTGACTGAACCCTCTCTTTGAAAGGATGGGTGATCTGTGGCTCTGGGGAAGCTATCAGCTAGTTACTTGGACTTGAACTTTTCATACACATACCTAAACTTTTTTATGAAGAACCACTTCCCTTGCTATGTAAGGAGAGATTGCGTGGTGTGTTCTTGAGAGAACTGGACAATTATATACCTAATAGAGGTTGATATATACATATAACATTTGTTATACACCGTAGCTTTGTAATATGCTAGGGTAGGTCATGGTCCATGTCATTTGACCCATATATATGGTTGTTACAGTGAAATTGCTATAATAGTTTTTTGTTAACTCACACAGTTCCTGTAGACATTGGTGTACATATTGATACAGTCACCTATAATAGCTGTGTCTTATTTAGCGCACGCCTTCCACTTTCCCCTCCCTACTTGCCCCGATGGACTCTGGATTGCTCATCCACATACTAGTGCAGTGAGTACTAATTTCATTCATCAATGACTTTCACTTATCTATATGCTTTTGGATGCTATCTTTCATTGGAGTCTGAAAAGGAGGGGGCTAGAGAAGTGATTGCACTAAGGAGGGAGTTACACGTATCTGGGTTGCCCGTTATTCATCTGGGTCTTATCCCTTGCATCTGCAAGGGGCCGAGGTCCGTGCATGAGATGTACAGTATCAGCCAGCAGAGCTACCTATATGCTTTGTTAAAGAGGTGTGTGTTTAGATAGGTCTTAAAGCTGGAGAGAGAGGGTGCCAGTCAGATATTAAGGGGAAGGGTGTTCCAGAGGCGTGGGGCAGTCAGTGAGAAAGGTTTTAGGCAGGAAAGGGCTTTAGATACAAAAGGGGGGCAGAGTTCTGCGAATTTCTTCACAATTGGTTAGAGAACATTTTCACAGCTTTCAATTGCCAAAACGTAGCCATTTTTGACAGATGTTGAGCAAAAATGGCAGTATGTAAAGGACCACATCACTGTGCAGATTTAACTTCTAATGCTTGAGTGGAAAAAAAACCCCATAACATTTCGACTGATTCGCGACCCTACGCGAGAAAAGGGCGCAGCTCTGCTCAATATCTGTGCAGCTCAATGCTCAGCTGTCCCTTTCTGCTGGGAGACAGGCCCTTGTTCTACTGTGTCCTCTTCCACCGCTCAGGTACTGGCAGAGTCATGTGCCGGTCTCCCGGAGTTTTGTTTGGATTAGTTTCATGGAGTTAGAGGCAATATCAAAATACATTGCTCTAGGGGAAACAATCTGACGATCTGTCTGTGGCAACATCCATTAAATATGATATAGAATTGGAGTTGCAGATCACGCTGAGGTTAGATTTTTGCTCAGAAACAAAGGGACGAGCCTGTTTTTTTTATTGATATCTTTGAGGGGTCGGTACATGGATAAGGGCATAAGAGGAGAGCACAATCGTACTTATGCAGACCACTTTAATTGCCACAATTCCACGTTCCGGTTGGTCCACGCAACCTTGAACATGGTGAGGCTTTTACAGTACATGACCCCCAATAAACAGGGACTGTCCTTATATTATGTTTTGGGGCAATGTTTCTTGCTGTTTCTTTGTTTTAATTATAATTCTCTTTAATTTTATTTATTCTAATAAATGTAGCAGTTCCGTATGTTTACGGCAATGCAATTATCTAAGCTGCTGATCGACCCGTTCTCCCGTGATTGATCGGCGAAGATCCTGTTTTCCAGGGTTCACAATATGGCCGCCTATTTCAAAAGAGGAAGTGCTGTGCTCTCATAAATGGTTGCTATAGCAACCCAAGGATACGTAATACATAAAAAGTCATTAAAAAGGGCATAAAGATATAAAAATGCTGTATTATCAAATACTACACAACTGATTAATTAAAAAAACACTTATAGGATATTGAATGTATTGATTCTTTAACCTTCAGTTTTCTTATTTGTTTTGTTACTGTACTTGTTATATAAAGTTTAATCTAAAAAAACGGAAGGAAAAAAAAAACGGGTTTAAACCAGTCTGTGTCCGGCAACACACAAATATATACATTGGACATGGCATTGCATCAATGATGGGCATATATGTGGTTTAGTGGCTCACTCATACTTCTGCTTAGAGCCCACAATTGTCTAGCGCCATTGGCATACATTTTCCTTTGTGTGAGAAGGACACACTCGCCCCATTGTCCACACATTTACCAAAGCACGACTATAATTATAACAAGGGAACCCAATACACAACCCAGTTACTTGGTAGCACTGGCAAACAGAATGCAGATAACCACAGTGAACACTCTTGTGGGTTATCAACCTTTTTTACTGCTGGAGGGAGGTCACATCGCACGGAGAATCTGGTTTCTTGTGCACTGAACGGGTTAAAGGGACAAAATAACTGGCTACTCGTGAAAGGAGGGCTAGGCAGGTGGCGTTGGAGGGGGAAAAACCCTCAAATTACCATATATTATCCATGCTAAGGTTTCTTGAATTCGTCAAATAAAGGTCTCCTAGCTTCCAGTTCTAAACACAAAGATCTCTTTCGGTGGGATGACAAGGTCGTTGTAACATACGGCCAACTTCCACTGTTCGAACTAACAGGAATGAAACAGGCCAATCTCTGTGAGGGTTTATTAAGCAGATCGATGCTTCGGTCCTACCATGGACATTTGTCAAGAAGATATCTTTGTATCTTGAGAAAAGGTTCATGGTAGAACCAAAATGTCGATCCTCTTAATAAACCCTCCTTGAGGTTTTTTCACAAGCCCCCTGGAGTGCCTGTTTAATTCCTGTTAGTTCTGATGTATCCACTGATTGTGGTTTCTAAAGCACCCGGGGCAGCTATATGAACATTCTGGTGCGTGCGCCTTTCTCTTCACTATCTACAACTTTTACTGTTAACAGTCCACAGCTACATGTCAAATCCAGTACTGCCTAACTGTTTAAAGCTGTAAAATACCAATGCGGGGTATTATTCCTTCCCGTTACAGGCAATGCTTGAAATAAGTGCAGCATGAAACTTTGACTCATAGTTGCACAGGGAACTGCAGGAGAAATTCTCAACCTTTTGGGACATTTGTACCATGTTGGGCTTAGTAATCCAGAATGAAAAGGGGGTATTAGGTATGAGTGTTTGACCTCCGGATTTTCTTTCTTTCTGCTTTGGGGGCTGTCCATGGTCCTTTTACTATTCTTTAGGTTAGCCAGCACTTACTGCAAACTTCTTTCGTTTTTTGGGATCTACTATTACTGCAGTACTGCCACTTTCCGGGAAATGTTGCTGTGGCCGGAGCTTTAGTGGCCCGGCGTTTTGTGGGGTATTTATCACCACTACAGAAGTACCACTAATGTTCTTTCTGCTTTGTGTCAATTGATGTACGTCATTTGCACCAGACGATTTTACAACAACTGCATTACAACACAGTGGTGTGTGACAAGTGAATTTTCTGTTATAGCATAGCTCATATGCCCTTCATCTTGTTATTTCGTTATTCCCTAATTTACTGGTTTTGCACCCACTTTGATCACTTTCATATATATTCTACACTCTGGTCAATTAGGTGCTTAATTAGTTGATCCTTAATTACCCCTCTCCCCCCCCCCCTTTTTTTTTTAACTGCATTGTCATCAATGCAAATCCTCTATAAATGACGCCGTAGGTTACATCATTAACAAAGCAGTGGGGCAAATCACACAATTTGAGCATCAGTGGCTCTCCTTTAGGATGGGATATATAACCCCAAGCATGTATTTCCATTATGTTTCTATATTCATGTTTGTGAATTTGCAGAACTTACTCATTCAGAAGGGTTCCTCCTTTTTTTCCTCCATCGCCCGCTTTTGGACTTGCACACCCCCCATCGCGTACCGGCCGAATATCTCGTTGTGAAGCAAAGTATCTAGGAGAATATTGGTTTCATGTAAGTCCAATGGCAGAGGTATTCTGTGTCAGACTGACAGAGAGTTCCCCTGAGGCCTTTTCCTGAAGGGGCAACATAACTGCTGTCGAGGAGGAGGGGGGAGGGATAGGTTGTGTATGATCGGTGAAAGTGGGAGGAGTTTTAAGTAGAGGGTATATACTTTAGGAGGGGGCCCAATGGGACTCCTACCTCTTCTTCACCTGGACCAGTAAGAAGCCCCACCCTCCCTCAGTCCCTGTTTTTAGAAGTGGTTGGTGGTGTTGTGGTGTGTGATGGTTTGAAATGTTTCTGGTTTCAGCGTGGCGGTAAAGTGTTAGGTTGGGGACCAAGTACAAGTTAGCTCCTTATGTGGAGGTTGAAGTTACATACAGTACATCTGAATTGTTGGTTATGGGGAAGGCGGTGTCATGCCCAGCTTGGACAGCCAGTATGGTGGTGACATTCCAGTGCCGGGGTGTGTTTTGGGCAAAGTGTCCTTAGCGGCTGTTGGCATATAGACCAACAAGCCGGGGGCATGAGGCATGGGTAATTTGAGGCATGGGTAAGTTATTCCGAGGTACGTCTGGGCAAAATGAGGACCCTTCAGAAGTACTTGTAGTACTCATCGATCACTGTGCAGTTGGAAAGCGAAACAACCCATGGCTGCAAAGTGGGGGGGAAGGGGAAGTGGGGGGTGGGGGGGGGGACAGAGCATCTCTTTGGCCCAACTTTCCAGCCGAGAGCTGCTTAGATCTGCAACTTTAAGTGCGCTCCAATGTTCATGATGTGAAGCTACATGTTCCTTTCAAGTTCCATATTTGTTGTATGTGTTTGTTATCTAGCACCCGCTGTTACTATTGATAATCACTTTAAACATGTCTTATGGGCACCTGCAATATGTGTTTCCTAAATGCCTCTGCTATTAGGGGTGGAAAAGCATCTCATGCAAGAGAACCGTAGAAAGTCAAATGAACGGCAATGTTTATATGTTGCCAAAGTACCCACGTACCTGCTCTCCCAACAAGAGTATGTGAAGAAAAGAACCTTTTTGGGTTCAGAGCAAAGAGGCTGTGCTCACATAGGCCTCACACTACATGATAGCTTACAAACTGTAACCTTTAGGTTTTCTAAGAACAGTACTAATGTGTCTAATACTTGCATTATGTCCTTATTCTTTTGGAAGGAGCTTTAATGCTATTTCTTTATCAAACGTATCCATGGCAACATTGCATTGTACTTACGTCAGAAGTTCCTTCTTGCTGTCCTTGGAGAGAAATTTCAGTTTGAAATTGGTTAGCGTAACATCTCCCGGGTATTTCCGTTCCTCAAAGCTTTCCTCCTGCATCTCCTGGTCATCGGCTTCCGAGGAGGCAAAAGAGGCAGCCGCAGGTTCCGACTGCAATAGAAGACAGAGAGGTTTCTTTCTTAGTTTCGCATGCTCAGTGTGAGATGTGTGTGCAAGGCTGACCACCAGGGCTAAAAAGATCCTATAGGGAGATGATGGGGGAGCTTCCTGCAGTCGGTTATCTCTTCAAATGTAATAAGTAGTTCAGTAGTGTTTTAATAAACTCTGCAAACATGACCTATGAGTTGGTCATTTTGAAAAGTATAGGTTATAAAATATTGTGATATGTTGCGATAGCATTGTGCGCCATGTCACGGGTCACATCTAAATGTCACCAGATTAGTATGTCACACACACTCATCTTTCAATAATTCCTAATAGAAGGATTTCCTCTACCACCTACTTCTTCCGGCTCCTCTTCACGTTGGCGATTCGGCTTTGTGTAGTCAATAGGCCCATCCCAATCATCTTGCCGGGAGGTCTGGCTAGACTGGGGGGACGTCATGGTGCTGCTGGTGGCACTGGTGCAGTTTTGGCGCTGAGACTGGTCGGGGGATTTCATGCTTGGGCTGCTACTGCAGCTGCTGCTGCTGGGGAATGGGTTCTCTCGTTTCCGATGCTTGTTCATGCTCAAGTCTAGAGTGCCATTTTCATCGACTTCAATGTCCATGGACTGCTGCCAGAGATAAGCAAATCTTTTGACCACTTGCACGATAAAAACCAGAGCTCATGGCCGTTGCTCCATTTGCTAATAATATACTCATATATTCACCAATGTGTGGGATTATGAACCACTTTTCAGTTAAATGGGCAACGGTGGGTGTCAAAGTTATCCACGCAAGTTCATTCATCAGCTCCAGTGCAGGGTATCGTACCTAAAGCAGTGTTAACTGCCATTGACTTAAATGGCAGTTAACACTGGGCAGTGTGTGAAACCCTGCATCGGAACTCGATGAATCTGTCCCTTAGTGAGAGTTAATCAACATAATCATTCTGGAACCCTTCGCTGCTGGAGAGTCAAACAATACATTTGGTACTCTTCCTCGACTAATTAAACACATTGATCACATCACACCGGGCCTGTAACTCTACCTTCCTTCTATAAATCTGCACTCACTTTGCTGGGGAGATCCTGCTGCTTAGTGCTAAGATTCTCTGGCATTTCCCAGCATCGCGTCGAAAGATTCAAGATGGCGGTGGCAGCCATATGAGCAGCTTCCGCGTCGTGGGTATAGTCGAAGCCGGAGGAGGAGGAGGAAGTGCTTTTTACATAGCTGCTGGAGGGGCTGTGGCTGGGGGAAGAGGCCTTTGGAAATGGTTTGGCTGCGGAGGGTGCAAAGAGAAAAGCAATAAATACATGAAACGCTCTGTGCGAAAGCAAATTGTGTTGTGCAAACCAGGATGTTCCACCGTTACAGAGACGCGATGGCCAAGACTGTATTTCCACCAACGCATAATACTTTGCATTGCAAGCTCCTTCACAAATGAATAGTTTAAAAGCAACCCTTTGGGGAAATATGAACAGTAGGAGACATCATCTTCAATTTGTCACTGGCTTTTCAATGACGTTTTGCATTTAATAAATATTTCCAGCTCGGACGGATTTTCAATCAGCAAATTAATAAGAGAAGAGGAGAGAAATGATGGAAAGGTTTATCCTAGTTGGTTTTCTGGAATTCATTTTGTCAGTACAATTACCCTGAAAAATTCTTTCCTAATATTGCAAACTAGGCAATCCTATTCAGCAAGAGAATTATATATATTTATTTTTTTTTGCAGAGAAACAAATGACTTTTCCATCAGCCCTAACCCAGGCTGGCAGCGGCATTTTCACATCTGGCCTCCTGCCAACATCATCATTTTATCTGTGCAGGTTTTAGCTGTGTAATAAAGAAGCCATTCCATTGTGCTGCAATAACCAGGGTTCTCTGAAGCATGAGTGCTTCTCACTGAGCATCTGTGTCAGGATTACACAGGGATCTTGGGAAGTAGGATTAGTTATGAGGAGAAAAGCCCTCTTGAGGCCGCTGAGATCTGCAAACAGTTTTCCTAAAACCCATATTTTCTTTCCGGCGTTTGAAAGAAGGATTCAATATGCATTAGGGAAAAGCAGATGTTAAAACCATCTCTAGCTGAACTCTGTCTTACCAGCCAGGTGTATCAATCTACGTGACTCCTTTTTACCCATATAGAGAGGAATATGCATTTAACTGGCAGGCACCACCATTTTTCTCGGAAGAGCCAGGATTTCCCAATCGGAGGAAATTTTGTCTGAACGTCATAAAAATGACTAAATCATTTGCACAGTTCAACTAATAATTGTCATGGTTGTCTAAAAGAAGATGTCCCCAACTCCTATCCAAGGTCAATGTTGATTTATAAGGAAACCCTCTATATTAATTTAAAAAAAAAGACGTATGCAGCCTCTTTGCTGGGCTGAATTTGGTTTCCGTTCCATTTATTTGAATGCATGTTGAATAGAGCCACACTAGCTCTTTTCCATCTAAATCCTATTCCCAATGCTGGAGAAGAGATTGTCTCCCTTTTAAATAAATTAAACTAAAATCTTCACCATGGGTCACAGCATATGGAATAAGGTCCACTGTTGGGTAAGGATTAATGTATCTCTATGTTTACCTGTTTAAATATAATGACTCCATCACTATCTTTTAAACGTATTGCTCAGTAGTTTAATATGTATGCTAATTCTATAAAAGTATATGTGGCTGGAATGAGTATCATTATAATTGTCCCTGGTTTCGCCTGGACACATTCCAATCTTCATCTGCTGCATATTCTTTCCAACCTCCCAGATCCAGAGCTTGATGCGTAGCCGCTAGGGTAGTTAAAGAGGAATCTGTCATTCAAAATACCCCACAAAAAAATGTTGACCCTTCTACTTACATTTAAAGGCTTTGGGTGAGGTTTCGCTTGTCTGAATCTTTGGGGCAAGCAAGCGTTTGCCGAAAACCTGAGCATCAAAACTTGCATAATCGAAGGTGACCTTGGAGTACTTCTCCAGCTCCTTGGCCAGATTTGCCCTGGGGGTTGCAGGAACCATGTTGGGCCTGTAGCTGCCATACTGTGGAATCTCCAGTTGCTTTACAAAGCACATGGGCCTGTCGGATAGACAGTGCAACAAGAGACATAGTGAGCGATTTAAAGATGTCTACGCACTTAGGCCATGCTTGCTAAACTATGCTGTTCCATAACACACCATCCGGCACCAGAAGACACTTTATGACCAGTTGAGATGAGTGGGCTGGAGGATTTTATGGACTAGCAGCACTTCGTAAATATGGACTCAACCCAACTGTGTGATACTAGAGGGAGCTTATGATATAACATCCTCCTCACATGAAATATTGTGGAAATGATGCATACATCCCCGAATGTCTTCTTTTTCACTCACCTGAGTATTCTGTCTGAGTTTGAGTTGTTTTTGGAGAGCTCTCCAGGTTGTTGCTGTTTGTCATGCGACCTGGCCAACTTTTCAGCTGCAGCAATGGGACATCCAGATAAGCTGCGGAGAAGAAGTCACATATGAAAGCTGTCGGCAGCAAATAAACTCAACACTCCCAGTCACTGTAATGTTATGCCTTTTAGGGCCCATTATTATTAAATAGTGCTATTCCATAAAACACCTGTTTCAGATGGTGTCTTAACGAGTAACACTATTTAGTAAATAAGGGCCGTGTTGAGTCATGGGGACCACATATCGTTTTTACTTTCTGTTGACCGGCTAAAGAATTGTTAGATGGAACTTTTTAAAGAAGTCTTGTGTGTGTATATATAGAACATTTCCTATTTACTGCAGGATTTAGTGGAAAAACTGCAGAGTTAACAGGTTTTTTTTTCTTTTCTTATTTTAATTAATCATTTATTTAACTGGCGTTTACAAAGTACATTTATCTTTTCGAGTAAAAAGCCACTATAAAGAACATAGATGTTGGACATTTTGCCACTGCGGGACAACTCACCACACCCATTTCGCTGCAGGGTTTAGGCTTCTTACAGTTTAGTTTTTTTAGGGGTTAAGGTTAGGATTAGGGGTTATGGTTAGGATTAGGGATTCGGGTAAGAATTAGTGATAAGTGTTAAGGTTAGGACTAGGGGTTAACGTTAGGATTAGTGTTAGGGGTTAAGGTTAGGATTAGTGTTAGGGGTTAAGGTTAGGATTAGGGATTCAGATTAGGGGTTCTGGATAGGATTAGTGTAAGGGGTTAAGGTTAGGATTAGTGTTAGGGGTTAAGGTTAGGATTAGGGATTCCGGTTAGGGGTTCTGGTTAGGATTAGTGTAAGGGGTTAAGGTTAGGATTAGGGGTTAACGTTAGGATTAGTGGTAGGGGTTAAGGTTAGAGTTGGGAATATTAGGGTTAGGATTAGTGTTGGGGTGAAAATGAGCAATATTAGGATTAGGGGTTACATTTAGAAATATTAAAGCTAGGGGTTAAAGTTAAGATCAGGTGTTACATTTAGAATTATTATGGTTAGGGTTAAGGGTTAAGATTAGAATAAATTGGATTAGGGATTAAAGTTAAAGTAAAGGGTTAAGGTTAGGATTAGGTTTATGAATATTAGGGCTAGGATTAGTGTTGTGGTGAAGGTTAGAAATATTAGGATTGGGGTCAAGGTTAGAAATATTAGGGTTAGGGGTTAAAGTTAGGATTCGGGGTTAAGGTACTAGGTTGTCTAGGTTATTGGCATTACCCAAAATGGCCCGGAATCCCCCCAGACTCCCTGGGTCATCTGCGGTGGCGACCTGTCCCAGACCCAAAGATTATAGGCTACAAAGACTTCCACATTTCACATGGTTCAAATTGTGGCATCATCCCAAATGTGACTGGTGGGCCGTCGGCTACTTCCCATGAACGATCACTATACTGTACCTTCGGTGTGTGTTTCTGTTGCTGTTGACATGGCCCTGTCCGGTGCAGCCTGGGGTCGGACACTTCAGGACATTTTCATGCATGGCCAGGACTTTGCATAGGAAATAAAAAAGGGAGAAGATTTACCATCACGGAATCGCTGGACAGCGCAGGCGGGCGCCAGTGTGAGGCGGCTGCGCCGGTGTCTCGAAGCCGATATTAAGACGGGCCATTTATCTCGGGATTTATTTCGATTTATCCTTTTTGAATATTATTTCTTTCTGTAGACGTTAATCTTCTAGATGTTTTGTGCAATGCTGGCCTTAAAACTTAACAAAAAAATACATGTGTGTGTCTGGCTTGCTTTGTGCTATACTGTGTGCGTGTGTAGATAAGTCTCTTTGCAACTGCAGAGACCCTGCAATTAAGTGTTCAGTATACAGCACACATCGCATAAGAACCTATGATACAGGGCTCATGTCACATCTGGGAATCTAATGTTTCCCACCCATTGAGTACCATTTAATGCATTTCTGGTCCCACCTAGAATGAATTATCATCTATCACTCCAAGAATTCAAAATACAGTATGTGTGTGTGTGTGTGTGTGTGTGTGTGTGTGTGTGTGTGTGTGTGTGTGTAGGTATGTAGATATATATATATATATATATATATATATATATATTTACTGGCTATGTATCAAAACTCAGCCAGTGCTGAAAGCTGTGTAATGCAGCGAGCATAAGCTTATAAGGCTACGGCCCCGCTATCTGCGCTGCACGTGCGTCTGCAAGGCATTTGGCCCATTATATATAAAACTTGGATGCCCATGTTAGTTGCGGTAGATTATACAACATATACTCACTCTCTGGAGGGATCCTGTCCTTATGAGGGCATCCTGAGAGGCTCCGGTGATGGGGGTACAGCCCTGTAACGTGTCCGGTGCCATCACAGCCAGGTGTGGGACATTTAATCTCTCGCTTCTCAGGTCTTGCTGCATCTGAAACACACACAGAACACGTGAGAAATTATAAAGGAATCAGACGTTTTATAATTCCTCTATTTTGTTCTTGTATACTTTTATTGTTTTCATGCTAAGCAGAGGTTTTTTAACTTTCTATGTAAAATCTTTCATGCTAAGGGGGGTGTTAATATTTCTAAGAAAGTCAAATACATTGATCCTTTTGTTTCCATTTTATTTAATTTTTACCAGCCTTGAGGGCCTGCCTATTTAAAAGATGCTTAATTTGTATGTTTGTTAAGAAAAAGGCCAAATATAAAGAAAATCTAAATAGAAATATAAAGCTCAACCCCCTTATAACGCAGTGCTTGGGGTCCAAAGAATCACATCGCGCTATAAGCGGATCGCGTTAAAAATAATGTACAATTGTATGCATTGTACAATAAAGTATTTAAGACACCAATAATCGTGTTGTAAAGTATTCATAAATACCAAAAGTGTTATAAGCGGATTCGCGTTATAACGGAGTTGAGCTGTATAAAGATATGTTAGTTTTTATTAGGATTCCTTCTTGTTGGCTCCAGTATGAAAGCAAAGTAACAAGGTTTGAGCTTGTCCACTGTGAACGCGAAAAGTTAATGTACAACTAGATATCAAAACTAAGGATGACACCAAGAATAAACAGGAAAGATTGTTTTTTCAATTGCATGCGTGCTAATCTGTTTTCTGTGAGCTAATGGACAGTCACATAGATTCTTTACCAATTCCACCATCATTGTAGGAAAACACTGCTACGAGGAGAGTTGTATTATAACAGCTTTAAAATGAATCAAAGAAAGAAAGAAGCACTCTAAAAATGAGTACGGCACATAAATTGCTTCTGAAGCAGAAAATATTGGATTTTACTCTTGGCAGTATTGTAATGACACATTGCAGAAACACATCTCAAGAATGCTTCATGTTCTGGAAATCTACCACGCTTTACATCAAAGGATGAGAAACATGGCGCACTTGGAAAATGTATCCCTGCAATCTAATGGCTCATGACAAGTCTTCCTGGCTAAGATTAGCAGGCAATAAATGTTATTTTTTTTCCTCTATAATATTTGTGCCTCTCTTTCAGGTGTAAATGTTTAGTCTTTACACAGATAAAACCGAATGGGTCCACTTTGACCACCCAGTCCTCCAACACTGTAGTCTCTCTGTTTCTTATGTTCTTGTGTAGATCGAAACCTTTGTAGGAACAAATATATATATTTTGTATATAGCTTCTGATATTTTGGTCTGCGCCACCTCCATGTATTTTAAACACAGAAATAGGTTTACCGTAAAAGTTTTTTCTGATGTCCATCGATCTGTTTTGTTTTTCATCCGCTTGGAAATTCTGGATGTTGTCTGCAGGGGTTCTGCTGGGCTCCCGGACAACCTTAACTTGTTCGGCTTTTAGAGCAATGGCTTGCTCCAAAAGCCCAAGGTTTCCTCTGGTCATCATGTCGTACATCTCAGACTCATCCGTCACAGCTGATTTCTGTGAATGGCTGTCATCGTCTTTATCATCGTCTGACCTGACTTCCACAATGACTGAATATTCGGGTTTAGGACTGAATTGTCCTTCACAGTGGATTTTGGGGGAGTCCTGAGAAGCACGGGGCATTTCTTGGGTGACCATGTCAGACGGTGGTTCCTCTTCTTCCTCTTCATCCTCATCCAGGTCATCATCGTCCTCATCCAGTTCATCATCATCTTCTTCATCGTCCTCTTCATCTTCCATATCCTTTTGAAGCTTGCAGGCGTCATCACAGTTGACTTCATCCCTCGGTTCAAGACATGACTCACTGCTTCGTTCACTGGTCACCTCAATTACCTCTTCTGCATCTTCAGTCTGAATGATGATCTCTTTCTCACAGACCTCTTCCACCACTGTTTCCTCTACCTCCTCCTGGACTATCTGTACAACACCAGCACTTGGTTTGGGAGTCTCCAGCTCACTTTCTGGCAAATGCCCTTCTGAGACAAGTGTTTCTTTAGCTATTTGGCCCAGGTTTAAGAGAGAGTTGGCAATGATTTCTTGATAGCTGCTGTAATTGGCTTTTGCACAGGAGCTTGTTTCATTGTTAGATGTAAGCTCTTCGCAGGTTGCTTTTACTGAGCTTTCAGCTGTAATGCAAAACAACAAAAGGTTATCTTTATCCTGCCTTGTTCTGTAATTACTCCATGGAATAAATGGGTCTTGTAATTATGTAGCTAGAAAAACTGCTGAAACAAAACCTTAATTAACAAAGTCACGGTCTAATGAAAAGGAGACTAGTTCACGGATATCCAACAGGTTATAGTAGTAGCTGTTTTGTATCCAAGCTTGTACATAAATCAGGCAACCAACTTTAAGCTTGCTACACTCTCTTAATGACAGCTTACCATTATAAGAAAAGTGAGACTGTAAGCTCTTTAGGGTATGAATTTATAGTACCTGTAATACTTTATCTCTTCTTTTTTTCAATAAAAAACAATGATAATGTATCTAAGAGTCCTGTAGACATAACACCTTTTGTAGGCCCTGGGGACATTCCATGGCTCTTAATATCTGTGGTCTACTTTGTATCACTTGCTTTGTAACTAATAAAAGGATGATGTGTGTAAGACTCCTAAAGGTAGTGCACCTTCTACAGGTTCGGGGCTTGGGACATCTTTGGGTTCCGTAGTTTCCGATTCCTCCTCCGTCTCATCCAATGTCCCTTCAGAGTCATCTGTGCCGGACTCCTCCTCCTTCGCCTCAGTTTCCTCGCTGCCGTCGCTGTCCACATTGTAGCCCTCGTCCAGAGCCAGCTTAAGCGGGTGAGACTTCCTTTTGGATGGGTGGTGCTCGGCGTCGGCGTCCTCCAGCTTTCTTTTCCGCGCCAGGGGGCAACTTTGTAAACTGTGAAACGGCAACAAGACAGATGCTGCTGGGAAGATAGTCCACAATTTTTTTTCTATATATTTATTTTTCAGGGAATTCCAAATAAATGGTCTCATTGATCAGGGACACTGCAGGCAATGATCCGCCTCTTAAAACATAATTTGGCATCCACTTTGCTTTTTTGTTCATTATTATAAAATTTGGCAAATTTGAAATTTTTTAAAAAAAAGGGAAGTTTTACCAGTTCGGTCAATTTATCTAATTCCGCTAACCGGGTCCAAAAAATATATTACAAGTTATCCACATTTATTATGAAATGATACTGTTGTTTTCTATGGCCACAATTTTCTTTACAAGTTAGCAATGGCAACTGCAACTTTGCACATCCAGGACTGAGTTCTACCAAGCACAGCAAGCGCACAATGCATTGTAATTCAGTGACGTTTCAGGCCTTTTCCTGTTCAGACTTAAATGCCTAAAATGTGTTTGACTTTTTGACATGTTCCATGTTAAGATTGTAGTGTTTTTGGTTAAATGACCGAGTACTACGCCTGTCACACAAGCCTAACATACAGTATCTTACATCAACTTACATAGCTTGATAAAAGCTGGGTTACTTTAGTGTCTGTGTAACACCCTATAAATTCATATTTTATATCAAATCTGTGGAACAATCACTAGCAGTGATTAGATCAAAATAAGGTGTGTTGAGGCACTGAAGGGGTTAATCTTTCTAGCAGACCCCACGTTATGCCATTCAGTTTTGCCACCTCACACTTCCTCTGCACCTTTGTTCCCTGTCGTCAGAAGGGGCAGCTGGAGTAACAGTTCTAAGCTGGGGTATCTGAGGGCCCTTACAACAAGCTGCCTCCATGCTACTGTTTGACCCTTTGCAAGTTTCTCCCCCTGGTTATCAGTGAGTACTGTAACTCACTGGTGGGTTTCTAAATGGAAGAAAATATCACAGCATATACTGCAGGGTAAGAGGAAGGATACACAGTGCATGTAGTAACTGAAACTAGTGGTGGAGGGGGGCATCTTTAGCTCAGTTGCCCCAGGCTTCTTAAAGCCCTACTGCAGCCCTGTATTCTTATGTAGATGTCATACCTGTGTGCTGCATATGCAGTGCTAAAGCATCAGCTTTGTGCATCCAAAATTTACCTTCTATGTCTTGCATATTTTCCCCTTATATGTCCTGAGCCGTTACATCCTGGGGTGGGGCAGCTTGGGAGAATAGAAATGAGAACAAAGATTATTTGTGACTTCGTCCCTTCTTTCATGGCGCAGGAACTGAAGTCAGCTAGGGAACGTAAACTCATCCACCAATCAGCTAGGGAACGTAAACTCATCCACCAATCAGCTAGGGAACGTAAACTCATTCACCCACCAGCTAGGGAACGTAAACTCATCCACCAACCAGCTACGGAATGTAAACTCATCCACCAATCAGCTAGGGAACGTAAACTCATCCACCAACCAGCTACGGAATGTAAACTCATCCACCAACTAGCTAGAGAACGGAAACTCAGCCACTAACCAGCTACGGAACGTAAACTCATCCACCACCCAGCTACGGAACGTAAACTCATCCACCAACCAGCCACGGAACGTAAACTCATCCACCTACCAGCTACGGAACGTAAACTCATCCACCTACCAGCTACGGAACGTAAACTCATCCACCAACCAGCTACGGAACGTAAACTCATCCACCAACCAGCTACGGAACGTAAACTCATCCACCACCCAGCTACGGAACGTAAACTCATCCACCAACCAGCTACGGAACGTAAATTCATCCACCTACCAGCTACGGAACGTAAACTCATCCACCACCCAGCTACAGAACGTAAAGTCATCCACCTACCAGCTAGAGAACGTAAACTCATCCACCAACCAAGGAATGGAAACTCATCCACCAACCAGCTACGGAACGTAAACTCAGCCACTAACCAGCTACGGAACGTAAAGTCATCCACCAACCAGCTACAGAACGTAAAGTCATCCACCTACCAGCTACGGAACGTAAAGTCATCCACCTACCAGCTACGGAACGTAAACTCATCCACCACCCAGCTACGGAACGTAAACTCATCCACCTACCAGCTATGGAACGTAAACTCATCCACCAACCAGCTACGGAACGTAAACTCATCCACCTACCAGCTACGGAACGTAAACTCATCCACCACCCAGCTACGGAACGTAAACTCATCCACCTACCAGCTACGGAACTAAACTATCCACCTACCAGCTGAGAACGTACTCACCCAACCAAGGAATGGAAATCATCCACCACCAGCCGGAACGTAAATATCCACCACCCAGCTATGGAACGTAAACTCATCCACCAACCAGCTAGGAACGTAAACTCATCCACCTACCAGAACGGAACGTAAACTCATCCACCACCCAGCTACGGAACGTAAACTATCCACCTACCAGCTACGGAACGTAAACTCATCCACCTACAGCTAGAGAACGTAAACTCATCCACCAACCAAGGAATGGAAACTCATCCACCAACCAGTACGGAACGTAAATTCATCCACACCCAGCTCGGAAGGAAAGTCATCCACCAACCAGCTACGGAACGTAAACTCATCCACCTACCAGCTACAGAAACATAAAACTCATCACCTACCAGCTACGGAATGTAAAATCATCCACCAACCAGCTACGGAACGTAAACTCTCCACCACCAGCTAGGGAACGTAAACTCATCCACCACCCAGCTACGCGAACGTAAACTCATCCACCAATCAGCTAGGGAACGTAAACTCATTCACCCACCAGCTAGGGAACGTAAACTCATTCACCAATCAGCTAGGGAACGTAAACTCATCCACCAACCAGCTACGGAATGTAAACTCATCCACCACCAGCTACACGGAACGTAAACTCATCACCAACCAGCTACGGAACGTAAACTCACACTACCAGCTACGGAAACGTAAACTCATCAACCACCAGCTACAGAACGTAAAGTCATCCAACTACCAGCTAGAGACGTAAACTCATCCACCAACCAAGGAATGGAAACTCATCCACCAACCACTACGGAACGTAAACTCAGCCACTAACCAGCTACGGAACGTAAGTCATCCACCAACCAGCTACGAACGTAAAGTCATCCACCTACCAGTACGGAACGAAAGTCATCCCACTACCAGCTACGGAACGTAAACTCATCCACCAACCAGCTACGGAACGTAAACTCATCCACCTACCAGCTAGGAACGTAAACTCACCACCAACCAGCTACGGAACGTAAACTCATCCACCTACCAGCTACGGAACGTAGAACTCATCCACCACCCAGCTACGGAACGTAAACTCATCCACCTACCAGCTACGGAACTAAACTATCCACCTACCAGCTGAGAACGTACTCACCCAACCAAGGAATGGAAACTCATCCACCAACCAGCGGACGTAAATATCCACCACCCAGCTATGGAACGAAACTCATCCACCAACCAGCTACGGAACGTAAACTCATCCACCTACCAGCTACGGAACGTAAACTCATCCACCACCCAGCTACGGAACGTAAACTCATCCACCTACCAGCTACGGAACGTAAACTCATCCACCTACCAGCTAGAGAACGTAAACTCATCCACCAACCAAGGAATGGAAACTCATCCACCAACCAGCTACGGAACGTAAATTCATCCACCACCCAGCTACGGAACGTAAAGTCATCCACCAACCAGCTACGGAACGTAAACTCATCCACCTACCAGCTACAGAACATAAACTCATCCACCTACCAGCTACGGAATGTAAACTCATCCACCAACCAGCTACGGAACGTAAACTCTCCACCTACCAGCTAGGGAACGTAAACTCATCCACCACCCAGCTACGGAACGTAAACTCATCCACCACCCAGCTAGGGAACGTAAACTCATCCACCTACCAGCTACGGAACGTAAACTTATCCACCTACCAGCTACGGAACGTAAACTCATCCACCAACCAGCTAGAGAACAGAAACTCAGCCACCAACCAGCTACGGAATGGAAACTCAGCCACCAACCAGCTACGGAACGTAAACTCATCCACCTACCAGCTACGGAACGTAAAGGCATCCACCTACCAGCTACGGAACGTAAAGGCATCCACCTACCAGCTAGGGAACGTAAACTCATCCACCAACCAGCTAGAGAACGGAAACTCATTCACCAACCAGCTAACGACTGTAAACTCATCCACCAACCAGATAGGGAATGGAAACTCCTCCACCAACCAGCTAAGGACTGTAAACTCATCCACCAACCAGCTAGGGAATGGAAACTCATCCACCAACCAAGGAATGGAAACTCATCCACCAACCAGCTAGGGAACGTAAACTCATCCACCAACCAGCTAGGAAACAGAAACTCATCCACCAACCAGCTAAGAAACGTAAACTCATCCACCAAGTATCTAAGGAATGGAAATTCATCCACCAACCAGCTAAGGAACAGAAACTCATCGACCAACCATCTAGGAAACAGAAACTCATCCACCAACCAGCTAAGGAATGGAAGCTCCTCCACTAAGCAGCTTTTTCTCATCCCTTTTTATTGTATTTTGTAATGCTGATGAGCCATGTGACCTCTTTTGCTTCAAATTAATGAAACACTTCACCCCATTTATTTAAATGAATGGTTCATTATAGTTTCATGAGTATGTTTAAATAAAGATTTGAATGTGTATGAGCACAATGTTAGACACCTTCCTTGTGTCTTAACTCTTTGAGTGCTATAGAAGTTGCTGGCATGAACCAGCTGCATGCTCTAGAAATATAGAACATGCACGTATATTATCAACTAATATGTGTCAGGTCTCCCAGTACTGATGGGCTAACATAGTCAGTTTGTATTATTGGATTTTTATGTTCTTGGTTCTGATCATTCCCCTCTATCCTGTTTCTTGACTCTCATTTAAATGCAGCCAGTGCCCAGATCCCAATTAGTCGAGTACTCGTCCAGTTAATCATCCACTTAGCTGACATCTGCATTAGGGACTGTGGGGCATACAAGGATGACCCGCAAATGTGTCACCAGTTTCAACTGTCGCTACAATGACACTGAGTGTGAAGCAGGGGAACCTGGTTGAATTCCCGGTGTCGGCTCCTTGTGACCTTGGGCAAGTCACTCTATCTCCCTGTGCCTCGGGCACATAGATGGTAAGCTCTGCAGGGCAGAGACCCGGGCCTTTAAAAATTCTACATACAGCTCTGTGTATACTGTCAGCGCTATACAAGAAAAAACTATTATTATTACTACCCATGTGAACAGTAATAAAATGAAAGGCTCTGAGATGTTTCCAAAGTTTGAATGCAGTGTTGGCTGGTGAAGTTGATTAAAAAAATATTATTTAAGAAACAATATCTATAACTGCACAACTGGCTTTGTACCAAAGGCTCAGCACAAAAACAAGTTCTATGGAATAGACAATGCATACCGATTTGATTATGAGCGTGTGGTACTAATTCCTAACGATAGATAGTGTGGCATAGCAGTTACAAAGTTGCAGTGACCAGGGCTAATTTCTAAAGCAAATTTGTACCATGTTTTTAAGACTATAAAATAAAAGGAATATTTCTTTAAGCTGGGTATTTGAGACAGCCTCTGAATAGGACACGCTGTGCTGCAGAAGAGAGGCCTAGTGGAGATCCACGCTGGAACATGTGAGGTCAGGCACTACTCTTTGCATGCTCTTACCTCACTTCCTGTCCTATGAGCTCCGCTGGGACCACTGGGGAGAAGCACATAACAATATGTATTAGTGCCAATCGCCGACGTGCACAGAGCGTTACGTACACACATTTCGACCTCTTCTACACGCGTAGAGGTCACGCAGGTTATTGGTTCTAGATCTGAGCAAATACCCATGGGTACACACAGACCATACTGTCACAATGTCATTGAATATAAACATGGATCTAAAACTAGTACTTTCAGACTTTACGGGATTCAGCTCGGCATTGTCTCCCATCATTCCACTGGTATATTGCTGCTTACTGCCCACAGTTACCGCTCATGCAGTTTGGGGGAGTAGGCTATTTAATGCTTGCTGCTCTGCCATGCTGTCTCTGTTAGTCATGTAAGAAATGTACAGATTGGAGTCTCGGGCTCATTTTCATGGAATCAGCGTGTGTGTCCCTGCTTCTCAAACCAGTGTAGCTTTTAGCGGTGATCCCCGGAGAACACTCACATCACACTCTGCAGCTCTGCACTCTGTAGATGAATGCTTGTAAGTAATTAAGGGCTTTTCAGAATGAATTAATCATACATCTCGGTTTGTTATTAAGGAACTTTTTTTTGTGAATGAATCTGATGATGTATGACTTGCATGAGAAGTACGTGGCTCCGTGTTATCTTCTAAGAGCAACCTGCCGCCTGCAGCGCAAAGGAACAGCGCGCACTTACCTCTGATTGTTTTAGACCGCGTGCGTGTTCTTGTATCATCATTTTCTACATTCATCTGGAATTATAAAGAGTTTACGGGAAACATCACTTATATCGTTGCTATTGTATTTTCACAATGTGCCCACCATGCACTTTATTATGCAAGTACAGTATAAGGACAATTAAAAATATTGGTAAAATGTAATCCCGTTGCATCTTACAATGTCGTTAGTGCATATTTACATACATTTTAATGCCAAACTATTTCGGATCATGCATCCGGTCTGCAGCTTCTGTAAAGGAGGGGTGATGAGGAATTCTGATATTATCACTGCTATTAGTATTATTAAATTAATTATGGTCAACCTGAGGCACAAGAAGGTAAAGGCCACACATGTAATATGCTCTTGCAATCGCGTCCTAGAGCTGGAGAAGAATTCTGCTCCACGTTAATTGATGGGACTGAAATCTTCTCCAGCCCTGGGAAAACGGATTCAGAACACATTAAAATTTGAATAGGGGCCACAGTGCTTTGTCCAGAATCACAGCGGCAGTTATGCAGGAAACCTAATTACATGACGTGGGAAATGGGGTTCTGGACCAAAAACTAGATTTTGATGGAAATAATCGTATTTCTTAGAATGGGATTACATTGAAGTCTATGAGACATCCTTCCAATGAGTGAGACATCCTTCCAATGAGTGAGACATCCTTTCAACGAGTGAGAGTTGTTAGGCCTGTAGGTGGACTAATACAACGAAGGCCGAATGTATTGTGGTTCCTTTGCAAATTGATATTGTGATACAATATTACCATCTATGGAAAATAGGTACCACCTTTGCATGTTACTATTAAGCCATCTTCTGTGACACTGTTACAAGTGATACATGATATGTGCTATTGTTTTATGGTGCCATATGTGACTATTGGTATTTGATCTGTGAGATTATTGGTGATTGATATTGTGATACAGTTACAAGTGACATCTGCACTTTGGCTGGAACCATGTCTTGTTTGGCGTGGCTGGCCATTGCTGTCAAATCCTTTCTTTTACAACTCGGATGTCTCTCTCTTCAGCCCCACCAACACCTATTGCTGACATACAAAGAACAATTGTCTCACGTCCAATATATATTAACAAAGTGCCACTCTCCCTCTCTCACTGCGGCACGGAAACACTGATGTATGTCTCTTGCTGGAAGCAAAAGCAAAACAACCCTCTGGAGCAACGTGAGCTCCTGATCAACGCAAGCCTTGTACTGCTGCAGCACCGAGCATGTTTATTAACAGCCTCCCCGATCCACGAATTCATACTCATTTCTACATCCAAAGACTAGGCGACCTCAAGCCCCTCACCGTCCGTATACTGTGCTGCCAGAGTGGCCAGAAATACATTGGAAAGCAATGCCGCACTAAGCCTGTTTGTCGGAAAATGGATCCGGTATCATTGGCCTCTATGGCCACAAAGGAGATTAAGTGGCAGTCCGTCCAAAAAATGTTTTAAGGAAAATAGTTTTCATTATGGTAGTACAAGCTGTACCAGCCCGGAAGAAGGTAACTCCCCCCCTCCTCCCCTTTATGCAATATCTCCATCGTGTTCAATCATGAGCTTTTTTTTTAATTTATTTCTTTTATTTCTATTCTTTTAATGTAGCAAAAAAGATGCCACCCCCTTTCCAATGAAATAAAAAAATAATAGTTGGGCTTTTGTTTGATTATTTTCCCCTAAATCTATTTTTGATGGTCATCTGCTGCCATTAGGTTGGTTCATTTCCCGTCATAACAAACTAAAAAAAAAAAAAAGACTTTAAATAACAAAGCAGAAAACGTTTAGTTGGACAGAAGAATCCGTAATGGTGATACAGAAAAAAAAATCACCCTGCTCACTTATAATATATCAAAAGAATATGTGTATGTTGAAAACCATGAATACTTCAAATATATAGTGTTGAATAAAAAAAAAATACAATCAATACATGGAAACAAAATTGTGATGGCGTGGGGCAGGGGGGAGGTTTCCCCTACGTCAAGAGCCCTTTTTAAAGGCACTTCAAAGACCAGACTAGTAGGGTTATCTGATGAAGGGGTGGGTACCCCAAAACATCACACCTTTGCTACATTTGCCTTGGGTAGGATGTCACTGACTGCATTTTTGTTTTCATGTATTATTTGTATTTACTTGATTTTTTACAAATGTTTTATTCAACATATAATATCCAAAGTAATCATTTTTTTAATATACATATATTCTTTTGATATATTTTGACTGAGCTGTGTCCTTTCTCCCCCCTCTCTCTGCATTGTGATCTTTCGGTTGGTGTTGGAGGCTCCCTGCCACACCTCATTTCATATTATTATTTTTTGGTTTGTTTTCAGCTCCTCTTGTTTATTCTCTATATGTTCTAACGATGAAAGACCCTACCAAGCAGAATTTGATTATGGGTTTCTATGAGTGAACACACTTTCAAGGCACAGCCACAGAATTCGACATGACTGCGGGCTTTGATGAGAACACAAGATGATGTTACCAAAGCCACTTTGTGTTTGTTTGCAAAGCATAAAGCATTTCTTTCAGTGGATCGCCCTTGGATGATCTCCAGACTCTTCCACTTCCTGGGAGTGAAGCGAGTCTAACGGATCTGCACTTTAATTCTAGTGTGTGCATACAGCAACCCGCACACATTTCTCCACACAACATGCAGCTATCACAGGGCACCATTCTACATTGGCGCATTCTGAGTTGGCACGGAATTGACTCGCCTATTGGGACTAACGATAAAATGGAAGTCCGTTATTTATTGTGGGTTTTAACTTTGCTCAGATTACAATAAACTAAAGAGCCGCCTGTGAGAAATGGAGATTGGATGTCGTCAGTGGCACTAACTTTTCACGGGTTGGCGAGAGTTCTTCAATAGATGTAAGAGTGTGTGTTCAGAGTTTCCCAAACCTCGCAGGTCTCTTCTTCAGTTGTAAACACTGCAAGTATTATGTACTAACATAATATATATATATATATATATAAAATATATATATATATATATATATATATATATATATATATATATATTATACAGTTATAGATATATATCATATATATAATATATCTATATATAGAGTATTATATTCTATATATATATTTGTGTTACGTCAAAAATGTCAGCGCTAAAAAGTAATACAAATGTTAAAATAATGTGTGTATTACCCACCCCCCCCCTCCTATCCCCTTGCTTATTTTTGTTTCCCCCCCTCCCTCCTTTTCTTTTCTGTATCCCGCTGATAAATCCAATAAAAATTTTTTGGGAGTTTCAAAAATAAAAAGTGTTTGTATTTATAAAGATGTCATACAGCGCATAATTTGTTTTTTTAAAGGATTTTTGACGCATCTCATGTGAAATATGGATTGGTACAATTTAAATGAAGTTTTTTTTTTATTTTTTAGAGCTAGTAATACTTTAATGTTATTAGTGTAATATTATTTATAATAGTCATACTGTGAAAATAATGTTTTAAACCTATATAATAAAATATCTGTGCCGCATCCAATATATTTTTGGGTTGATACAAAGCAGCTTCATTCTGTGCCAACACTTTACGACAAATTTAACTTGGTGAGTGATTTTGACACACTTTTCATTGATTTTGTACTGCACACAAATATTATTTCTGAAATACATACCCTTTACATCAGTACTCCAAACACCGTCCATTTCTGCCCCCCACCAATACTCCATTCACCTTCTTTCTCTCTCTCTCTCTACTCCTCCTTATTGATGCTTGGGATATGTCTCCTAATCCTGGACCCAGCCATACACACATCTGCTCTGACCCACGCCTCCCTGCCACCTCTTCCCCTGCTAATGGTATTAACCCATCTAATGTAATACCGACCAACCTTAAAACTCACATTGCAAAAGAAGCCTCCCAATAGCCTTGACTCGTGGTTACTGTCCCACACCCACAGTCACACCTACCAACCATCAAGGCCAGGCACTGCCATCTACTGCACTTATTCCCTCACCTGCTGTCTCTGTAAGTCTCCCAACATACCACTTAGATTGTAAGCTCTTCGGGGCAGGGATTTCCTTTCCTATTGTCTGATTTAGCTGCACTTATTTTATTATTACAATTCTCCGTACTGTATTCTTTGTGAAGCGCTGAGTACACTTTTGGCGCCATATAAATAAAGATATACATACATACATACATTTCTGTGTGCTAAAACATGAGCAAAATTATTTTGGGGCGCTGATGGAGACATTTGAGCTTAGTACAAAAATCGATTATAATCATCTGTCGCACACACAAACGTTTGCCAGACACAAGGCTGTACCTTCTCTTGATGTCTTTAGCTAAGCCTTGTGTTTTGCAAACGGGTGATGATATCGATGTGTGCTATTTTTGTGCTTTTTGCGATCCTGGCACATGTCCAGCCAGCACCTACATTTATTACTGACTTGTATTCTAGAATCGGAGAAGTTGCTTTTTCTATGCTCGGGTGAGATTGGTTCTTGGTACACAGGCGTACACATGCGCTATTGAATCTTTGACATTGACCCCAAAAAAGCCATTTGTGCCACTTAGCAAATAGGCCTTTATTACACCTGTGCGGACTTTATCGTGAGCCGTGGAAGCGGCAGATTTAAATTCAAGTTGTGTGCGTGTGAGCGATTTGTTAGCTTTAAAGTTTGGTTTTCCGATGAGCGGTTCTCCCCCCCGGGGGTGTCCTCCCTGCTGCTCGATTTAAATATCCCTGACAGCGAGCCCTTTGTTAGCGACATTCAGAACACAATTAAACAGCAGTCGTTTCCTCTGTGGGTGACACAAAGGAAGACGTCGCCGCCCACGTGACATGCTGGCTGCTTCTCATCGTTGAATGGATCTCCTCGGAAGTCTTTAGCTAGTGTAACACATCTCTAGCCAACACTCACGCTAAACATGTCAGCCTACCTACTGTACACTGTCTTTCAGATTTGCCTACACACTATTTGATGAATATGCCGCCCTAAATAATGATATAAAGTATTTCATTTCACATCAGACCCAGAAAAAGAACATTCTTTGCTATACAAGGATAACAGGGATCTCCTGATGATGTAAATGCTGCATTTTCTAGATATAATTAGAATCTCTGCATACTTTAAGTATTGCAACAGACTTTGGGCCATTTTTACTAAGCGGTGATAAGCCAGCAGACACGCCACGGGGTTGTAAAGTACCCCTAAGGCCCATTCATTGGAACGGGAAATAATGTCTTACGGTGCCATGAGCTTTCTCAATGCTTGGCACTGCTTTGTAATGATGCCTGTCAGGTTTTGCAATGTGTTGCATGCATCTCGAGCACTGACCCTGTGCAGTAATCAAAGACTCTTCGTACCTTGGACTCCCGGCTGCTTAATCTCCTCGTTGTTTCACAGCTGTTTATCCTCTCGCCGCGGGTCCACCTTTGGTTTAGTAGCTCACCGCGGAACTCATTTTCTGTGGGTACCAAGAAAAGAACAGGAGATTTAGGGAACGGGGAAGGCAAAGGTTTGAAAGAATGCCCTGTGCTCCGTTACTTTGTATCAATCTCCCAGACAGGAATTGTATGTATGTATATCTTTATATACAGGTAGTCCTTGTTATCCAACGTTTCACTTTACAACGAATGGCATATCCAACGCTTTACAATGCAACCCTACGGGCCGTTTTACGAGGCCGGAACGCGTTATCCGACTACTGAATGCGTTATCCAACGCTCACCGCCACTGATTAACATGGGACTCACTTTACAACGGTTTCACTATCCAACGCTACTTCCAGAACAGATTCCGTTGGATAACCGAGGACCGCCTGTAGTGTCATTCATGTACATAGCGCTTCACAGGCATTGTCCGTTTCTACCTTCCTTGTGTGAGGGGAGAAGGTTGTTGACACACATGATAATCAGACTTCTGAATTGTTTGAACTGCAGCACATCTTTCTGTCAATGTTTTTCTCTTTTTATCGGGCAGGTTGAAGTTGCTTATTATCATTATAATAGCATGTTCTTGTATAGCGCTGCTAGTTTTACGTAGCGCTTTACAGAGACATTTTGCAGGCACGCATCACTGCCTCGTAGAGCTTACAATCTATGTTTTTGGTGTCGGAGGCACAGGGAGATAAAGTGACTTGCCCAAGGTCACAAGGAGCCGACACCGGGAATTGAACCAGTACCAGTCAGTGTTTTTTACTCACTGGTCCGCTCCTTCTCCCCTGAGATAGACAAGTGTTTTGAGTGTATGACGACGCTTGTAGGAGAGCTTTCTTGCATCTGACACCGATGGAATAAAATAGAATAATGATGCACACACAAAAAAAAATCTGAAGACTATAACTGTGTGAAAACAGCGTGCGAAATTAAACTGGATGATCAACTGGTCATACGGATTATGTGTTCCCACAAACGTCGGCAGCGCCCCCGCTATTCTTATATTCGACAAAATGCAAAACAAGTGTATTCAGAAACAAATAAACACAATCCCAAATCTCACTCAGAAACGAGTCAACGCTAGAGAGTTCGAAATATACATTGTTTGTCTTCACCTGACACCGTGAGTTATTTCAAAGGTCTGAGACAGGGAGAAGCGGGTGTTACTGCGGGTTTCTTTTGGGAGGGGAGGAGGTTACCTAAGCAGTTGTCTGCACTATTGCAGTTTAATTAATAAAAAAGACCTTCGTCCCAGGGGGTGTGTGTGTATGTCAGTGTGTGTGTGTCAGTGTGGGTTGCAACAAGCCAGTCTCTAAGTAAAGCGTTAAAATGCAAATTCTCTGAGCTCATTGCTGACACATAACCGAAAATAGAAACGGAAATCTTCTCGAGCTTACAAGAGCAAATCAAAGCAAATGTTCTGCAGAAATGTTCTGCCCTGTCACCAAAACCAGAATGGCCAAATCCCTTGCTGCCAAATATTAATGAGTACTTGGATTTATTCGCTAGCTGCAGTTTAAATACTGTATGATGCTTCAGAAGAGACTGCAATAGGGGTTCAGAACCCATTTGGGCCGAGTACATTTTAAACGTGTAGGCTGCAATAGCTGTGGGATTCCTAGAAACAGGATTCCCATGTGTGCTTTAAGTTAGGTTTTGAGGAACATCTTTTTGGTTTTAGTTTAAGGCAGGAGACAAACATTAGATGAAACTCAACAGATGAATGGAGTGTATTCAGAGCACTCACATGTTAAACGGACAATCTTTAGCCAAAAATGGTAAAGAAAGAGAAAAATGAGGTACCCATGTATGGAAAAAATACAAAAAGGCTTTATTGGGGCATAGATGAATGACAAAAACATAGACAAGAAAGTCCTACCAACGCGTTTCACGCAAGTGTTTGCGCTTTCTCAAGGAGCTGCACTGTATTAGATGAAACTCCCATGACTTAGGAGGCAGCTTTCGCCAGCCTGCGAGGAGGTGGCTAATTTTCTGATTTAAATTATAATAGTGACTTTGTTATTATAACTTAGTAATATTTGCATGACTTCTCTTCCACTTGCAAAGCAAAGATCTTCAGAAAACGCTTAGATTGCAAGCTCGTCGGGGCAGGGACTCCTTTTCCTAATATTACTTGCATGTCTGAAGCGCTTATTCCCGTTATGTGACGCGTGTTATGTACATGCATGCCGCTATAGGAATAAACAAATACATACAGTACACTACATCCATGGTCTGTGTCAGGTACTAAAGGGGAGAAAGTTACAATGTTATTAATACTAAATTCTAGATGAGTAACGTGAAGCACAACAAGATAAAGAGATATGACTAACATCACACTATGAGTAACGGAGGCGTGATAAGCACACACACAGATTGGTGTTAAACTTTAACACCGTAACCACCAATCCACATGTCCTGGCCGCTGTTTCCTTTGGCTATGACGATGTGGTACAATGTGACACAAGAAAGGCAGAGAAGTGGTTCCACGGATTTAAAAAATGCAATAATTAAATAAAGTGTCCAAGTTTCAGCTGTCACAGCAGCCTTTGTCGAGGAGTGGCATGAGTCTCTACTCTTCCTTCCCTGTGTCTCCTGTACCTGGGATAGCAGCGGGCCTTCCCTGTGTCTCCTGTACCTGGGATAGCAGCGGGCCTTCCCTGTTATCCTGTACATGGATTGGCAGCGGGCCTTCCCTGTTATCCTGTACCTGGGATTGCAAGCGGCTTCCCTGTGTACCTCTACCGGATAGCAACCGAGCCTTCCCTGTGTCTCCTGTACCTGATTGCAGCGGGCCTTCCCTGTGCATCCTGTACCTGGATTGCAGCGGGCCTTCCCTGTGTCTCCTGTACTGGGATAGCCGCGGGCCGTCCGTGTATCCTGTACCTGATACAGCGGGCCTCCCTGTGCATCCTGTACCTGGGATTGCAGATGACCTTCCCTGTGTATCCTGTACCTGGGATTGCAGTGGCCTCCCTGTGTATCCTGTACCTGGGATAGCAGCGGGCCTTCCCTGTGTATCCTGTACCGGGATGCAGCGGCCTTCCCTGTTTCCTGTACCGTGGAGTGGGGCCTTCTGTGTCTCCTGTACCTGGGGATATGCAGCGGGCCTCCCTGTGTTATCCTGTACCTGGGATAGCACCGGGCCTTCCTGTCATCCTGTACCTGGGATTAGCAGCGGCCTTCCCTGTGTATCCTGTACCTGGGTTGCCTGGGCCTTCCCGTGTATCCTGTACCTGGGATAGCAGTGGGGCCTTCCCTGTGTATCCTGTACCTGGGATTGCAGCGGGCCTTCCCGTGTGTCCTCCTGTACCTGGGATAGCAGCGGGCCTTCCCTGTGTTCTGTACTGGATAGCAGCGGCCTCCCCCTGTGTTACCTGTCCTGGGATACAGCGGGCCTTCCCTGTGTCTCCTGTACCTGGGATAGCAGCGGGCCTTCCTGTGTATCCTGTATGGATTGCAGCGGGCCTTCCTCTATCCTGTACCTGATTCATGCGTGCTTCCTGTGTACCTGTACCTGGATGCACGGGCCTTCCCTGGATCCGTACCTGGGATAGCAGCGGGCCTTCCCTGTGTATCCTGTACCTGGGATAGCAGCGGGCCTTCCCTGTGTATCCTGTACCTGGGATAGCAGCGGGCCTTCCCTGTATCCTGTACCTGGATAGCAGTCGGACCTTCCCTGTGTATCCTGTACCTGGGATAGCAGCGGCCTTCCGTTTTTATCCTGTACCTGGGATTGCGCGTGCCTTCCCTGTATATCCTGTACTGGGATAAGCAGGAGGCCTTCCCTGTGGCATCCTGTACCTTGTATGCAAGCGGGCCTTCCCTGTGTATACCTGTCCCTTGGTAGTGCACGGCTTCCCTGTGATCCTGTACCTGGGATTGCAGCAGGCCTCTCCCTCCCTTATGTATCTGTACCTGGAATTATCAGAGCGGCCTTGCGTGTCCCTTACCTCAATTGCCCATTCTTGTTCCTGTACCGATTGCATACGACCTTCCTGTGTATCCTGTCCTGGATTGCAACGGGCCCTTCCCTGTGTATCCTTCTACCTGGGATTGCAAGCGTGCCTTTCCCTGTGTATCCTGTACCAGGGATTGTCAGCGCGGCCTCCCTGTGTATCCCTGTACCTGGTAGCATGCGGGCCTCCCTGTGTATCCTGTACCTGGGATGCAGCGGCCTTCCCTGGTATCCTGTACCTGGATAGCAGCGGGCCTATCCTGTGTACCTGTACCTGGATTGCAGCGGAGCCTTCCCTGATATCCCTGTACCTGGATTGCAGCGGCCTTCCTGTATCCTTACCAGGTGTTGCACCCCGGGCCTTCCTGTGTATCCTGACCTTGGATAGCAGCGGCCTCCTGTGTAATCCTTACCCTGGGATTTCACAGCGGGCTTCCTTAGTATCCTGTACCTGGGATGAGCACGGGCCTTCCCTGTGATCCCGTACCTGGATATGCAGCGGCCTTCCCTGTTATCCTGTACCTGGGATAGCAACGGGCCTTCCTGTGTCTCCTGTACCACTGGGATTGTCCGTTGGGCCTCTGTTCCTGTAGTAATCCTGTACCGGGGATTGCAGGGGCCTTCCCTGTGTCTCCTGTACCTGGGATGACAGCGGCCTTCCCTGTGTTGTCCCTGTACCTGGGATGGCAGCGGGCCTTCCCTGTGTCTCCTGTACCTGGGATGCACGGGCCTTCCCTGTGTATCCTGTACCTGGGATACAGCGCGGGCCTTCCCTGTGTACCTGTACCTGGGATATCAGCGGCCTTCCCTGTGTATCCTGTACCGGGATTGCATCTGGCCTTCCCTTGTATCCTGTACCTGGGACTAGCAAGCGGGTCCTCCTGTCTCCTACCTGGATGCACGGAGCCTTCCCTGTGTACCTGTACCTGGGATGCAGCGGCCTTCCCTTGTATCCCTGTACCTGGGCTTGCGTCTGTGTTTCCTTTCCGACTGATTTCAACGGGGGCCCTTCCTTGTATTACCTTTACCCCACCTGATGAGGCCAGCTGCCTTCCCTGTTTCCGTTCCTGTACCTCTGGAATTGGCAGCTGGCCTCCCTATGTATCCTGTACCTGGGATTGCAGCGGGCTTCCCTGTGTATCCTCTACTTGGATAGCAACGGGCCTTCCCTGTGTATCCTTACCTGGGATTGCAGCGGCCGTCCTGAGTGTCCTGTACCTTGGATAGCAGCGGGCCTTCCTTGTATCCTGTCTCCTGTGCTGCAGCGGGCCTTCCCTGTGTCTCCTGTACTGTATGCCGGGCCCTTCTGTGTATCCTAGCCTGGATGCAGCGGCCTTCCCTGTGTATCCGTACCTGGATGCAAGCGGCCTCCCTGTTTCTCCTGTACCTGTGTATTGTCGATACTGGGCCTTCCCTGTGTATCCGTACCTGGATAGCAATCGGTACCTTCACCGCTTATCCTGTACCTGAGAATTGCAACGGCTTCCCCTGTGTATCCTGTACCTAGGATTGCGCGGGCCTTCCCGTGTCTCCTGTACCTTGGGATACGCACGTGAGGCCTTCCCTGTATCCCCTGTACCTGGGTAGCATTGAGCCTCCCTGTTATCCTGTACCTTGAGTAGCAGCGGCCTTCCCTGTGTCTCCTGTACCTGGATTAGCACGCGGCCCTTCCCTGTGTCCCTGTACACCTGGGTTAGCAGCGGGCCTTCCCCTGTGTATCCTGTACTCGGATTGCAAACGTCCCTTGCTCCTGTACATGGTTCGGGGCAGCTGTGCCTGTACCTTGGATTGACACGGCCTTCCTGTGGTATCCTGTAACCTGGCGATAGCATCGCGGCCTTTCCCTGTGTATCCTGTACCCTTGAGTACCCGCTCCGGATCCTCACATGATCAGGCCCCGTGCCTATGTAACCGGCTCCTTGATGTCGGGATCCGCTTCTTTAACCTGAGGCAGTGCCTCCCTATTGAAGCATCGGTAATCGTATCTCATATTTTTTTGATCTTTGGTGTGCAACATTTTCCCACATTACATTGTACAATGTGACACTACATATAATAATAATAATAATAATAATAATAATAATCCCACTCCAAAAAGTACCTGGGAAAAAAATAGACACAGGATTTTTTTCCCCTAAAAGGATCTTTAAAAAAAATCCTTGAAACTAAAAAAAAGATGGAAAAAAAAAGAACTGGTAAAGCCTGTGTTTCCGCTTAAAGGAATCACCTTCCAATAAATCCATATAATCTATAACCAACAAATATAGGGAAAACCTCAATCGTCAAATAAATCATAAACCCCAAGAGGATACAGGTGAGAAATCAAAGTGTCTTAATCATTTTAAAACAAACATAACATAATACCTCTGAAAATGTAATATATAACTTAAACCAATACATATATTTAAAAAAACGTACGCAGGCTGACACACCCGCTCAGAGAGACGCAACGCCCTTTATCACTGTGACACCACGCCCGAACCACCTCATTTCACTCCGAATCATCGTGTAAACAATGGAAAAGGTAAAAGCAGCAACTGATTTGATTCTTTCAGAGAGAGTGGTGATTATGGGTGATAATGGTATCAGGTAGGGGAATTATGGGGTCAGAATCCTAAAGCAAAGGATATGTTCATAACTGACCAGAAGTCTCAGCATTGACCACTGGCTCAGACTGGTATGAGAGCACTGGAACGACAATGGTTTTCCAACTAATATTTAATAACGTCTTATTTGGTTTCAGAGAGAGGTTAAACATGAATGTTAAATCATAAAGTTATACTGTGACTTTTTTTTTAAATTTATGGTATGGTACTGAAAACTGAATTATGGGCAAAAAGAAAAAATGCTCCTCTCTATAAAGTGATACTTGTATAATTTATTACATTAAAAAAGTGGAACATATATTTGCACATATATATATTTATCACTTTAAACTCTTACAATTGTGCGTGTGAATATTCAATTTATGTATATGGCATTGTTCCCTAGGTGTATATACTTTTTATAATTCCTCTGCTTAGTGACATTATTTTCCATCATAAAGTAGCTGAAGGGAAGCACATATTACATAACGTGTTTCCATTCCAGCACATATGAAATAACGTGTTTCCATTCCAGCACATACTGTATGAGATAATGTGTTTCCATTCAAGATAACGTTTTCCTTCCACTGACTCACGTCCATTCAGCACATATGATACGTGTTTCCATCCAGCACTATGATAACGTGTTCCATTCAGCACATATGATATAACGTGTTTCCATTCGTGTCCATCAGACTATGACCATAACGCGTTCCATTCCAGCACATATGACATAACGCGTTTCCATTCCAGCACATATGACATAACGCGTTTCCATTCCAGCACATATGACATAACGTCTTTTCGCATTCCAGCCCACATATGACATAACACGTTTTCCATTCCTCACATATGACATAACGCGTTTCCATTCCAGCACATATGACTAAACGTGTTTCCATTCCAGCACATATGAGATAACGTGTTTCCATTCCAGCACATATGACATAACGTGTTTCCATTCCAGCACATATGACATAACTGTTTCCATTCCAGCACATATGACATAACGCGTTTCCATCCACACTTGCTCATAAGGAGAAAATATAAGCACTCACAAGCATGTGATTTTGCCACGGTGCACTCGATCCATCACCCGCGATTCAGACAAATAGATAAGGGCGGACCCAATATAAGGTCCAACATCAGACCGAAACGTGATTTTGTATAAACGTGTACCCTTTTTTCACCAGTCTTTGGCACGCTGCCTGCCTGATCATTTTGTCCGTCCCAGCACATACACATAACGTCACACAAGCTTTCACTGGCCCCAATCCTACGTTTTCCGATGGGAAAATACATTTGTGATCAGATCCTGATTCCTCCAGATTCCCTGAGAAAAGCATATACCAACCTCTCCCCCCGAGCCGTAATAAGAAGCCCCGCCAAGGCATCCGCCGACAATAAACAACGGGGCGCCCAAATGCAAAGGAAGCTACGTGTATTTAGTTTACATAATGCTAAAGCAAGGAAGTGGCGTTTCCTTGCAGCTGACCAACCCGAAGATTCGATCTAAGGAGACGTGCCACACACTCCGCACTTTTGGGTGTTCACAGTGAGTGTTGGACAGTCGCGACTGTTTGAGAAAGTCTCAAGGCTTATAAGCTTTGTCAAAAGCACAAGATTGGCTATTTGCACCATATTCCTATAAACGAAATAAAAAATACGCCCATGTTGACGCTGCACATGACACATTGTCGTCGCTCTGAGGGTTTGTGGGTTTAGGATTACTTAAATATTTGTATCGAATCAGGACACTTATTACTAATCAATAATGGTTTGTTCTTGTATAGCGCTGCCAGGATTGTACAGGATTGTACCCACACCCGCGGCTCCACAGCCAATGCCACCCGCTAAAGTGGTATATACTGTATATCATTTTATTTAATGGATTTATAACACGTTTCTTTTACCTTCTAAGCTCTAAAATGTTAAGAATTCAAATAATGTATCATTGCTTTTGTGCAGCGTGCGGCCATTACTACAGAATGACTCGTGCAATGAAGAAGTTACTATTAAATCATACCTTGAAACAATTTGCCCCTGGCGTCTTACTTCAAACAATGCTTCATGTCTTCTCCCTTATGATAATCACCTATTTTCTTGTATTACTGACATCTGCGCACGTGTTTTACAGAGCATTTTTGCAGACATTGAGTCCTGCCACCTTGGGCTTACATCTTGCTTTGCTCTGTGGCACAGTAGATAAAAGTGACTTCCCAAGTCACAAGGAACTGCATCGGGAATCGAACACAGGTTCCCTATTCAACTCCACGCGTCATTGGTTTGCAGAGCCATCAGCCTTCTTTCCTCACTGCAGCTTTACTCACTGATCTCTACTCACTGAGCTTTTACTCACTGAGCCTTTCCACACTGACCTTTTCCTCACTGAGCCTTTCCTCACTGACTTTTACTCACTGAGCTTTCCACCCTGACCTTTCTCACTGAGCCTTTCCTTCCTCACTGAGCTTTTTCACTGAACTTTACTCAGATCCGTTTCCACACTGCCCTTTCCTCACTGACTTTCCTCACTGAGCTTTTACTCACTGAGACCTTTCCACCACCTGACCTTTCGCCATACTGAGCTTTACATCACTGAGCTGTTTACTCACTGAGCCTTCACACGGAGCCTTCCTCCTGAAGCTTTCTACTACTGAGCTTTTACTCACTGACTCCCTTCCACGCCGATCCTTTCCTCACTGAGCTTTTACTCACTGAGCTTTACGTCACTGGCCTTTTCCACGCCGGCCTTTCCTCACGGAGCGTCTACCACTGAGCTTTCCTCACTGAGCTTCTACTCACTGAGCTTTTACTCACTGAGCCTTTCCTCACTGAGCCTTTCCTCACTGAGCTTTTACTCACTGAGCCTTTCCACGCCGAGCCTTTCCACGCCGAGCCTTTCCTCGCCGAGCCTTTACTCATTGAGCCTTTACTCTCTGAGCCTCTACTCACTGGGCCTTTCCTCACTGAGATTTTCCTCACTGAGCCTTTACTCACTGAGCCTTTACTCACTGAGCCTCTACTCACTGGGCCTTTCCTCACTGAGATTTTCCTCACTGAGCCTTTACTCACTGAGCCTTTACTCACTGAGCCTCTACTCACTGGGCCTTTCCTCACTGGGATTTTCCTCACTGAGCCTCTACTCACTGAGCGTTTACTCACTGAGCCTCTACTCACTGAGCCGCTCCTTCAGCCCATGATGTTTATTACAGATTCAGTAACTGTGTTCTTGTCATGAACTGAGTTGTGGTATCTGCATCTGACCTGTCCTGCACAGCATCCAACACGAGGATCATTAGGACCACCTGCCAACATTCAACCCAAGGTCCTAGGACCATCGGAAACTGGAGTCATTGTTGCAGGCTCCTTCAGAAACCTGACATGCAAGTAACACAATAGCTGGAAATGGTGCAGCGTGCAGGGTATCAGTTTAGCCTTCCAGCAAAAGTCATGAGCTATGCATCACTGTGTACTTTATACAAGAGCTGAATCAAACCTCTAGAGGCCTCCATATTAATCATGAAAGTGCAGAAATAGATTTTCTCAATCACCCTCCACATGCATACATCCATCCTTATAATGGAATATATTTGCTACACTCTCCTGCACCCCTGGTCTATTATTATTCTGTGCGCAGGAAAAATGATGCAGGGAGGCGTGAGAGAGCCAATAGGAGGAGGTCTTCACCATCTAGCGTATTGTAACAATAAATTACTATGCCATATTCCTGTATCCAATCCCTCGGTATTATTTGTGGCTTGCGGGCAAATTAGAAAGAAACACATTGTTAGGATTCAGAAAAAAGAGAAGGAGAAAGGACTCCTGCATTCAAATTCCCTCAACATTTACACATAAGAAAACGACACTTTTGTCCAACCTCTATGCAAAGTGTTCTGCAGAAAAATCCGGAGCGATACAGGGCAACTGTGATCTCACGCCTCTGGTGCAGCATCATATCATAATGGGGTAGTAAAAAGGATTGTTCTCTAGATGCTGAGACTACTCATCTGATAAATACTGTCAGTTTTAAAACACACATTTGTGGCTTTTTTTAAGCTGACTTTTTTTTTTACTTTCTACATGTATTCTTTGATGCTCTGCCACTTGCTTTTACCTTTTACAGTAGATCATTTAGTGGAACATACATGTTCGGAGTATATTTATAACGACTTGTGCGCATGAACAGTATGTATACAGCGCTATTCCCCACATGGGGCAAATAGATGTCAGAAGGATACAGAATGACACTGCCACTGTTTATTCTTCAAGTGTGTTATAGTGCTGTTACTTTATCATTATGCAGCACAATGTACGTGTGTGACGTACAAGTATTACTGATTGTAAGTCAAGTATTTCTACCACGGTGAGATCACCTTCCCGCCACCAACAGCAGGTGGGATTGAAGCCTTTGTAACTGCTATCAACCTTAATTATCTTGCTGTAATACTTTTTACAAGAGATGTACCTTATTGTCACAATACAGACGAAGGCCAGGAGGCTTATCCAACAGATTGGGAGATGGGTAGATTGGATGGGTCAAGTAGTCCTTATCTGCTGCCAATGTCTATGCGTCTAACTTGGACATCCCATAGCAAACAGATGTTAACTATGCATCTGTCAGAAGCTAACGAAGTAAGGGTGAGGGGAGGCATGTCCTCACCACTGGGATGGGTTATCTCCTGCCTTCTGAGCTAGGAAGGCTTCAAGTTTCTTACCTGCTGTCAAAATTACACCTAGCCTACCTGCTTTATACATCTGCTGCTCTTCCCTGGGGCCATCAGTGAGCTGCACTGAATGTCCATCTGTCACCTTCACCACAAAAGCAGGAAGCAGGAACAAGTTTGCAAAGAATAGGACAGATGTGAGTCTAGGCAAATATTAAACAAGCTCGGGCCGATCCACTTTCAGACTTGCTGGAAAAGTACAAACCACGTTCTTGTTTTTGTTGTTGTTGGAACTAAACTATGAGGTTTAGTTTAATAAGAGATTAGATGCAATTTTATCACACTAGTCCCAGTAAAAAAAAAAAAAAAAGACTTTACATTGCAATGTTTGTTTATGAAATGAAGTAGTTAAGTCTGTTCCGTTAACCCATTTCCCAAAATGGCACAGAGATACAGTGTATACTGTATAACACAAATCAGACTTCACGGCTCATCACTGAGCAATAAAACAGTAATTTCACATATTTTCTGAGTCGCATTTTACAGCGTTTGTCTCTAGAATAGAAACTTACTGGAAAATAAAGTGTGTGAGGGGGGGTGGAAAGTGGATTGTAAGGTAGTTGAATATATATATATATATTTATATATATATATATATATATATATATATAAAATAAAAAGATCACTTGTGAGCACATTCACATGTCTTAGACAGGTCTGCACTCCTGCCTTTCAACCATTATCACCTTGCATACAGTGCTCCCACTGCAGCAAGGGATTCTGGGAAATGACATGCAAATGAGCACACCTATATATGTACTTTGCAACAAGATGAAACTTAAGGGAGTTCAGATACATTATATGAATAAGAGCAGCAATTGCCACCCACAGTCTGCTTCACAAAATGACACTTGCTTTTACTTCACACTAACGCTACGGCCTCAGTGAGCGTGGTGCGCGTGCGACGGGGTGCCTGGCGGCGCGCGTTCCCTGCATCCAAGCGCTCTGAAAGACTTCAGATCACTAGCGATGGGGGAAAGGGGGTGGGGGTGTGGCAGGGGCGCGGCCATGATGTCACGCGGCTGGTTCGCCTTCATTGGCTGAACCGCCGCCGTGACGTGGCAAACGCTCGCCCGCCGCGCCAAAAGACAAAAATCTTGTCTGTTGGCGCATCGCGGTTTCTGCAGGCGCGCGGCGGCAGTGACAGGGGCCGGCCCAATAGAGGGCCATAGCGCGAGCAGTGGCGATGAGGCTGAGGCCTTAAACCGACCCACGGCCAGCGAGCCTTCAGCTTTGGCCTTTCTGCCCAAGCTGATTTCATAGCAGTTGCTTAGGCAGCTGTGCAGCTTCTCACATGGAAACTCACCTGCAGGTTAAGCGAATGTAAATATATATGGTGCAGGTGTTACACATGCCAACAAAACATTAACATATAATCTTTTTTTTTTTTACGTCTTTGGATGTAACTAAATGTAACTAAAATGACATTACAATAAGCTGTTGGCTTCTGCTCCCAAATGTTTTCTGATCTGGCCGCTTTGGAGAACTCGTTGACGAGCCTAATCCCCTTCCCTGGCAGTGAAGAGGTTAAATGACTATCTCACAGTGTCAACGAGGGGAAAGAACTTCTCATTATTCCCCTCTACTGACACCGAATGAATTCCCTCTGCCCTGATCTCTGCTTTGAATGGCGCTTTCTTTTTCTACTATATATATATAAATATATATATATTAACACACATTCCCAGCTACCACAAACTTCTACACCCACCACATCATGAATATATATGTCAAAAAAGAGTGCTACTGGGTGTGGCAAATGTATACAACAAAAGACAGGGGTGCCCAATGCTACATCCAATTGACATAACATATGGTAATAAGTATAACGTTTAAATACTTCAATAATAACAATAATTACTTGGTTATTTAGTTAAAAAGGTATTTTCACTTTGCTGCAAGAACAGGACCTGCTGTGGTTCTTTCCCCTCATACAGGGGTAAAGGGGAGGGTCCATAGTGTAATGTAGGATCTGCATTTTTGGTTATACCTTGACGTTTGGTATGCAGGCTTACGACTCTTTGGCCAAAGGGTTTAACTAAATAACCAAGTAATTATTGTTATTATTGAAGTATTTAAACTTTATACTTATTACCATATATGTTTTGTCAATTGAATGTAGCATTGGGCACCCCTGTCTTTTGATATATATATATTGCGGAATAAATGTGTGTGCTTCAGTATTAGGTGATATCTTTTTTATTTGGACTTGCAATTTATGTCATGGGACAAGCTTTCGGGAGTTCTCCTCTCTTCCTCAGGTCGGCAAAACTGATATACACAGGAATCTATGGCTAAAACAGAGGGTATCGCAACTGGACTAACAGCTATTTCCGTTTATTTATATATATATATATATATTTATTTATTTTTGCCGTGCTCTCCTTTATTATTTTGCTTCTGATTTCGCATCTGAACCCTTTTTTTTATTTTTTTTTGCATTCAGTAATAACCAAATGCAGGCTGTGTACTTTAATCTCCCAAACACAGGCTCACTGCTGTGAAAATCATATACATGGACCTCCCTACATCGCGTGCTTTCTTTTTCTATTTATATGCAAATACTAACCTTTCACCCAAGCTGGCTCGAAGAAGAATTTTCCTAAAAATGCAAATAAACGATGCAGTCATTTCAGCGCTCCTTGAATCTTTTCATTTCCCCCCCCCCCCCTTTTTTTTTTATCTAACAGGGCTATGAAACAGAAGCCACGGACGGCAGCAGTCATTATTTTTATGAATCTACAGTGCATATTGAGCCTGGAACAATCAGCCACGCTTATAAGGCTGCGTCCAGGGTTGAGGCGCGCTGAGGCTGAGGGAAAACGGGTGCTTTCCCTGGCCTTGGTTAGCGCGCCATCCGTGGGCGTGTCTGGGGGGGCGGGCCAGTGACGTCATGGAGCTGGTTCGCCCTCATTGGACGAACCGCTCCCGTGACCGGCCCTGCGCTCCCGTGAGCGCAAAATCTAAAATTTGGATAAGACCTACGCTTCCGCACGCTTGCGGAAGAGTAGGCGAGCCCCTACTAAAGCCGCTCTCATTGCGGCTGCAGGGGCTCACTGAGAAGCACCAGCGCGCCTCAGCACGGGTCAGCGCCTAAGCGCTGACCATGCCCGAGGCCTAATGGGGAAGGGTTCGCTTGTTTGCTTTGGTGACAAATGCAGCCTGGTTCTGTGTAAGGAGCAGTTGATATAGCACCTGTATTTACTATGTGCCCGCCATACTACTATATTTGACAAATTAGATTGTAAGCTCTTCGGGGCAGGGACTCTTTTTCCTAAATATTAATTTTATGTCTGAAGCACTTCTACCCTTTGTGTTATTTATATTAGTTGTTATTTATATGATTGTCCCGTGTATTACTGCTGTGACGCGCTATGCACATTAATGGCGCTATATAAATACAGACATACACATACATACATCCCGGAGATAAATTGTATTCGTTGGGCTATAATATACCATATGCAACATATCACTTAGCTTTACTCATATATCCTTAGAGTTACAGCGCAGTATCTTTTACACTTGGAACCTTTTGCTGTCAGAGGAAGCGGCAACACATGGCAGCTTAACCCTTTGAGTGTCGGACTGGCCGCCGCACCGTCCGCGTGTCATGGCCCCCTTCCGGCACAGTTTGGGGCACATGACCACGGCAGCCATTTTCAGGAAACGGAAGATCTGCCGTTTTCCTCCGCGGGAACGTAGGACGCGATCGAACCAGGAAAAACAACCCTTCCCTGGGCAGGACGTAGTCACGATGTCATGGCAAGCCCTGGAGTGTCGGACCCCATGACGCAGTGACTGTCTTGGGGCACTCAGGGACGCCAAAAGCACGTTTTGGGACCCGGTGAAATTTTTTTTTCGGGCCCTCCCCCCCACAACTGTTTTCTCTCCCGAACTTGCTGCCGCCCTCCTTCTCCTTTTGAACCGCAGTGTCAAATGACGCCGTGGACGTCACCAACGTGACGTCGCACGGCGCCACGGTAATGTGACATCATTTGACGCATGACATCGCTGCGGTTCAGGAGGAGGGCGGCAGCAAGGAGTGACAAATAATGACACTACTGAGAAAAACATATGCAACATAGTCGGGCCCCGGATCCCCTTCCGGACCGGCCCCCCGTGATTGGTACCGGCTTCCGCCCCCCCCCCCCCTCTCGTCAGCCATGGGAAGAACTCAAAGGGTTTAAAGCAGCAATTCCCCCCCCCCCCCCCCCCCCAGATATCTATCCAAGTTAAACTCAGATAATGTCCTGCCCTGATGCAGAGTTTCTTGCTTGAAACGAATTCTTGGCACATTGCGTCATGTCCAATACCTCATTGATACAATTTCAATTAAAAAACAGAATAATGGGTGTTTTATTCATAACTAGTATTGGCCAATATTAATTATTCGTGTAATATTATATAATAGCCGTGCTGTGAAAATAATATATTTGTTGGCTACGTAATGAAACGGCCATGCTGCGTCTGATCCATTTTGGGTTGATACATCATTTAATTTGGCATGAACAATTTTCGGATTTATGCCAGGTCCACATTTTAAGTACACATCATGAACATCCGTACGCCAAACGCATCCATTTCTGTGGCCCAAATATATTTGACTAAAGCTATGCGCACATGCAGAAAATAAGGAGGAGCACACAGGTGCAATTAAGTAGGAGATATCCGAGCTTCAATTTTACGCCATAAATGCCGCTTGCGATGCTTAGTACTTCGGCCACGTAATATTTCAACTGCACATATCTCCAGAACAAGGCCACGGATTTTACAAATAAAAACATCCTTCTAAAAGTAAAATAAATATATATTTTTAAATAGCGCTCAGTGGGGGTGCTGCCTTAAGGGTTAACATGGCAAATTGACTTTTAAGCCCCCCTCCTCCCCCCCACTCATCCTCAGCCATCCTTAACTACTTTCAGCGATAAAGGGGAGTATTGGTGTTTGAATGGTAAATAAATTGTGGCTTCTCATACTGTAACCTATTATTAACATTGATCATCGCTGCCCAGCTTTCAGACGCAGCACACAGGGCTGTTTTAAGACCTGCGAAGGCCGTTGGCACTTTTATTTCTAGAGGCCGGTGTGTCGGAAATTTTTACTTGTTTTTACGCTAATTTCATCGTTTGCTTGTTTCTTTCGATACGAGCGATATTTGGCATCGATACTTATGTTTCGATATTTAAAGGTATCGCTACTTCGAAGGCATTTTAAATTAAAATTTGCAGTTTTCTCCTATTTTGGGATTTTTTTTTTTGTTTAGGTAATTGTTCAAGTGAAATATTGTAGGCCCTAAAAAGTTCGTAGGTAGGGGTGTCAGGTATTGAACTGGACTGCCCTGTATTTGGACACTCTGTCCAGTAAAAAATGAGAGGTGCTGTAATACTGGACATGTATGTGTCTGGTATTTTCCTCCCTGGACATAGTGACCTGACGCACCTTTCACCATTCAGTCCAGTATTTTTGGAGAAGCCACCTGGCAACCCTATTCGATGGCCCTAGGCACTGCCTATGTAGGTCTAGTTCCCGTCACTGTATCCCTAAACCCTTCTATGCCACGGGGATGCAATGCACAGGTTCTGCTTGAATGGGGAGGTGAGCATTCTGTACATTACGAAGGCAGCTTACCCCTTCCTCAAATGCCACCTGGGCCTTTAAATAAGGCAGTAATATTTGGGAGTTAGAAACAGGACAGTTCAAATGCAATCACACGTGACTGCTGCGCCTTCTCTCGGTAAGAGTAGATTTAATTAGCATGAAATAGGGTGAATTCAGAATATACAGTATAGTGTGGTCACAGAGCAGAGCTGAACAAGCAGACAGTACAAGAGAAGCTGTGCATGGGGGATAGGACTCGAGGAATGTCCAGCAATTGTATTGTATTGTATGTCTTTATTTATATAGCGCCATTAATGTACATAGCGCTTCACAGTAGTTATACACGTGGTAATCAAATAAATAACAGATAATATAAATAACAGGTCATGGGAGTAAGTGCTACAGGCATAAAAGTAACATTAAGGAAGAGGAGTCCCTGCCCCGAGGAGCTTACAGTCTAATTAGTGGGTAGGGAGAACGCACAGAGACAGTAGGAGGGAGTTCTGTGATGTGTTCTCCCGATATCTGCGGGAGTTCTGAATGTGCGATGGTATTCAGTGGTACCCAAACTTTCCTATCTGCACAACCAAACTTCCACTTTTAAAAGAAAGGAAGGCATTTATTTAACAAAGATTTGTCTCCTGAAGACACTGGTCTTATATCCTTACTGGAATACATAGAGCAGTGGTGAAAAGCAGTGGTGAAAATAAAAGTTGTTACATGACTGAGTGCTTTTACTTTCCTACAACTACAATGTTACTAAAAACTACGCGTTGAAGCACGTGTGCACCACATTCAACTTATTTGCATTAATTAATAATACAACAGAGGACAAATTAGTTCCAACTCAACACCAAGGAGACTATCGAGGGACAGGAAACCACTGTCCGGCGCCTTTAAGGGCTCAACTAATCCCACACATAACAGATGTATCAGGCAGGTTTGCTCACAACAGATTACCCCCCCCCCCCCCTCTCTCTCTCTCTCTCTCTTTCCTCGCTCTCACTTTGTATTTTTCTCTTCATCTCTCTCTCTCTCCCTCTGTATTTTTCTCTTCACCTCTCTCTCTCTCTCTCTCTCTCCCTCTCTCTCTGTGTATTTTTCTCTTCACCTCTCTCTCTGTTTTTTCCCGCTCTTCACCTCTCTCGCTCTCTCGCTCTCTGTATTTTTCTCTTCACCTCTCTCTCTATTTTTTTTCTCTTCACCTCTCTCTCTCTCTCTCTCTCTCTGTATTTTTCTCTTCACCTATCTCTCTCTCCCCCCTCTCTCTCTCTGTGTGTATTTTTCTCTTCACTTCTCTCTCTCTGTATTTTTCTCTTCACCTCTCTCTCTCTCTCTCTCTCTCTCTCTCTCTCTCTCTCTCTCCTTTCTGTTCCTCTGTTTTTCTCCATTCTACATGTCTCTGTTTCTCCCTCTCCTGTGTCTTTCTCCATCTCCCCCACTATCTATTTCTAGTATTCATCATATAATCCCTGATCTCTTTCTATTAGACATACACATTTTTTTAGGTGAAATGAGTGTGGACCACAAGGAGCTTTAAATCATAAAGAGAAAATAGAAAAGTCATCTTTAAGCACCAGTTTCTCCTTAATGCTGCTCACCAGCAATACCTGTTACACTATTTGTACTCATTATCTTTCAACTAAAATTGTGCTTTACTATTTCAGTAAACAGAGAAAGCTCAATGCACATCGTGTATGACAAGTCATTTGATTAATTTCTATATGTTTTGTCTTCTCATAAGTATGGGTCATTTAGCTCAGTGTTTTGGCCATATATTTATGTAAATTTGAGGTCACTTTCCCAGTAGGGCACGAGTTGACATTATTACATATATAAATGTATAATACCGTGGGGCTGAGTTTTGAGTTTGAGATTGTGTATGTCTAATTACTATTTCAGGGCCAAGCTGAACCTGATTTAACAAAGCGAGAGAAAAAAAATCCAATTGGTTCCTATATGACTCTTGTCTCTGATGTGGGATTGAAATTTGGTTAAAAACAAACAACAACTCAAACTTGTGTACGTAAACGTGATCTTATTCCAGGCACTGTTTCCAAGTCCACGTACTTGTATGTGTGTAACATATCATTCACCGATTGCTCCTCCTGCTTAACACTTTTTTTTATATCCGAAATGAAGAATATCAAGTGGCAGTCCACTGGATATAGATCAAAATAATACATTTATTATAGAGCAGAAAATAATCAACATTTCGGTTCCAGTATCCCGCCTATGTCAGATGGTCTGATAGTGGGACCCGGAACGTTGATCATTTCTATATCTATAATAAATGTATTATTTTGATTTAAATCCATCCATCCATTGGATTGGATCTTCATTTCTGGTACTATGTTTCTCCTTAATTGAGGCAACATGCACCCACGGCAAGATACCTGCTGGTGTTCTCCGTCTTTCTTTTTTCTGTTTTGCTTAATATTTTTTTTTGTCGACAGAAAAATAGGTTTTAGGATCCAATGCAGTCACGCGGTTCTCTAGTTCTAGGTGTCTTTGATAGTAGCGCAGGAACCGGAGCTGGGAGACGTCCATCTCCTGCTTCATGTAACATACAATAGAAGTGATGCTCGGACGCACATATGAAAATGACTCCAGATTACTGTATTCAAGAGTACACATTTTTTATTTTGCAGGAAGCACAATGTATTTGGGGCCGCAGTCTCCTCCGGCAGGTGCCCACTTTTGGGGTAATCTGGAGTCCCTTTTGTCTGTATGATGCAGGGCACATCTTCTGTTATATTTTTTGGTACCACAGAGGCTCCTCTAATGTCTTTGCTGCCAGGGGGTCGGCACCATATTATTGCAGGTGTATGTAAGGAAATAGGGTTCATTTCATCAATGTGAAAGGGATCAGCCCCTAATCCAACGTCACTCAACAGCCTATCAACTTTCACTTGTTTGAAGTGAGTTTCATTTACTGCAAGGCAGTCTCACTCGGCAGTGAGTGTTACTCATAAGAAGGTTGTTTTCATCACTGTGAAGTAGCCCCGATGATATTAAGTACTGTGAGTCTCACTTAACTGAAGGTGGTCTGAACTATTCCTAGCACGTACTTCAAAGTCGAGTATAGTTATAGAACTGGTGTATGTTGTGATACCTAATGATAGAACAACATTAGAGTTCTTCATAGATTATTGTATAAAGAGCTTTCCAAACCTCACTGGTCTCTTCTTCACATTTACAGCGCTTTCCAAACCTCACAGGTCTCTTCTTCATGTGTACAGAGCTTTCAAAGCCTCACAGGTCTCTTCTTCACGTGTACAGAGCTTTCCAAAACTCACAGGTCTCTTCTTCGTGTACAGAACTTTCCAAGCCTTGCAGGTCTCTTCTTCACATGTTCAGAGCTTTCCAAACCTCACAAGTCTCCTTTTCACGTGTATAGAACTTTCCAACCCTCATAGGTCTCTTCTTCACATGTACAGAGCTTCCCAAACCTCACAGGTCTCTTCTTCACGTGTACAGAGCTTTACAAACCTCACAGGTCTCTTATTTACGTGTACAGAGTTTTTCCAAGCATCACAGGTCTCTTCTTCATGTATACAGAGCTTTCCAAGCCTCACAGGTCTCTTCTTCACGTGTACAGAGCTTTCCAAGCCTCACAGGTCTCTTCTTCACGTGTACAGAGCTTTCCAAACCTCACAGGTCTGTTATTCAAATGTCGAATAAAAAGGTATTAGAACTTGCAATGAAGACCTCAAATAACTTAACTAAGTCTCACTTACTTAATTCAGAATTATACCATTAAAATATATATTTTTTTTTTTACCACAGCCCTAAAAGAAAAGTCTTTAAATAGAAATCTACGAGAATAATGGTATGAGGCTAATCTGCTCATTAAACCGAGCAGTATAGTTTTTATTGTGATAGAATAGTGCTGGGGCTTTAATAATCCAACACAGTAACCCTCCTATTTGCATTCAAATTCATGCAAATTGGGTAGACTGGATGAGCCCAATAGTCCAGTGCATCAGCAAACGTTTCTCTGCTAGCCTTTAGTAACCACCCAATGTTATGTGTGTCCAAATACAAGTAATGGCAACGCACTAACAGTAACTGCTTGGCCTTCAATATTTCCATCTTACATGTGGGAATTGGGCTGTGATTAGGAAGGCCCATTCTAGGTAAGAAGAGTAGCAGAGAAGGAGTAGGACAAAATTGTGTTTTCTCAAAAAGTCCTAAAACAATAAAAAAAAATTGGGGGGCAGTGGTGAGGCCAGAGCAGAAGAGGCTGGACACGAAATGAAGCACAGCTGCGTTCCATGAGCAATCCGGTCAAGCTAATTCCAAAATGTCATGTAAATTGTAGCAGAAGAGGGATTGTTTATCCAGTGTGGCTAATACTTTACACCTCATACATCGCCCTTGGCCCCTTGCAGACACACTTACCAGAACACCCCCCTGCGGTCTCTGTACAATTAGATTGTAAGCTCTTCGGGGCAGGGGCTCCTTTTCCTAACGTTACTTGTATGTATGGAGCGCTTATTCACATGATCTGTTATTTAAATGATTGTCACGTGTATTACTGCTGTGAATGTACATGAATGGCACTATGTAAATAACGATATACGTACATACAACAAGTAAAGGCTTTTAAATACGGTACAGAGGATGAATAAAAAAGGGGTTAACTGTTTCAAAATGTCTGAAGATGGTGAGTGTTGGGAAGCGGCATTCTGCATACACATTCTGCATACTCAGCTGGCTTTGTGCTGCTCACGTGGTTTCTAGCAATAATTCAAAAGCTTCTCTTGCAATTTCACCCTATCTAGTTACACTCCAGCAGCCTCTGTTCCTTACCGTTGTTTTTCTCATTTCAAATCCTGCATCAATGTTAATAAAAGGGCCAGCCTTGGAAAGGCAGGGAAGGAAAATTGATTTTTGTTTGTAAAGCTATTCTGCGAAATGCTGTTTGTACAAACTGGCAAAGACGTAACCACAACGAACGCATGTTATCAGCAGCCACACAGAATCGGGATTGGGTTTGCGTGTTAAAGCAGCAGTGCCACCAAGCCAGGCGCAGAAGAGTTGCGACCAAGTGAAAGCTTTCACCTATTCAACACATTTTGTGACATCTGCATGACCTGTACCCAAGATATCGTCAATGGCTTGTCGCATTATCACGTAAATATCTGCTGCAAACTCCACAATTGCAGAGAGCAAGCGACAAGCGTTAGGCCTCGGATGTAGTGGGCCCCGCGACGGAACGCGTGGCGTCGCGAGCGCCTGTCGTCCGAGCGATCTGTGGCCTGAGATCCACGACGACGGGGAGGTGTGGCCCGTGACGTCACAAGGCTGGTTCACCCTCCTTGGCTGAACCGCTCCCGTGACCCGCCCACCGCGCGACACGATCAAATTTTTTTGGTCGACTCAAATTTTCGTCGCACGCGCTCGCGCTCACTATGGCCGTTGCCTTATGTGCTGTACTAGTCTACAATCTGGTAAGATACACTGTTGCAGAAAACTCCTATGCTGCATTGATCTGGGCAGCAGTGTGTAGGAAACACAAGGCCTCCTGTACATTGCTTTGTTAACCGATAGACATTAGTCTGAGAGGCAATGCAAGTTCTTCTGGTCCCACCATGTAAGTGCATGCACCAAACCCTATGCAAGTGATACAATTAATTTGTTGTACATAGTGCAATCACTGCACAAATACTAGAATACAACGCTCACACTTCTCATATTTTTTCCATTTCACACACCCTGAATTGTAAGGAGATAAAATAATGTGACTGAGGCCGTTATTTATTTAAAAGCCATGCTTTAGCATACAACTATGGGGACATCAGATCTACAATTCCTTTAGAGATTTCAATTCTTGTTAACTTCTGTCACATGGTGATAAATGTATATCTTTTTAACTTACTCACTTGGAGATGACCTTACAAAGATGTGACAGTGTGGGACCAGGGTTTCTCAATTCAGACGCCATGTTCTAACCACAGGGCCACTGCTCAGATTAGAATTGTTTACCGTTTTCTTTTTATAGGCCTTTCATGCAGGCTCAGCTGTTTAATTTTCAGTGATTATTACTTGCATTAAATCCCTGGTTAGAAGTCACACCTGGTCCTGCTGCCACATCTCAGCCGCCCCCCCCCCCCCCCCATCTCAGCCCCCCATAACCTCTCTTCAAGTGATCAGCCATGGAAATCCGCTTTTGGCAAATTCATTAGTGAAACAATGCAGCGTGCAGGCCCTCTACAGCTATAAAACAAAACCTATGAATGTATCAAGCGACTAAGGGAAATGGGATTGTCAGGCCTTTGTCCTGCACTTAAAGGTAATAAAGACACAAATGGTAAGACCACCAAAGAAAACATTTAACCGCATCAGTGCTGGGGGGGGAGGGGGGAGCGGAGGGGTAGGTTGCAATTGTTGTATATATGGAATATGCAAAATCATAAACAATTATCCAGTGCTGGAGGGCCTCAAAATATATCACATTTCAATGCATCCAGCGCCCTTCCAGTATTCATGAAAACGTTTCTCTTTTGTGCCTGAAAGATGCATTTAGCTGTATCCATAACACAATGCATTTAAAGCGTTGCAGAGTTTACGTGCTGGTTGCCGACAAAATGCAAGTTCCTGAAACAGCCAAAAAGCTAAATGAGCATCGCTGATTGTATTACCCACAATCCTCCCTCCTTAGTGAAACCGTGTACTGCTTGTGGAACTATGTGCGACACATCTTATACAGTACTTTCATAGAACATGAATTTACAGGGTGAAAGCAATGAATGGGGGAGGATGTTCTACTTCCCATGCAGAAATATATTACATTTTTGGGGCTTTTACTTCTAACCCTGCTCAACCGTTTCAATGCTAGGGAACTGGAGGAGAATGATATTGATGCTGACATTTCATGCTGACTGCTTTAACAAGAATGAACCCCTGTATATACCTTCTGTGAGAGGCTATCAAATGGTTTCCATGCCATTGGACCAGTCCTGTTTTTTTTTTTTTTTTTTAATTTCAATTTTCAAGAATCATAACTACAATTTTTTTTTAACACTGTGCTTTAGAAATAATACAAAACAAACCTTGTAGCCTATGTACCAGTGAATAGAAGTTGGGAGGCAGCCTTTGCACCCCTCCCCCAGTGCTTTAGACTAAGTCCAGTTGCAGTTCGGTTTTTCTGATCCTATAACTGGGGCATCTCATTTATAACAGAAAGCATTCAGTGTTCAGAAATGGCACTGATGATGTTAGGGAGGCTGCACATGCGGGCAGCAGTGGAAATGGCTGTGTTTCTAGGCACTATAAATGTTGCAGTTCTTTTCCTGCCCTGCGGGTCTGTTCAGCAGTTAGATGTGTTATTAGAAAGCCTTCAAGAGTGACTAAATGAATCTCCTCAAATGGGATCCTGCTTCTATCGAGTTTGCTAATAGGAGAGATGACTGAGCATGAGTAAATTGATGAGTAAGTTCCTGCGTAGGCACCATGTGTATTAAATAGTGGGCCCTAACAGATGTTACCCTAATGAGCAATGTCAATTTCATCTTTGCATTTAGATGTATTTTGCATATTATCTCCTCAGTATGAATAGATAATACAACACATTTATCGTGTATGTGTAGGGTACAACAATCGCTCATTACTAAAAAAAAATGTTCATTGAGCTTTTTTGGTTTCCGCCACATGGTGAACATTCAGGAAAGGGCAAAATCACTAGATCCTTGTTTTACTTAGTCACTCCTAATAATAATAATTGTTTGTTATTGTACAGGGCTGACAGTGTACGCAGCATTGTACATAGAATGTTTGCAGGCAACGTGAGTCCCTGCCCTGTAGCATTTACAATCCATTATTGGTGCCTGAGGCACAGGGAGATAAAGTGACTTTGCCCAAGGTCACAAGGAGCCAAAGCTGGGAATTGAACTAGGCTGCCTGCTTCAAGCTCTGTGTCATTGTTTTCAGAGTCAACACCTTTACTCACTGAGCCTTTACTCACTGAACCTTTACTCACTGAGCCACTTCCACCCAGTATTTTTTGCAGAGAAATGGAAAGTAATAACAATGTACAATAAGCTGGAGTATAACATTTCTGCAAACTTCTAACTCAGTGTTTTTCAACCAGCGTTCCTAGGAACTCTTGGGTTCCCCGGGCATCCCTAAAGGGTTCCCTGTAATTTTCAGGTCATTTTAAAAATTGTAGCAAATACATAAGAAGTTACCATGCATCTGAAGTCAGATGCGCTGTTAGAGAGGGTTGGGGTTCCTCAGAGTTTCACATGGGGTTCCTTAACCAAAAAAAGGTTGGGAACCACTGCTCTAACTGATCTTTAAATGAGTTTTGTTTATAAGACTTGAAACTTAAGTATCATTTTCTTTTTTTTATAAAACATGATTTATTATATTTTAATAAGGGTGGCAAGACTAGGAAGCTTGTACCCCTATCTCCTGAACTTGAAGCTCTCACAGAGTTAAAGGCTTTGCCTCAGGCTGTTTGTATCCAGGTGGAAGGGCTCGAGGCCCATAGCTTTGCCTTAGGCTCTCAGGTCTTTATGCTTTTTATATATAGGATTTTATGCATGCAAACCTTGGGAAGCCTCACATTAAAGAGCATGGATGTGAAGCTTTGTTTTAGACCGCTGAGCTCCAGTGTCCCAGGAACTATTACGTTTATGTCTCCAAATTTGTTGTTAACATTATTAGATACCAATGCTGATGATTAGATTGTAAGCTCTTTGGGGCAGGGCTCCTATCTCCCAATATCTTCATGCATTTATCCCATCTGTATAATTATATTCCCAGTATTGTAAAAATTGCAAAGTGTGGCGTGCCTGGTTGGCACTATAACAAAATAAAACGTTAACTATATTTATATATTTATGCATCAATATATTAATATATATATAACATTCAAAAATACATATTTGCTTGTTGGTATCACTATAGTTCTGTGTGTTTTATACGTGACCTTTGGTATTAAACATATAGTTTGATCTTCACATCTTCGTGATGTCATGATAGTAAAAATGGTTTCCTGTGTGTTCATTCACAAAACCTTCATAGCATGTGGAAACAGTTCAAACAGTGCAAATCTAACAATTTAAGCTTTGCCGAGTTGAACCAAAATGTTTTTTTTTTTACCAATAGTTATACTGCTCTGTAATCTCCTTTATACAATTACTTCACTTGAAATGTTTCTACAGAATCTGTGCACAGGGATAGGATTTTCTGCTAATATGTCCGGATAACAGCCACTAATTTAGTTTACCAAGTATATATATATATATCCTTGCTAAGACAGTTGCATTTTTACAGTAAACTTATATTTACTGCTTGCACTCTTGAAAAAAAATATATACACGCTCAAGTTGTTGCTACTTTGCACAACACTGTGGCCTTGCTTATTGCTTCAGTGTGTACCGCTTGTGGAACAATAATTACCATGATACAAACAGATATGGGCAGGGGGCTGCTCCTATTTCTGGTTTCTATGACAGCATAAAAGGCACACCACCATCTAGCTATAAGCTCCAATTCCTGTATCCCCTTCTCTTTGTTTGCCATTAATTAAAGTGACCATATGGGAGAAGCTGATAATGGCAGCAGATGAGCCAGGGAAAAAATGAATTCAGCGATGGAAAACTGGCCTGAAGAGCTTTTCTACTCCCAGATAGATTTGAATACAAGCTTGGAGGCCTGACAATGGATGTCAGATAAGCTTGTGAGTGACTGCACGCAAGCGCACTTATCTACTACTCATAAACGGAAAATAGCTACCACCTAGAAAGATGATCAAGGCAGACTTATAACTAGTACTGAGAACAATCTTTTCAAAGAGAATGATGTTTTAAAAAATTATTGTAGGTACAGATTGTGCACATCTCCCACACAGCAAATGTAACCAGCAAAGATCATGTTTTACTCATGTACATGTTCATCAACTAGGAAATGTCAGTGGAATAAAACTTAATCTCTCTAATCATAGCAGCAAACTTTGTTGTTTTTTTTTTTTTTTTTTTAAACTTTTTACACAAAGACTCTGCCCCAGTCCAGGATAAACTTCTAGCAAATAACCCTGCTATTTTCATGGAATCTACTTGGGGAGCAGTTCTCAGTTCAATGAAAAAGCCAAACTAATTAAAACACAGAATAAAAGCACATAATAAGCCAGATAAATAACATACATCTGTTTTCAACCTCAATCAATACAAATATAAACTCTTCCATCTCAAATTGTTATGCAATTGTCAATTTTCACCCTTCACACTGTTCTCAGGGATATTATAATGTACAAGAAACAAAAGTATATTGTGTGGCACTAGTACCTCCAAACACAGCAAATGAAACATTAGTCAAATTATACTGACTATATCTACAAATCATATTACCTTGGAGGCAGAAGACCAAGGGGGGTGTCCTTGTGAAGTGCACTCCTGGCGTTTTCTTTCCTAAAACGTTTTCTCCATTAATTACGTTCTCTTTAAAGAAGACCTTCCCCCCTCCCCTGATATTATATAGATGTAGATGTCCAGATACCAAGAATGTCCGACCAAGCCCCAAATACTGTGTCTGCCTTTCTCCTGCAACTCATTCACAGATATTTGGAAAGTTCCCCAGTTTATTCCAGTGAAAGTCCTCTCTGCTACATACAGAACCGCCCCTCAAGCAGATGAAGAGAAGGTGAGGATGGACCCAGAAAGGATAGGAATAGAGACGCTTAGTTTGTTCACTTCAAATATCTCATGCCTTCTGGATCATGGGAAATGTGCCCTTCAAAGAACAAGATATCCCTGGTCCCATCGGTAGCTGTTCGAGGTGCTGAACCCACGATTCTCTATCTTTGCCATCGAAACAACACAATATTGACTTACCTTTCCCACTCTATTGTCTGCCCCTTCTCAAAATGACATCACGGAAAGCAATCATGAAATGTGCATGGGGTGGAGGAGGGGGAGTGATGGAGAGCAGTTCTCTTACTCTAGTAGCAAGCTGTTTGTTGGTCTCAGTTAAAGGTCCTCCACTCCTTCCAGTGTGATCAATCTTGGTAGCTAAAGGCAGGGTCTCAATCACCTAATGACCAGGCTCGTCAATAGCACGAACTCGGAGTTGGGTTTCACTTTAGCAAATACTCCTTGAACCCTAGCCTTGCAATATATCTGTTTACTCTCCGAGGTGAAAGAAATTTACAGTATAGCATCAAAAAAGATGGAGCAGTTCACTTCCTATGGGGAGAGAGTGGGTTGGTCCTTCTTACCAGATCAACCTATTATTTTCTCTGCTACAGTCAACAGAAGGTGCCTGGTTCAACCACGCTGATTAATAATTAATATGCAAGATCGTTGAAGCTTCTTCTATGGGGAGGGCACAAAGGGCTGTGAACGTTACAACTGTCATCCTAATCCCCCTATGCATTGCCATCTTGTGGTACAGTCCAATAATTTCTAATAGCAACACCCAGGGAATGACAGATGCCCTGTGTGACAGAGCTTTAGAGAAAGTTCCACTCAGGATTCATGGCTAGTTAGAGAGATGACCTCTTCCCAGAAGAAGATGATGCAGCAGTGAGTGTCCGTTAATGAAACCGATAGCCCCCCTACACTATCCAATGTGCAGATTCGCCGGTTAGTGCCTTCAGGTTTTGTACAGTAAACATGTACACATGTCACCAACAAGAACAGCAAGAAAATGGAGCATTTAACCATTAAATGACCAGTGCACCACTTATGTAGCATGTCGTGTTGATGTCCTATGGTACAAGTCCTGGATAATATTGGCTCTCTGAAATGTCCTTATTTTCATGTTAATCAGATTTTTTTTAGCAGTAGATATGTCATAGTCAGTATTTGTGTCATTAGGGAATATTAGGAAAATAAAATAACATCCTCATACGTCAGAGAGATAAATAGATGAATTCCTGGTTCGAGTTGGGTGTTTTGTGCAATATTAACTATAAGTCAAATTTAGATTTATATTATTAATACAATGTTTTCCATGTTTTATTTATATAGCGTGGAATGCAATGAGCAACTTCCAGTGTAGTTTTTTTTTTTAATTATTTATTTTAATCTCACATAAACCCCCAAAACGCATTCAAGAGAATTGTCTTATTTAACTGTTACTCGGTGCTACTCCATAATGAGATTATAATTTTGCAATTCAAACGCTGACAAATTCTAAATTATTTAAATATACTTTTTACATGAAAAAGAAGGTTTTCTATATTGACGGGAACTCAACCTACAATTAAAAAAAAAAGTAAACTCTAAAAAAACGCCACCAACAGAGATAATAGTAGTAGTGTAGTAATAGTAGTAGTGTAGTATTTTTCAACTGTAAAAAGTAATTCTCGTCATTTAGGCAAAAGTATATTCTTGTCAGGGATTTTGGTGAAATACAAAATTGCCATGTTCGCTGCCAAAATGATTGAGAAGCAATTGTCTGGGGGTTACTACCATTAATTGAAACACCGTTCTTGCCAAAAAATAATAAAAAAAAAACACTTTTTATCCTAAAACAACAAGTACTGGAATATTTACAGTAAACCTCAGACTTTCATTCACTCTGTGCCTCTTATCACACAGCAACAGGTCCAGATGTGTCATTGTACAGCTCTCCAGATGTTATCTGTGGAAGGGTCAGTGCGGCATCAACCTAATCCATTGCACAAAAAACCGCACAGAAACTATTGCACTGAAATGGAAACTGACACAAACCAAAGTTGTTAAAAAAAAAGGGGGGGGGGGGGCTTGGATATCCAGATCAGAAGACGTCAGCCACTAATGGAATCACTTTCACCCGGTCATATTACACCGAATTTCACACCCACCCAAGGTTACAGTGTGTGGGCTGAGGAATTCAAAATAAATGGTGTAAGTATAAAACTGGGGATAGACGTCATACTAAATCCTATTTATTTTACGGTATAAGTGAGTCTCTATCCACGGATACATTAAGTATGAGCTAAGATGCACTGGGCCCTAGAACTAAGCGCGTATCATGGAATCTGTACCAGGAAAGTGCCAATAGATAGCGCAGGATCAGCACCGCTCCTGCGGACAGCTCCCTACTGACAGCTCTGGCCTTTGTTTGAGGAAAACTAGAAGCTGAAACTAGTTCAGATGCTTTTAAGACTTCCTTAAATTACATGATGTTACATCATATGTTATATATCGCAGTATATTCAACACCATCATCTGTGTTATATATTACTGTATATGTAATATAACAGGTAATAATTAAAATAAATATATTTATTACAGTAATGAGCACAATGTCGACTAAAATAGAATTACTGTTGTCCTATTAGGAAAGGGTAATGTACTCTATTTGCATAAGTAGACAATGTAATAATATATAATGTATATTTATATTCAAATACATGTCATATGTGTGCAAAATTGAAGCATTACAAAGTTGACGAAGACGTCGCTTCAGCTTTCAGACTTTAAGGTTACACAGCTCTCTGTTCTCTCGCTGTGCAAAGTGTACACTTATTAAAATAGAGCCTTTATAAATAATGCAAGTGACCTTAATCAGGGCTGTTCCCTTGTCCTGCTAAACTCGCTGAAAGTATACTTATGGCTGAAGTTTCTGCATCTCTAATTGGCAGCAAGTTCTCCGGTTACCAGCTGGGGTGAAGATTTTCATGTTCTTTTCAATGCTCCTATGCAGATGGGGTTCCTTAATGCTTCAGACTACAATTAGTGCTGTTGTATATGCTGAATGGGAATGGGCTGCATTAATATTGTATATGGAACAGCTGAAGGGCTGGGTTATGCCGGCTAGGATAGACCCATGGCAGATGGAGCAAACAAAAAAAAGTTTTAATAAGCCTTGGGGCTAACATTGCCATAATGCCCTCCCCTCCCCCTCCCCTACAAATAACCCCCTTCCCTCCAGGACATGCAACTGCTTTGTCTAAACAGAAAGTCGAAGTTTGAAGTTTTCTCTGAATGGGATGACAGATTTGCATTCAACTTTTTTTTTTTTTTTTAAGTTAAGCAAAACCAGCATTTAAGTTTCTATGGGATTGTAAAATTTGGCAACTTTTCAATAAGTCTGTTCCATTCGCTGCACAACTTGTTCTAGCTGTTTAGAAAGAGTTACAAATTACTACTGTAGCTGCCGTCTTCCAATTACTACAAATACTGTATACACTGAGTAACTTTTCCTGAACAGCAAAAGCAGAAACAGTTCAAGTCCAGCAATAGAAAAAGCAAGTGTGGAAGAGACAAAAAAGTTGGATAATGTTTGCTTAAAATGAAACTCCAGTTTTGGGAGGAAATATGTTACTAAATACTTCTCTTATTTTCTCAGCCAAATAAAGTCTTTGGGCTTTAACAAAAAAAAGTTTGGGCTTTCATAGAAACTCCCTGAATTTAGACTTAATACTGTTTCTGACACATATTTATTATCTAATAAACATGAATACAGACCCTGGTCTGGGATGGGATGCTGTATTAACAAAAGAGGGAGAACTAGATATTTGCATCAAAATATTCTTGTTTATTTTAACTCTGTTGATACTAATATTGTTCTCATTAGTAAATCAACAGTCAAATATGCCAAGTAAACAGAGTAGTTTTTCTACTCTATATTGGGGGAAAAAATGACAAAACGAATAATAATATCTATTCTGATAATGGAAGGGAATCCTGTCCAGAGGTGATATAAACACAGAACTAATTTCCCCTGAACTTTAGTAATAAACAGGTGTGAGGTTATGTAACATATCTACACATTCAATCTTCATAAACATATCTGAATGTTACGAACACAAAAACAGAATATACAAGTAACCAAAGAGTTGTAAACATGAACCACTTATGAATGGCTTTAGATGTTTAATTATCTTAATTATGACTGCAACGTAAATATATACACTCATGCTGCAGAACTAATTCAATCCTGTCTCATATACATGCAGAAATATGTGTGTATCCAGCTCTGAGATAGACAATATTTATAGAGGCGATATTGACAACACTAAATTAAAAGGGCATTTGCAAAATACTGAAGATGTAGCTACTTGTTTTGTAGACAATGATGCAATTACACATCAACAGCACAGGCAGAAACACATCACACATTCAATCAATGGAAAAGTTTAGAAAGATTTTACAAACCGAGAAAAGTTTCACACAACTTCATTCTTGTAAGTGTTTGATCCACCGGCTCCACTTTAAAACAGCTCAGTCAGAAGTTACTTCATTCCTGCAAAACTTGCTGCTAGTAGCAAAAACTTATGTGCCCAAGAGGCCAACAGGAGCCCTGACCAGTCCAATCACAGCCCAGCCAGCCATAATTACAAATCAATGCAGGCTACAGGGCAGCCAATCCCGGGCAGCAGCCCTTGTGTACACAACACAATTGCTATTGAGGAGTGAGACAATGGAAAGCTACCTCCCCCATACTCTGAAAACTGCCTGCTGCAACTGACTGGGAGCCCCCCCCCCCCCCCCCCCCCCCCCCCCCCCCCCGCCCGGGCGCGCCCCCCCCCCCCCCCCCCCCGGGGGGGGCCCCCCCCCCCCCCCAACTGGCTGGGGAGCCCTCTGCTGCAACTGACTGAGGAGGCCCCCCTGCAGCAACTGACTGGGGAGCCCCCCCCCCCCCCAGGTAACACTGACAGTATGCAGCAGGACAATGCCACAGAGCATATAGGTAACACTGACAGTATGCAGCAGGACAATGCCACAGAGCATATAGGTAACACTGACAGTATGCAGCAGGACAATACCACAGAGCATTTAGGTAACACAATCAGTATGCAGCAGGACAATGCCACAGAGCATATAGGTAACACTGACAGTATGCGGCAGGACAATGCCAGGGTACACTCACTGTTGTAGGAAGTGACCGTGAGCAGCAGGAACTCGGTCACCGCGCGTCCAACGTGATAGGAGATCAGCAGCAGGAAAACCTCCAGGGAGGAAAGTGCCGCTCTGCGCTGGGTTCCTGCGTTTTGTCCCTGCGCAGTGCTCCACTTTCCTCCCTACACGTACACCAACACCTACACACACGCACACCTACACCTACACACACGCACACCTACACACACGCACACCTACACACACGTACACCTACACACACGTACACCTACACACACGCACACCTACACACACGTACACCAACACCTACACACACGCACACCTACACACACGCACACCTACACACCTCTTTCCCAGTAGCGTTCCCCTTGAAGTCACTTTCCCAGCAGCGCTCCAATCGACACAAATAAACATATACATTATTGTGGGTCTGGGTATTAATCTTGCTAAGATTGTATGTGTGTATGTGTATATATATATTTTTTATATATGCACTAGTGATGTGCCGGGTACCCAGAAATTAGCCGGTACCCAGCTTACCCGGCGCTTTTCCAGCTACCCGGACATTACCCGGACCCGGCAGCAGGGGGCTGGGCTCGGCATCGGGTAGGAGCCGGCACTGGGTAATGTCACTGTAAATGAAAATACTTCATCACTTTCCTGCAGCCGGCCGTCCAATAGGGACGCTCCTGCTCTGGTCACATGGTTCCCCGGCTCACACTGGTATCAGCTGTGTGCTGTATTCCTGCTGCTCCCGCCGGCTGAACACGGACTTCTGTTGCTGCAACCGCCAGCAGGACCTCTGCTGCTGCTCCCAGATGTCACCGCGGTCTTCCTCACCCTGCAGGTAAGTGCCGTCCGGGTAACCCGTTACCAGGTTTTCTAAACAAATAGGACCCGGTACAACACTAATATACACACAAATAATTGCTGTAGGCATTCTGTTACAGGGCCTTTACCCCTGTCTAAAAGTGCTTCAATAGAAAGTCTGCAGGGAGCTGGTTAATTGCAGCTAAAGACAATTAACCAGTCTCCACCTAGCTCATCAGACAGGTAGAAAATCCTCCTGCAAAAACTGCAGAAGCGATCTCTTGAGCACAGGGGGACTGTGTTGCAAGAAGAGACTCACAGGAACAGGTATCTTGAGCACAGAGGCCTGTGCTGCCTGCAAGACACCCTGAAACCAGACCCTCTTTTCCAGGGGGCGCAGCGGAACCCGGAATCCGCCAGAGAGTGGCCCCAAACGGACACAACCCAGAGACTGACATAAAGAGCCCCCTGGTAACAGTTGCCTCTTTGAACTTTGGGGTCATTGATTGGCAAGAGGCCTATCCTTCCAGCCCTGCAGATAGGGACTGGGAAAGGGGGTTAGCCCAAGGGTGCGCAGTCTTTCCCTGCTGCGCCCCCCTTCCTGCATCCCTCCCCGCTCTCGCCCCCCCCCCCCCTCCTCCCTTATCTTGTCTCCGGCTCACGGCGTCAAATAATACCACAGGGTCACGTGACCCAGCAGCGTCATTTGACGCCGCATTGCCATGGCGATGCCTCGCCGAAGACAAGGTAAGTGTAGTTGCCGAGGCCTCACGCGATCCTCCCGGCATTAATTTAAATGGCTTGGCGGAAGAGTGCGGGGCCACTGCAACCGCCCGCGCACCCCCTAAAAAATCTTGCGCCCCCAGTTCGCGCACTCTTGCGTTAGCCCTTACAAAGAGATAGGATGTTTGTTTATGTGCGTGCTTCCTTAAACTGTATTGCTTGAAGCTACGGGTGTAATAAAGACCATGGTTTATTGTCCCCAAATATGTCTCCCTGCTTGTAACTCTGCACGTCTCTTACATATTCCTTTTTAGTTAAGAAATCTTTATTGATCCGACATTTCAATAACAATGAACCAATCAATTAGAAAGAATTGGCACATTCTATCAAGCGACAAGACTATTAAAGGTACTTTTGATAATAAACCCCTGTTTGGGTACAGAAGGGGTAATTATTTGAGAGACATTCTAGTTCAATCAAACCCAGTGAACAAAACCGTATTTCCATCATTTCCACCCCCAGCAAAACCAGGCGGTTATAAATGCCTTGGATATACCACCTGTGACAGTATGATCACTGGCAAGGCTTTTACCCATCCGCATTCTGGGAAGTTTTATCAGCCAAAACATAGGCTTTCATGCACATTGGCATCGGTGGAGTACATTGGGAAATGCCCTTGCAGTCTCTACTATGTTGGTAAGACGGAACCGTCCGTTCATGGAACGTAGGGCGATTCGCTGCTCAAGCAAACACATTGCCTACAGGAACAATCAACCCGTGGGGAACCCCATCCTGGCTGCGGGTCACACAGTACCAGACCTCAGATGTTTGCCATTTGACCAGGTGCTCTGCAAATCGAGAGGGGTCAACACAGCATGCTCTTTACTACAGAGTGGGGGACTTTTGGATATGCCAGCTACAAACTGTGCACCCTATGGGACTTAATATGAATATGAATTTCACCTGTTTCCTTGATCAGAGATAAATGTTACTGCTGTCATGACTTACACATAAGGCTATGATAAATGTTTACGTTTGGGGTACATTAATCAGACACAAAACATGTTATGGCGAGTTTAAAAAGTGACAAAAAACGCTCCACCGTACAGTGTACAGCAAATAAAAAGACTTCTTGTGGGTGCATTTGCACGTCTCAGACGGGTTCGCAAACCTGTCTTTCCCCATTATCTCTTAGCCAACAATGCTTTCACTGCCGCCAGGGATTCTGGGTAATGACATGCACAGGAGCACTCACAGGCCCTTATTCTGTAAGGTGTGACTACGCAGATGATGCGCAGTCACATTAAAGTCATGGGGACTTTTCATGCAATAGCGCGTTCTCTGCGCTATCTCACCTTGCAGAGTAAGGGGCGCACAGTGCATCACTTTTTGCTTCTTGTCCATTTTTACTTAGATCCCTATAAGCTTCTGTCTGCCGTATTACACAGATTTTTCAGCACAGTTTGGGTTAAAGAAGTGCAGAGCCAGCAAACCTAATCATAGAGAGCTGCTCATCATCAGTGTGAGATTGGTTACTGGCTATGCTATGCAATGTGAAGATGGAAGTAGGATAAATTAATGAGATAGGTAGGCGGTATGGTATAAATTGTGATAGCTGGCTCTAATACCATCTGCTGCCTGGATGTTGCCGGATTGATGGGTGCTATATTGACATACAGTATATGCTGAGTTCCAACAACTTTATTATCAATGTAACCTTCCCGTTCTGTTATCCCACTTAAACTTACACTGCAATGTGTGTACGGTTCTATGGTAGGGTATGCAACGTAGTTGAGTGATAGCAGATTCAGGTAGCTTCGTTAAAATCACTGCTATATCGAACGTTTTGGCAGGACCTACCTTGCGGTCGCAAGTCAGATACCGTTAGCAGGGAACATGCCATACAGATCGGGATAGCAGTGCCTTTATCTCTGCATTTTTCTTAGTTCTGCCCCTGAGATATACCTGCAGTCTGTAAGAGCAGCACAGAGAGAGCTGCATCTCCCTGCACAGCTCTTACAGGCGATCGCACTGTTTTTATTTTATTTTAATAACACCATATTGAAGCAGGGGGTCTCTGGAGCTGAACCGCATTAACTTCAGCCTCGGGGACGCCCTGCTTCCAGAGTTACAGGCCCCGTTATGGGGTGCCGGTATCTCTGCAAAGTTCAAATGTCCCGGTCAAGTGACACAGGAGATTTAAACTATTCAGGGAGATACCGGCACCCCATACCAGGGCCTGCAACTCAGGAAGCAGGGGGTCCCCAAGGTTAATATTAATACAGTTCAGATCTGGAGACCCCCTGCTTCAATACTGTATTATTAAAATAAAATAAAAATAGCTTCATTACCTTAGTGGCTAGCTGCTAAAGTAATTAAGGGGTAAACCAGGGTACATGTTTGTTGGGGGTAGAGGGGGTTGGTGAAGGGGGTAGTTGCCCCAGGATGGGTGATTATGCCTCCCAGGAAGGTTGCAGGGAGGGGCTAACCCCTTCATTGCCTTAGTGGGCACTACCGCAAAGGTAATGAAGGTCTTAACCCCTCCTGCAAGCAACCTGAGTGGCCTAACAACCCACCCTGGGGCAACTACCCCCTTCACCCACCCCCTCTACCCCCAACAAACATTAAAATACAATACAACAACCAATACTATACAATACACCCATTGATTGCCAGTGTGGTTATCTGTGCCTTCAATGGGAATGAATGGGCACCCTACTACCCACCCCCTCTACCCCCAACAACCGCTCCCCCCTCATTAGTGCATTTGCCCATTAAAAATAAAGCATTACCCAGCCAGCATATATTAAATTAAAGTTGTACTTACCCCTGCCCGGATGAAGGCCCCCTCATCCTCATCTCTGTACTCCTCGTCCTCTTTGGGCAGCAACATTAAAATTAAAAAAACTAACTACTGGTCACTAACCCCATAATTACTTTAGCGGTTATTAACTGCTATAGCAATTAAGGGGTTAATCCCACCCACTACCCACCCGGGAGGCCTAACCACTATGCCCAGGGCAACAACCCCCATACCCCACCCCCTCAATCCCCATCACCACACATACACGTTTGCCCATTTGTTTTAAAAACAAAATACCTGCACAATAAAATAACATTGACATAGTACAAAACCATGCCCACAATATGAATGAATGGATAACCTAAAGAAATACAACCACAAAATAAAAGACATTAAAAAAAAAAATATGCATTGATTGTCACTGTGGTAAACCATACCCACAATATGGGCATGGAGTAACACAATGGCAATAAATGGGCAACCTAAAAAAAAACAACACAAAATGTAAAACATTACATTTAAATAAAAAAAATATTTGCCAAAAAATGCATTGATTGTCAATGTGCTTATCTATACTCTGATAGGGGCATAGATAAACACTTTCCCAGTCATTGGGCATCCTAAAAAAAAATCCTAAATAATACACAATTAAATTAAATGCAATCAATGTATTTCTTACCTTTGCTGAGATGAAGGTTCACCCTCCTCATCCAACAGCGGCACCAATTCTTGCCCCACGATGCAATGATCCTCAGCAGCATGATGCGAAGAAGTCCATGATCCTCAATTGCTATCAAATTAGGGTGTTCCACTAATAGATTCCTTCAGGTTTCTGCTATCACAATCCCTATCATCTATTCTTCATGCCATTTATATGGGTCATCATTATATATCACAGAGTCTAATTTTCAGCACCAGTCATATCATTCCCTGTTGCTGTTGGGTTCTGTGTCAAGGGATTGTTTGCTTTCACTGCTAGCACATGTGACCAGCTGGTCCAGGTAGGGGACGGGCATCTTTGTGCCGGAACCCCCTTGGTCTGTGTTCCCCGCATTTGAGTATTTGAGCATTTTAGTATTATCTCGGGGTCCTACTATCAGAGTGTGTTGGATTGTGTCTTTGTATTAACTTGGATCTGACCATTATAGAGGGTTTGTCTGTTACATTTACTCCCAGGGACTGTTTTAACTTTTGTTTTCATAGACGTTGTTTAATAAATTTGATACCTATTATACTTGAGTGCTTCAGATGGATCCTTCTTATAGTAATTATATATTTCCCTTCCCTTAGCACCGTCAGGGTCTGTACTGTCAGCCTTACTTTTAACTTTTAACCTGACTATAGTATATTTTGATTCAATTAGTCTGTTGCAGGTACGCTTTTTCATATATACATATATATATATATATATATATATATATATATATATATATATATATATGTTATCTCATGAAGCCCATATTGTGTTATTGTACTTACGGTAGTCCTTATCAGCATTGGCTACATCATCCTTGCCTTTCATCGACTATTACTTTTCAGTTTCTTTGTGAATGGTAATGTACAAACCATGGTGCTCTTCCTCCCACTGTGTCTCCTTGTCTCACACTGCACTTCTTTGACTGTATGATGGTTCTTGTTATACTGTTTCACATTGTTCATGTTTTGTTAAAAACCCACGAAGAACAACAAATGTAATATTTTGGTCCTGGTTTTCTACACCTGTGTTATCTATTTCTGAATCATTTTCTTGTAAACAATGGCTTCCAGTTTAAAACAAAGGTAACTCAACTTCTGAAGTGTATGCACCTCTGTCTACTGGGGATGCTTGTAATGCATAAAGCCGGCTAGTAGAAATATTCACCTTACTGTACCATAATAAGCAACCAAAGCAGCTTATAGCATTACTTGCTGTGTTCTCACAGTCACAGGACTGATGAGCTGTCCATGTGACACCAAAACATTGACTTATGACATAAATAAAACACAAAGATGGAATCAAGACTGGAGTACCACAGTATTTATTTTTGAGAGGCTTGCAATGCAGCACCACACATGTCCTGTAAGGGTTTAATATCTGGAATGAAGGTTGTATTGTTACTTGGATAATCAGGGACCATGTGTTTACTTAATCAATGCTTCTGCAGATGAACTGCCTTGCTCTGCACTAACCATGTCATTGGTGCTCTGAAAGCTCCCCTCCTCTCTTTCATTTGCACACACACAAAAAAGATGTTTCATTCTGAGAGGTGCTCCTACTTAGAGAGCAATTTTCCTCAACAATTATGTTTGCTGGCAATTTCAAGGGAAAAAAAGAGCTTTTGTTCATTGGTTTCCTGGAGCCTCCTGTGGCTCTAATGAAAAGCAACAAAGTGGTCCCTGCATAGTGATTTAAACAGAAACACCACTTACTAGGCCCCCAAAAATACTTTATACAAATTACCTTTACTGTTCATTATTGGGAGAGGCTGCTAGTGTATCTCAATTATCGCCGTCATTTCCCTGGCCTCTCCTTGTCGAGGCTGGCAAAAAATCTGCCCATTTCTTCATCATGGCAGCAGAAAAGGAGGAGGACTGTGCTGTTGTAGAGGGAATCTGTGCATGCCGCAGCCTCTCACAGTGTCCCCAATAACATCACTGTGGCATGATGTCTGCCTCTTCAACCCCCAACGCAAAATAAAAACTCGTCAATCGTTTTTATTTTAGATTTGGTTTTCTATACCGGCATTGACTCGATGAGGAATACGTTTTAACCACTTTGCAGCCAGTAAAGGGTTCATTATGCCGTGGATTTGCTTTAAACCTTTACACGCAGTGTGTGCGCCTGTTGCCGAACTAGTAAAAGATTATACCCCAAACATTGACAAATCCATTATCTCACGTGCTGATTGCACCCTGTCAAGGCTGCCAGGCAGCGGTGACAAGTTTTCAACGCGCTTTCTGACAATGTTCTGCCAAAAAGGTTTGACCCTGGAACAAGGAACAAGGTTCTCCCTCTCAAAACACTTCCATCGCAGCTAACGGGAGCTTTATCTATGCAGAAGCAGCACACGCTCTTTGTATTAAATCCAAAATATATGTGCACTCAAGACAGAAGCATAGGTTATGTACACAGGCTGCAGACTGCCACATTGTGAGGAGAAAAGAGACAAGTTAGTATAGTATAATAATCATTAATAATTGATTTTTCTTCTATACCGCTAATAGTGTGTACAGCGCTGTACATATAATTTTTGCAGGCACAGGTACCTGCCCCATGGAGCTTGCACTCTATTTTTTGGTTCCTGAAGCACAGGGAGATGAAGTGACTTGTCCAAGGTCACAAGGAGCTGGCACTTGGGGTTGAATCAGGCCCCCCCACCGCCTCCCACTCAGGGGTCATCATTTTCAGGGTAGCTTTACTATGTCAGAGCACTTCAATATAAAGTGAATACATTTATTGTGTAGATATTTTCACTGGAGTCGAATATTTCAGCTTTAAATACAAAGAAAAACACAAAAGAAGTTCCCTGAGACCTTTATAATGGTTCAGGCCAAGATCAAAATATTGGACTTGTACGACTATTTCTGCACAACATTGAGCAGAACTCCTGTGGTACTGATACTGGTCAGAGCTTTGTGGTCTGTATTTGAAAGGCTGTTGAAATGTCCTAGTCCATGAAACAATTGTTTAGAATGTCAGAGGACGTGTTACGTGGGAGAGTGCTTTCAAAACTCCACTCACTCCATCTGTAAGAATGGCCACCTGTGTTTCGGAGGAATTCCCCGTGGCTGCAATGACAGTTACAAGATGTGCAAAACAACTGCTAAAAGCTGTTAGTCATTAAAGTTATCCGCTGGGCTTCTTTCTCTCTCTCTCCCCCCTCTAAGTCACCCTGGAGTGTGTGATAAGACACACGCAAGCACCAGAGAGGGATAATCACAGGACCCAAGCAAGAGATGCTAATTAATACCAGTCAAAAGTATCGGTGCATCCAGGATGCAGGTAGGAATAAGAGAGTTTGTGAAGCACAGTGTCTGCGTCTGCTTATATCTATTTAAGGCTTTAGTGGGGAATGGTTATCAAGGGCCAGGGAGTGACAAGATAAGAACTAGGTCATACTACGGTGGTATCATTCTGCATCAATGTATAGAAAGTCATCTCCATCAGATTATGTACTAGGCATTAAGCATACAGTGGGATTGTTTTGAAATTCATAGGACACTAGGCTATTTTAGTGAATTTCTGGCCTTTGAAAAAACGCCCACGGTCCTGGTGTTTTCAAAAGTTCTTACTCTTAGAAGGAAAGAGCCAAGAAAACCACAAACCATAACTACTTTGCTGACAAAGGAGACAACTATTCAATGCTCCAATTAGCCTTCCAGAAGCCTATCTGCCATCGAACAACCTCTGGTTCCACTTTCACATCTCTCAATAAACCAGAACTACTCAAAAGGGAGAAGATCCTTCTATTTCCCAGCATACAATGGCAATTGGTAGGAGATAAAATAACGTATTTAACCTTGTGAATCACAGACCCAGTATGGTCTTTGTCCCTCCAGCAGAAAAGAGAGGTGCATGAGAATTGTGCCAGGTAGTGTTAGGACCTGCAGATTGGTCATGTTGTGAAGTGGCCGCAGGCTTATAACCTTTTGGCCAAAGGGTTTAACTAAATGACCCTTACTCATGAGCAGATAAGCACTGAAGTATTGTATTATATGTTGTGTCATTTTGTATGTTGCGCTGGCCTTTCTGTTTTTGTAACTTATTTAACCTGGTTTCTGTGTAGAGAAAGGCCCCGCAAGTAGTGACCTCTGCCCAGTGCTCACCGGGTCAGAAGGAATGTAAAAGAGGAATGGGTTTGCGATGAGATGGTTACTTTGCAGCGACAGAGCAGGGAAAAAATGAGTGAAAAGAAGAGATTGAAAGAAGGCGTCTGGGAGGAAAAAAAGAGTGTAATCAATCCAAATGATGCAGAATGTTTTCGGGGCGGTCCGGAGGCCACCGTTTCCTGCATTGGAGCAGAGGGAAAAGTTTGTGTCACAGCCAAGGACTCCCACCCAGCCCGGCTTCTAGGGTAGAGCTTTGTCAGATGTAGCAGCAGGTGCAGCAGGACTTGGGGAGAACAGTCATGTCTTTCTAACCATCTGACTGCTGCCTTATCTCCCTTCTCAAAAGGGCTCAGTTCGTTTAGCTTGAAGCCCCAGAGAAGCTGAAATGGAAGAGGGAGATAGGAGATGAAACCCTGGCTCTCAAAAGGCACATTGCTGAGCCAAAGAGACCTTTAGCTGGGGGGAATAAAGGGAGATCTCTGAGATGATACCTCCAACAATGTGACAATAAGCACCAACGACTACTTATTCTTGGGGACACCATTCATTTTGTTTGCTGGTGTGAAATCTCCTCCCCTATTGGTGTAACCGATGGGTGGTTAATGACCACATGTCCTCCTTATCTCTAGTCTGCAGGCCATACAGACTGTATAGAAGACCTGCACAATCACAGCACTGAACAACCTGTATCCGTAAAATGGGTAAACAGCTGCTCTCAAAACATTGTAAGCTCTTTGGGGGCAGGACATCCTTATGTTGTCATTTACATGCTGCTATTATCCCCATTAATTGTAGTTTATTGTCCCTGTATTGCAATTTTGTAAAGCGCTGTGCACACTGTAGGTGCTCTATAAATAAAATTATGCATACATACACACAACAAATCCCCATTGATAGTTTCTTGTTTATCCCAATTAATCTCCTTCTGACTGTAAGAGTACACTCCAAACCCTGACCTTCTGCAAAAGTGCCCCTCATTACAAATCCCTGATGCTCTGTAAGAGTACATCTCCCTTGTCTTCGTACAGCACTCCCCTTCGCTGTGATTGTATCCCTTCATTCCTCATCCAGCACCCTTCACTCACCCCTGTTATCTGCAAGGGATCCCCATCTCCATGACTCCTTCTTCCAAGAGTTTACAAGCCCTGTGTGCACCTATCCCACTGTACAGGAGCATGCAAAGTGACATGGAAATGAGGCCTCACCCTCGACTCCCGGGCACCTGCTGCCCTTTAATGGCAGAGGCTTCTATACGAGAGAGAGAGAGAGAGAGAGATAGAGAGAGAGAGAGAGAGAGAGAGAGAGAGAGAGAGAGAGAGAGAGAAAAAAGAAAGGAGAGGGAGAAAGAGAGAGAGAGACAGAGAAAGTCCCCATGCAAATGTCAATTACATCAACCAGCAGATTCGGCAGTCACAAGCAGGTGACGGTATGAAAGTGGTCACATGTGCCACCATCACTAAGCCCTTTGCTGCCAGAGAGACCTTTAAATTGTACGTTTGGCTGCAGGGGTAACCCATTCTCTGCTAGAGGGGAAAGCAGTGCACCCCCACAAATCCTCTATTCACACCCCCTATCTACTCCTTCCTCCTGCTGGGGATATCTCTCCTAATCCTGGACCCAGCCATGTACACACCTGCTCTCACTCACGCCTCCCTGCCACCTCTTCCCCTGCTAATGGTGTTAGCCTACAGTATCTAATTTAATACTGACTAACCTTAAAACTCGCCTCACATAATCCCAACAGCCTGCACTCACGGTTACTGTCCCACACCCACAGTCACTGCAACCAACAATGGTGACCAAGCACTGCCATCTACAGCACTTATTCCCTCACCTGCTTTCTCTGTAAATTGCCCGTCATACCACTTAGATTGTAAGCTCTCGGGGTGAGGATTTCCTTTCCTATTGCCTGATTTTGCTGTTTGTATTATTATAATTCCCTGTACTGTATTTTTTGTGAAGCCCTGAGTACACTTTTGGCGCTATATAAATAAAGACATACAATACAATACACTGTTTTGTACTGTAAGCCATCGCAGGATATAAGGGGGTTTATAAGACTGGCCCCTCATACAAGTCATTTTTATCTTATCTAGCAAATACGACTCACGGGGACTTCAATGTGTTGTATATACATAGATATGATAATAATGTGTATCGATAATATGCAGTCTTATATAAAAGAGCTACATTTAACAAACATCCTACCTACCACTATGTGCCGTTTCTATAAAGTTATACGGCTTAGAGGGTGGAACTCACACGTTTTCCCAAGAGGATGCATATTGGATTTATACATCAGTCAATAGAAGCAGAGTGCAAAATAACATCCAGCTCTCTGTGTCTCTCAACGATGATACTGTAACATCCCTCTTATTATCTCACGTGATACTACAAAGGAAATAGCTCAGTGGTTTTGCCAGAGGTAAAAATGTTTACATTTTTTTTATATATTATATACAGATGTAATAAAGTTAATGTTCTCGCGTGTTAACGTTTTTATTACAGAAATGATCTACAGAGTTGCTTTAATATGCAGATTGGTGCATAATGTGCTGAGCAGTGTGTGCCTGTAATATACAGATCAACGTGCAGAGCAACGTGCCTGTAATATGCACAGCAATGTGTATATATAATGTGCAGGAATAGTTTATCAGGCAGGCACTCCAGCGCATAATCAACAATTTCTTTTGGCTTCTACAAACTAAATTGTTAATTGTGCACTAAGTGCCTGTCTAGTGGATTATTCTTCCCCTGCACTGCTGGATTGTAATAGTGTTACAGTGCCCCTGTGAGAATTTAGCTTTGTTTTCATAACTACATTAACATGGTCTCTATATAATGTGTGTTAGTAGTATCAGAGCAGTGTGTTCCCCTAACGTACAGAAGTGCTCCATATATAGGCTGATGTGTGTGCGTGTGTGCGTGTGTGCGTGCTGCGTACGTGAGGCTGGGAATTGAAGCAGCTAATAACATTTCAAGGCCTGACTTCATTCAAATGAGCTTGAAATTGTGCTCCTTCCCAGCAGATGGCTTTGCAGATAATGATGCTTGGGCAATGGAGAGAGAGTCCCTCCCCCCCTCCCTCTCGCTCACTCATCTCCTGTTGCCATGACAGGCCGCAGGGCTGAAATGGATTCTGCTTATTAAATTTGTTGACTCTTGTGTGCTCTGAGAATGAATGCTGCTCGGCATTAGAATATAAAGAAAACAGAAAGGGCGGCCCCTCGCTGCAGCATGGATAGTGTTATCTTGGAGAGTCAGGTATCTGTAGTGCTTGCTAGGGCAGGACATGATCATCAGCAAAGTTCTACTCTTTGGGAGGCCCAAATACTCAGCGGAGATTTTGTATCAAATACACACAACCGTGTTGCTGTTGAATTGATGCTAAAATGGTCATTTGGACCATACAACTCTTACTGTCGTTGTATCAAGTTAGAAATGTTTAAAGGAGCAATAGGGGGAAGAGTTACATCAATTGTAACTTCAATAAAAAAAAATGTATTTTTAATTAATATATTTTAATCTAATGTGTGACTTTGGTAAAGAGATTTGCACGGGATAACTCTCAGTGGAAATGGTGCAGGTAGTGGTTTATTGTAGATTAGCACACCATGTTACTTCTGACTGCTACTTATTATAACAATTGTTTGTTCTTGTATAGTGCTAGTTTAGTGCTTTACAGAGACATTTTGCAGACACAGCTCCGTAGAGCTTCCAATCTATGGTTTTTTGGCACAGGGAGATAAAGTGACTTGCCCAAGGTCACAAGGAGCTGACACTGGGAATCGAACCTGAGTTGCGTCAAACTCAGTGCCAGTCAGTGTCTTTACTCACTGAGCCGCTCCGTCTCACACTTTTTGAATGTTAATACTTCAGCTACTTAGAGTCCATGTAGCATATGCAGTGTACAGGCATACCCCGGTTTAAGGACACTCACTTTAAGTACACTCGCGAGTAAGTACATATCGCCCAATAGGAAAACGGCAGCTCACGCATGCGCCAGTCAGCACGTCCTGAACAGCAATACCGGCTCCCTACCTGTACCGAAGCTGTGCGCAAGCGGGGAGACTATAGAGCCTGTTACACATGTGTTATTTACATCAGTTATGCACGTATGTGACGATTGCAGTACAGTACATGCATCGATAAGTGGGGAAAAGGTAGTGCTTCACTTTAAGTACATTTTCGCTTTACATACATGCTCCGGTCCCATTGCGTACGTTAATGCGGGGTATGCCTGTGTTACATACATGCTCCGGTCCCATTGCGTACGTTAATGCGGGGTATGCCTGTACTGTGTGAAAGCAAAACTGTTAGCAACCTTTTACATCTGCTGTTTTTGCTGCAGCTGGATTAGACTTCTAAATTCAACTTCTTTCCCAAAGTCTTAATGCTTCTGCAGCCAGAGAGACACGTTCTCTCTTCATTCCCTTGAACTGGGGGTCTTACTAAGACAGGTGGTCCTTCTCTGCTATTCACAAAAGGAGCTGACAGTGACTAAGGGTCCTGCACAAAACCTCAGCACTTGAGATGTTTCACACAAAGGCAGCCGTGATGGAAAGGTCGCAGGGCAGTTCTGTTCTCGGTGGAGAGTACACCCTCGGAGTCAAAATCAGCCCATGGAGCACTAATACTGACGTGTCCCACAACTCGCTGCAGTTCCTGGTATTACGAGAAGAAAAAAGAAAAGGGATTGAAAATGAGAATAAAAGTGTGTGGATGTTGGCCATTCACCCACACCCCCATCTTCCTGGCTCTGAGTCACAGGAAGTTGTAGCTGCAGCTTTCTCTGTGGGGTCTATGTTTCAAACACCAAAAATGACCATCATGTTGTTAAACTTGTGCTGAAAGAAGCAAGCTAAACTACAATTTACTCGGGTCTGATTCCACCTCATTCTGTCCATAATCAGCACAGACAATGGTTACATGGAGCTGCCGGGAAAGTTACAGGAGGATGTGTGTGAAGTTATTTTAATAGGGTGCATTCTTGTCTCGTGCGGTCGTATTTAACTACTTCTTCTGCAGGAAATAAAGTATCCGAGCTGTGGCTTAGAAAATGGATTCAAATGTCTGAAATTTGACACCCACGTTTCCTGCTTTTAGCTGATTTTCAATAATACAATTCAGGGCACTAAGATGGGGATAACTATTGCTAGACACATCAGCTCTCACTGATTCTCTATGAGTGCCTCTGATTTGGAGCCGGTCGCACTGATTTTTGGTTAGCATTAGGGATCGTTTATACTTCAATGGATTCCCACTTAACAAATACTCACTTTCTTTCACTTTTCTATAACAAGCTATTTGTGTGGTCCGGAACCCACAAATCTCACTGGTTTTAGTCATTTGAGGTGGACACAACTCTTAGGCCTCCTGCACGTAATAATAATAATAATTTGTGTTACAAATGCACAGAAGTTTAGAGATAAAACCATCCCTTTATCCCACATCTTCTTTGCGTGAGGATACACATAGAAACATAGAAACGGAAGGGTTGTGATATTCAGGTGGGGCCTTCAGGCCTCACGTTGCATCTCTGTCCTGGAAACTCTGTACTCAGAGATTCCAAGCTTTAGTCTAAGTAGACACAGGCAGCACTCCATAAGCAGGGCCAGCGTGGGATGACAAAGGCATGCCACACTTATGGGAGGGTCTCCATCCCAGGCTGCAGGCCTCATTAAGTGGGGAGGAATAATGTTAATAGGTTTTGTTCAGAGCTCAGAGGCCTGGCTGGCAGACCCAGCTGTCGTTGGGGTAAATGCTTGGAGATGGGGAAGGGTCAGCCGGCGTAAAGTAGAGAGCAATTAAGAGCACACAAAAGAAAATGATCCCGGCACGTAGGGTAGAAAAAAAAAAAGGTTTAAATCAGGCAAGAAAAACAAAAAAAAAAAAGGGTATGAAGCAGCTAAGAACTTTGCATTCCTGGCGAGGAGGAAAAGGCAGCTCAGGGATAGAAAGTTATGTTACATTGTATCCCCACACCCTCTGCACGTGGAAAGCAAGTTTTCTGGGTTTCAGGAAGTATCGCCATTCACAGTGTTTCATTTCCAAAGACAGAATATTTTATTTGTGTTACTAAGGCAACACCTGGCTTTTTTTTTTAACATTTTTTTTTTACAATGTATTACAGGGAAGTCACCTTTCATTTGGCAGCGTGCATCGTCACATTGCAGAAATTAATGAGTCTCATTTTCTCAGCAACTAACAAATGCTTTTTGGCTCATTTTGATGGCTCTGCATCCGGAGATTTCAGTAATGTCAAATGTACTGCAGACAAGAAAAGAGTTCTAAAACCCCTGGGAAATCACGCGGCTTTAATCGCACGCTTCTCTTGTATGAAAACGTTGATTCTGTATCCATGTTCTTAAGCACTTTTATAGACAAAGTTTGATGACTACACCTCAAATCACACACAAATCTTCCCCGAACACACACAGGCCACCAGACAAAGAAACACACAACGCTTCTCAAACACACGCAGATCCCTAATACATACTGAAAATACACATACGTGGATCCCACACCCGAAAGACACCCTTCTAGTCGCCCCAGTTCCTCTTAAAACCTTAAAGCATCCTTAAGTGTTCCTCAGTACTTTTAGGAAACTAGCTCCTCCTATGTGTATGAAGGAACGGAGTGAGGGGCGAGAACCAGACTTTTGGGGAATAATGGTCCTTCTGAATGGCCATTGTCCAACCACCTGGGGTCTTCCAGCCAGCAGCGTAGACTCCAAGCACTAGACGGAGATTTTGGGTGGTCACATGTTCATTTCTCATCCTCCCAAAGCTCTGCTTTTCCTTTCATCCCTTCCTCCCCCAACCCTCTTCCCAATTCCTAAATGATTTCAGGGGCATCTGTATGTAAATGGGGTTCTGTTAGAGGAGGAGTTTAGATAAAGAATGTGATCAGTGATACTTTGTTGGGTGCCTGCAGATCAGGATAGATGGTGCTTTGTTTGTCGGGCAGCGTGAAGGTGACGTAGAGAAACCTTTTTTCGTGGATCATTTAAAGCTGTAGTGCCTCTTATCTGCTAATGTTGAGATAACCGTTTCAGTGCCGGCCACGCATTGAAGGGGAGACGGGTGCAGTTAATTGTAACAAGGTCAAAACACATTTCTTTCTTTTTTTTACAACCCGCAGAGATGGCATCATCATTTTAATGTGTTGTGCTTCACTGCGGATTCTGCTGCTGACCTTTTGTGAAGGAATAAGAGGTCGTTCTGTTTATTCCCAGCTCTGATTCAGAAATCAGGCAAGGGCAGTTTGTGTGTGGTTTCAACAACAGGAAACAGACAGCACGTTGCCTGTATTATATAGCAAGTCTTCTGCTGCACTGTAGTGATAAACAATCACATACAGACCCTCATGTGCTAACAATCAGTCAATTTAAAGTTCTGTATTACGACATTAAATGATGTCTATTTGGGCATGTAAGGCAGTAGGCACCTGGATGTATTTACCTTGTTGAAAAAAAAAGTTGGGCTGGTGTGTTATCAGCAGGGATAAATAGACAAACATGTTATGTTCAAATTCCGCATCTCTCGCCTAATGTTCTCCCCTTTCATCAAAACGAACGACTACATCCGAGATGGAGCAATCCTATCGGTATTGTTCAGTGTCAGGATTAAGCCGTTTGAGTGAGACATTTCTTCAACTGGAACCAGGCTTTATTGGATGAAAGAAGGCACACTGCAAGGTGCGGATATCATGAGCATAACAATGGGACCACTTTAGGGCAATATTTACTAAACCGTGCTAAGTCATAAGGTAATAAACACAATCAAAGCAAACTCAGAACCCCCAAAACCCACCACACATTGCGGTGAGTTTTGTGGTTCTGAGCTTGCTGGGTTTGTGTTTATTAATTTGATTTTCAACTGGTATCAGTTGTTTGGAGGTTGGTGGCTCTTCCTCCCAGGATTTAAGCTCGCCCCTCCCCACTTTTGAAGTGGCAAGGTTTTTTTCATGTTCCTGAGCAGAACAGGCCCACTGAGCTTATTCTCCCCCCAGCAGAGGTAAATGAGAAGTGTCACAGGTAGTGTTAGGACCTGCATACTGGTCATGCCGTGACGTGGCTGCATACTGGTCATGCCGTGACGTGGCTGCATACTGGTCATGCCGTGACGTGGCTGCATACTGGTCATGCCGTGACGTGGCTGCATACTGGTCATGCCGTGACGCGGCTGCATACTGGTCATGCCGTGACGCGGCTGCATACTGGTCATGCCGTGACGCGGCTGCATACTGGTCATGCCGTGACGTGGCTGCATACTGGTCATGCCGTGACGTGGCTGCATACTGGTCATGCAGTGACGCGGCTGCATACTGGTCATGCCGTGCCGTGGCTGCATACTGGTCGTGCCGTGGCTGCATACTGGTCGTGCCGTGACGTGGCTGCATGCTGGTCGTGCCGTGGCTGCATACTGGTCGTGCCGTGGCTGTATACTGGTCGTGCCGTGACGTGGCTGCATGCTGGTCGTGACGTGGCTGCATGCTGGTCGTGCCGTGACGTGGCTGCATGCTGGTCGTGCCGTGACGTGGCTGCATGCTGGTCGTGCCATGACGCGGCTGCATACTGGTCATGCCGTGACATGGCTGCAGGCTTATAACACTTTGGCCAAAGGGTTTAACTAAATGACCCTTATTCAGAAGAATAAGTATTTCACTGTGTATTTTTGTCACATTGGATAAGGTGCCTTATGGCAGCGGTGCTCATCTCCAGTACTCAAGCCCCCCTAATAGGTCAGGTTTCCAGCATATCCCTGCTTCAGCACAGGTGGCTCAATCAGAGGCTCAGTCAAAGTATGATTGAGCAACATGTGGTGATGCTGGGATATCCTGAAAACCTGACCTGTTTGTGGGGTGGGAGGAGGTAGGACTGGAGTTCAGCATCCTTCGCCTTATGGCATATTCAATAGGGTCCTTCATGTTTTACGGATTCAAAAATAAATAAAATAAAGTCATTTCCATGAGTCATTTTGTGGCACCCTATTTAAACAAGTTTGCACAACATTACTAAATGTGCAGTTTGCATCTAAATGCAGGTCCACCAACACGCATCGTGCATTTCTCTGGCATCTTCCACTGTTCTGCCTCAGCTCTGCGTATTTCTTAATGGCGTTGAGTCTGCCTTTTTATTTCCCGGTTATTCTCACAGCGAGAGAGGGTGTATCTGCCCCTGGTAGAGTAGGCAGGGGGTGGGTGGGTTGGACAGACACAGCATACCAAATGGGGCCCTTTATGTGTTTTACTAATGGACTTTCAGGGACAAAGTTATTATTTTCTTCTAATGGTGTTCTTTCCCCCCCCCCCCTCTTACTGTATCTCTTTTTCTCTGTCCTTTAAAAAGCACATCATAACTACAAACAGAATAGCTGTGCAAATTACAGCAATCACCGCTAGAGCCCGACTATTAGGAGCATCTGGGATCACGTTTTACATAACACTGGACACTTTCTTGAAACAATTACGACTGATAATGAATCAGAATTGGCTGTGGCTGTAAATGCTTCAGAGAGCTATTCAGGAGTTGTCAGCAGCAGAACCCCCTCTTTCTTTAAAATAAAGGGCTTGCCTAATGCAAGGCAGAAGTTTTATTGCTGAAGCACTTGCAAGAAGTGAGTCCTGGGCAAGTGAAATAAAAGAGAGGTGCCCTTTGGTGGTAGCTGTTCATGTCAGCATCGTAGTGTCATCTCAATGCCTATGGCCATTCATAAGCAGTGGGTGTGATGGGGTCGGTGTGTGCATGTATCTGACACTTTAAATACTTCACTCATTGAATCTTTACTCCTCTGCTTAGTGACACTATTTCTGCGCCAGTTTTGTCCCATCGAAATCAATGTAGTATTTTCATTGAGAAATCAGACAGTGAGTACAATGTATCCAAGGATTCACAAGGATGCACATACTGTAAAACCGACGCTTGGAGAGCCACGTGAATCCCTCATCCCCAGAGGGTTTCTACCGTTACTACCCAGTGAGAGACATCCATCTATGGTGGAGATAAGGAGGAGCCTGCAGACACAGATATTAACATGGGGATAATTCAAATGGAGAATAACAGGCCCTGGGACTGAGCTCTAGAGAGAGACAGCCCCTTTGTGGGCTCCATGTTAAAATGGATCAGAAACAAAAAGTGACACACTTTGTGTACTCATTTGCATGTCATTAGCCAGAATCCATTGCTGCAGTGGAAGCACTGTATGCTAAGAGATTATGGGGAAGGGCAGGGTTGCAGACCTGTCTGAGACACGTGAATGTGCTAAAAACGTGGGATTTTTATTTGCTGGAAAATAAATAAAATGTTTTTTTTTTTTTTTAAAAGAAGTGTCTTTTACCATAACTTTATATTTTTTTCCCTTTTCCTATCTCTGGTAAGTCTAAGTTGTCAGGAATTCCTCTGCTTCCAATGTAACAGCATTATTTTTTTACATTTTGCTCAAATACAAAGCAGAACTATGAATTGCTGCGTGTAGGAGCACTTAGTACACAATGAGTCCTTCCTGTCTTTGAGTCCTCGGTCACGGTTAGGGTGCCCAGAATATGTTGGGCTTTATGTATCCAGAGGTACGTTCACGCTGATGCGGCTGCGTCCAAAAAATAGCCACATGTTTATGAAGTGTATTTCTACGTTTTTCAAATTTGACGCACACTGCGCTAGTATCCTGCGCTGGAAAACGAAGACTTGTGTCTCCTTTAAGGTGACGGAGAAAACCAACGCAGAAAACTCAAGAAAAGTAACACAAGGCGCACAGTTCATAATTCACAGACCTGCGAGAATATGCAAATGGGACTCCGCCCTAACTCCTCCCACTTGCACTATAAATCCCTCATCGTCTTGCAGTAAGACGCAGAGATACCTGAAAATGGTACATAGACGCTGCCTGGCACCGGTATATTTCAGCGGGAGTTGGGACATAGTACCGGCTTTGGGCTGCAATTTGCCCATTGATACATGGAGCTGTTTGATGTGCAGTGCACATCCCATAGCCATACAGGGGCTGGTAGAGGGTTTGCTAAGGGATGCACCATTATAATTGTCAGAGAGGTGATCCTATTTTCAGCTGCCTATTGGGATAACAGATTAAGTGATCAGTGTCCAGCTGCTTTGTAAATCTCTCATGATTTCAGGCTTGCAGGTGAGCCTGGGTAAGTTTCCTCTGGCAGCTGTCACACAAACTTGTCGCTCAACCTACCCTTTGTGCCCCTAAAATACTCTAAACAAACCCTTTGTCCTCGCCCCAAATAAAAACAGAAGAGAAATCCCCCTCGTTTTCAGCAGAGAGAACATTTCCTCCTGGCCCCAATCAGTTTATCATCAAACAGCGACTCCTGCTAAGGTGGAACAAAGGAGGGACACATCACACCTGCTGTCAGGTTGTTTACATGAAGCTCAGGTGTTCTGCAGGAGGCTTCTGGTCCGCTCCCTTCAGCTGCTTTAGGACCTCGCACTTCATGCCTATGACTTTGAACTAGCAACAAGTTACCTAACCACTTTCACCGCTAATGGAGTCTGCAAAGTGCTTCTTGGTAGAAGTGCAATAAAAGGTGTAATCTCCCCAAAACATGTGTACAAACTGCCTTTGCTTTCTTCATTTCATCCCATTTTTTAACTACTTGAGGGAGACGTGTGTATGTATATCTTTATTCGCGTTATACGCCTGTCCGACTCTTGCGTTATGCTCAAGGATGTCTTCTGTCTGCCCCCTTTGTATCTAAAGCCCTCACCCACCTTAAACCTTTTTTCACTCACTGCCCCACACCTCTGGAATGCCCTTCCCCTCAATATCTAACATCACCCTCTCTATCCACCTTTAAGACCCACCTTAAGACACACCTCCTTGATGAAGCATATGAGTAGCTCCGTGGCTGATACTATACACCTCATACATCGACTTTGGCCCTCTTGCAGACTCACTTATAAGAACACCTTCCTCCTGTCTCTGTTAGTTCTTCCTATTTACCGCTTAGATTGTAAGCTCTTCGGGGCAGGGACTTCTTTTCCTAATGTTACTTTTATGTCTAAAGCGCTTATTCCCGTTATGTGTTATATTATTATGTCACGTGTATTACCGCTGTGACGCGCTGTGTACAAGGATCGTGCTGTATAAATAAAGATATACATACATATATCGCTTTACAGCAGTAACACACGTCACGTAAAGGGAATAAGCGCTTCATACATGAAAGTAACATTAGAAAAAGATGGCCCTGTCCCGCAGAGCTTACAATCTAAGTGGTAAGTAGGTTTAAAAAAACAGCATTCATAAAAAGAAAACAAATTCTTTTCAATGTAATTTTTTTTTTTTTACAAGTTTATTGTCTGTTTTTTTTTTTAAACAATATTACACCAAACACTTCACCTGAGTGTGAATTCTCTGTGGTTCGCAATTAAAATGTCTGCTTTCCTGATACAGCTGAACCCCGTTATAATGCGGTGCTCCGGGGCCACACGATGAGACCGCGTTATAACCGGGATCGCGGGAGGGGAAAAATGGCCGCCGCGATCAGGATTTACCTTACTTTGTTGTTTTATAAATGCCCAAGTTTTGACCTCCTTTGGTCTGATTACTGGAAATAAAAGTGACAACGTTGACTTCTTTTTTCGATACTTTTCAGGCCTATGTAGCCAGCTGAGTTTGACATGTTCCTCGAGCTATTTTGCCATAGTTCGTCTTGCTCATGATTTGGGGGCGGTGGAGGGGAGGGGGAAGGGGGGTTATGTGGAGGAGTTGGGGAGGAATAGAAAGAGTAGTTACATGGAGCGGGGAAAGAGTTACACTACACACATTATAATGGAAAGTATCAAACTCAGTGTTTGTGCCCATTATTTTCCTCCCTTCTTAGGCCGCAACCGTACCGAGTGCGACGGCGTAGCGCCGAGAACAAAAGGCCATTCCTCAATGAGGAGGGCCATTGAGTGCGCAGCCGATTTTTTGCGCGTAAAAATAATTTGATTTTGTCGCACGACGGCTGGGTCACGTGAGCGGTTCAGCCAATGAGGGCGAAACGCTCACGTGACATCACGGGCACGCTTTCCCGTCACGTCTCCTCCAGATCCCGTGGCCTCGGATCGCCTATGCAGTAGGCGGAGCGCATGGCGTCGCGCGCGCCTGCTATATCCGGGCCCTGCAGCAAAGTCTGCGGTGGCGTAAACCTCTCTAGCAAACAGATCTACACAAGCTGTGAAGGGGTTATTGGCCATACTGTATGGGATCAGATTGTAGGGGAAATTGAGTATTGATCCCTGAAACTGCCCGAGCGTGAGCTGGAAACGTCAGCATAGGAAAATAATATATCAACTAGAAAGAAAGTGAGAGAAGCTGACCCCCAGTGACCTGGGAGTGTGTGGGGAGGCAGGCGGGGGGGGGGGGGGGGCTCTCTGTGGAATCCTTCGCCCCACTCACCCCACAGTCTGCAGCGACAATACAGGCAGCTGCCTGGGAACAGAGGCAGAGAGCACAGAGAGTAATTTATTTACTCCACACAATGGCTTGTTTGAACAGCCTCCTGTAGACGGGGAGAGAAGGGAAGGGAGATAATGTGCAGGGGTATTCCCCAAATATATCGTGGCGGGGATACCACACCTTAACGTTCTGAACCTCAGGAACCACGGGCTCTGGGGCATCCACGTTTAAAGAATAACGTGGCACGACCCGTGTAACGTGCAAGAGCGTAATTCAGCATTAACGTTTCCGTGCATCAATGCCTCTTCTTCAGGGCCAATCGGTTGACATTGAATAAAACCATTGCACGTAAGATTGGTTGTGCCACGTAAATTAGGGTTGCCAGGTGTCCAGTATTGAACTGGACTGTCCTGTATTTGGACAATCTGTCCAGTAAAAAATGAGAGGTAATACTGGACATGTACGTGTCCGGTATTACATCTCTGGACATAGTGACATGACTGGCTTGGGGGGCCGCAGGATTTCCCCGAGCAGGGCTGTTGCTTGGGGGGCTGGGCAGCTTCCCCCATCCTGATTGGCTGCTGCTGGGTAATGCAGCCAATCAGGAGGAGGTGTTATGATCCAGGGGGTGGGGCCAAGGAGAGGAGGAAACAGCATGGAGACTGTTGCACCATTCAATGTTGTGTCCAGTATTTTTAGAGACGCCACCTAGCAACCCTAAACGTAATTACCCCGTAACCTCTTTAGGAAAACACGGAGGCCCACAATGCAACCCAGCCCTGTGTGATGTAATTCAATGCAATCCAACACAACAAAAAGTGCAGAGCAACACAATATTTTTTAATTGTATAAATTTTTATAGCACTGGCAGTCTACACAGCTCTGTACAGAGAAATGTTGCTAGCATTGGTCCCTACCCTGTAGACCTTACAATCTATGATTTTGGTGCCTGTGGCACAGGGAGATAAAGGGAGTTGCGCAGGGTCACAAGGAGCTGACACCGGGGATTGAACCTGCTTCAAACGCAGTGTCATTGCTTTCAAGTTCAGAGCCTTTACTCACCGAGCCTTTACTCGCCGAGCCGCTCCTTCAGCCCAATATTACACAAAACGGTGAAACACGAAATGATGAGCTGATCAGTGTATGTGGCCCAAAGTGTCAAATGCAAGAGCCTGTTTCATAAATGAAAAGGGATACAAAATACTTTCCCCCAGGTTCTCTTAAAAATGAGATACCTTTTTGTAAAGCTGCTAATTCTTTGAGGAAGGGAAGCAGCATTTTCGGAATGATTTGTTGATTGGCGTAACTTTGCAAAGCTTCGAAGCAGAACATCTGTTACATGGCTGAGTGCTTTAACGTTATTTCAAGGGTAGTATATGTCATCGGGGGGTGTGGGATGGGGGGGGGTGGGGTATTAGGAGGTTGCCCCTGTACCCCTTCACATGAACTATAATGTTCTCTCTTTGGGAGGGAGCTGATGAAACATATATCTAGACCTATGTTCTAAGCATCGCAAATGGCTTTTTTTGCACACGTCTAATTTTAAGTTGTACTTGTGTGAGATCTATGTGCTAATCTGCTGTCCTATCTGTGCTAGGTATAGAGATATTAATAGTATGCGCTAAAAATAGAAATTTCTGTGCACTAACAAAAGTAGAAAGTGCATCACAATCTGTTGCTAGATATCGATCCAAAAATGTTTTTGACACAGCAGGTATGTTTAATTATACAAGCTAACATAATGTATTATTTTTACAGTATTATTACTAATAAATAATAATTGATCATTACTAACACTTGTTATAAATGAAAATAAAATACACAGAATTAGTTTTTTTATTGAAATAATATCAATCAGGTATTTCACATGACGCGATGCGCCCAAAAGTTAATTTCAACAACAGCTTATGCTTCACTTACACATTCTTGTTACATTCGGCACACAATTGCTGAAGGTTTGCATTACTTTTTAGCACTGATGCACACAACATTAAAATATCATCTGAGTAGAAAGGACCCCCTGTAAACTTACTACTAATAGGGGTAGCGATTCTCTAATCGGGCTAATTAAGCAACATACCCATTTACTGTACATTTTTATTGTGAACTAGCTGAGAGCCCCGGCGTTGCCCGGGATGTTTGTGGTGTGGGTGTGGCATTTGGGTGGGGAGTGGTCCACACGGCCCATGTGCGGTGGTAGTGCTGCTGTGGCTGTACTGATGGTGATTGTATCGGTGTGCTGATTTGGGAGGGTTTGGTGCTGATGTGGGGGTGCGGATGTGGGTGTGCCGATGGGGGAGGTGCAAAGGTGGCGATGTGTGGGTGCTGATGGTGTTGATGGGGGCTGGGAATGGCGAGGAGCCGAGAATGCCAGTGTGCTGGGAAGAGTGAGAAAAAGTAGTGGGATGTTTTCAGAAGTTTTGGAAAGTATGGGGTGAGTTTGGCGAAGCTGTGAAAATGACACATGGAATCTGTGCCTCCCACGGGGAGGACAGAAGAAGCCTATGGCCCATAGGGTCTGTCCCTTATATGGAAGGGGGCACAGTAAGAAGGAACCTATAACTAATAATAATTGTTTGTTCTTGTATAGCGCTGCTAATTTTACGTAGCGCTTTGCAGAGACATTTTGAAGGCACAGGTCACTGCCCCGTAGAGCTTACAATCTATGTTTTGGGTGCCTGAGGCACAGGGAGATAAGGTGACTTGCCCAAGCTCATGGAGGAATATGAACAAGGTTCCCCTGCTTCAAACTCAGTGCCAGAGTCAGTTTATTTACTCACTGAGCCATTTCTTCAGCACTAGCTGGAGACATTTGAACATATGGTAAATATGAGATATTTCTGTGTCATCGACATTTTTAGAAAATGTCAACATGTGCAAAAAGAAAATGTTACAACCTCACACAGTGACACAAACACAGTGACACAAACACAGTGGTCACCTATAGAAAGGGCACATACAGTACATTCTACAGGGTTACAGTATATAGGGTGTTCCTGATGTCCGAAAAGAAGGAGATGGATGGGAACTAAATGTTCCTAATGTCTTTGAGAGATATGTTTCTGATGTTGAACCGCATATAAAAATAACCACTTGGGAGCACATGCAACCCTGCCTGTCCCCATTATCTCTTCGCATGCAGTGCTCCCACTGCAGCCAGGGATTCTGGGTAATGACATGCAAATGATCTCTCACAGTGTGATGTTGAACCAGAATTCATAGATGTTATCATTACCCAGAATCCCTTGATGTAGTGGAAGCACTGTATGCTAGGTGATAATGGGGACAGGCAGGGTTGCAGACCTGTCTCATACATGTGAACGCGCTCACAAGGGGCTATTTTTATTTGGTGGAGGGTTTTGTCACTTTTTTTTTTACTCCAATAACTAGATGTTATACATGAAGCTCTCTTAGATCGCCACAGTCCTTAAATCCATCTCTCAATTTACAAGAAACACATTATATACTGTATATGTCATTTTAATCTCAGAGTGATAACGCTCATCATTGAAATGCATTGAAATGAGCAGTTATCAAAGTACAAGGCCTGAGAATGGATTCCCATTCGCTGAAATGTAGTGGGAACCTACTTTGGAATCCCTGTCTGCACCAGATCAATCCCAATTCCTTATTAGTGTGAACTGCACAGTGGCCAATGTCTGATTCGTGTGAAATGCACGGGGGGCAATGTCTGATTCGTGTGAAATGCACGGGGGCCAATGTCTGATTCGTGTGAAATGCATGGGGGCCAATGAACCAAATAAAATAAAAGAGAAACATAGTTACACAAATGATCAGAAGTGCCTGGTTATCTGAGCTTCACTTGTTACAGTAGGAAAGTTATTCTGATTTGAGAAGGTTGAGCAAGTTCTTTGGATCAGGGAGGCCAGGATAATCATGTCTCTTAATTTGATTTCATCTTCTCTATTGGGTCTTGCTACTGTGTCCCAGCTACCACTGGCTCAAGTAAAAGAAAGCAATTTTGGTTGGTTTCCCCAGTGCATTAAGAGGGGAGATGTGTGGGTGTTATTATCTAACAAGCCTTTGAAGTCTCATATGTTTGAAGTGAGTGTCACTCATTACAAGGCAGTCTCACTCATCTGAAGAAGGTCTTGTTTACTGAAAGGTTCTCTCACTCATATTGGGAGAGTCTCACTCATTGGAACGCAGTCTCCCTCATATTGGGAGAGTCTCATTCATTGGAACGCATCTCACTCATATTGGGAGAGTCTCACTCATTGGAACGCAGTCTCCCTCATACTGGGAGAGTCTACCTCATTGGAACGCAGTCTCACTCATATTGGGAGTCTCACTCATTGGAACATAGTCTCGCTAATATTGGGAGAGTCTCATTCATTGGAAAGCAGTCTCACTCATATTGGGAGAGTCTCACTTATTGGAACATAGTCTCGCTCATATTGGAAGAGTCTCACTCATTGGAACGCAGTCTCCTTATACTGGGAGAGCCTTCCTCAGTGAAACATAGTCTCGCTCATATTGGGATAGTCTCACTCATTGGAACGCAGTCTCACTCATATTGGGTGAGTCTCACTCATTGGAACGCAGTCTCACTCACACTGGGAGATCCTTCCTCAGTGGTCGGCAGTCTGACATATATAGTGAGATCTTCACTCATTTATATGAAGCTTTAGTGATTCTGAGGGTGTCTTGGTTGTGAGAAGTTAGTCTCACGTATTTAGATTGAGTCTCCCTGGTTCCTACGGATTCTGTCCATCAGCCACTGGTTCTGCTTTATAAAGTGTTTGCCTAGAGTAAGGGTGTTTGTGATGAAGAAAAGTTACTCACTATGGAGTCAACCATCTTAAAAGTGAGAAATATTATTTCATACAAGTGATTTCAGACCTTTTGCTTAATGAATGGCAGGCGTAAGGAACTGCAGGTACTTCCAGCAATGTATACTTAGATTGTAAGCTCTCCGGGGCAGGGATTTCCTTTCCTATTGTCTGATCTTATCTGCTGCACTTAATGTATTATAATTCCCTGTACCGTCTCTTTTTTTGTAAAGTGCTGAGTATAGCTGTGGGCACTATATAAATAAAGATATACATACATACATACATACAATGGGAGAAACTTCTATAGCGTCAAGACATGAATTGTATATTTTGGGCAGGGGTCAAAGTGCATTAAGGTCCTTCCCCTCAATATCTGACTGGCACCCTCTCTCTCCACCTTTAAGACCCATCTTAAAACACACCTTTTTAATGAAGCATTCGTATGAGTAGCTCCGTGACTGATACTATACACCACATACATCGACCATGGCACCTTGCAGACGCACTTACCAGAACACCTTCCTACTGTCTCTGTACGTTCTTCCTACTTACCACTTAGATTGTAAACTCTTAGGGGCAGGGACTCCTTTTTCTAATGTTACTTGTATGTATGGACCGCTTATTCCCATTATGTGTTATATTATTATGTGTATTACTGCTGTGAAGCACTGCGTACATGGATGGTGCTATATAAATAAAGATAAACATACTGTACATACATACATACATACATACATACATACATACATACATACATACATACATACATAGTGGTACAATCTTTGAATGCAGGATATCAAACTCTGGGAAACACAGGACGCTCCTTTCTTTTTGTTCAATTTTAACAAGTTTATGCGGTAAGAAAAAGGAGAGGAATAGTGTGTGCAAAATATGTCATTTTACGGTCTTAAAGAACAAATAAAAGAATGGTAGTTTTGGAATAGAGATGATGCTTACATATCCGGTTTCAGGCATGGGATTTTCTGTCAAACATAAATCACCTTTTTTTTTTAAATATTATTTTTGCCAACCTGTCATCTGCCATAAGAGGCAGACTGGCGCGAGGAGCCATAAGGGGCAGACTGGCGCGAGGAGCCATAAGGGGCAGACTGGCGCGAGGAGCCATAAGGGGCAGGCTGGCGCGAGCAACCATAAGGGGCAGGCTGGACGAGGAGACACCCGTCAGGCCTTTCACTTGGATGTGCTGTACGGTGTCTTATTGGGAAGTGTGTTGCGGCAGAGGTCTGCGTACCTCATTTGGCTCAAAATGTCTTCAAAACGTTTTGTGGCCAACTGGAGGTTGGTTCCAGGCGTGGGTAATGGGGAAGAGTTATTCATTGCTGTTCACACATTGAGATGAACAAGGGGGATTACGGAGATCTCTTTGGTATTTGAGAGCTGTGAGACAGAAGGTTCCATAGTCTGCTCCCCACTCCCGAGAACATATGGTGTGAGGCTAATCTGTTCAACTCCTGTTGGGGAATCGTCCGTCCTTTAATTAGCTTGTCTTAGAAAGCACTGATGGCTGCTTCCAGCACTCTAACTTCCATGGGCAGCATGTGTGTGTGGGGTGGGGGAGCTGAAAGCACTCACCTATGTTACACCTTCTCTGCCAACATTAACCTGGTTGCTGCCAGAGGAGCCAGCAGCGCATTGCAGAGCAGCGAGACGATTACCGTTTGTTGCTACAAACTTGGAGCGAACAAGGTTGAGTTATGGAGAAAATGTCCAACAGTCTTACAAATATTATTCTGCATCAGTATTTGCCCAAATTATCTCTAAACATGTTATCAGAATGAAAATGGAATAGCAAAGGCAATTTCTATCATATGTAACAAAGTTGGACAGAGCCAAACTGAACTCTGCATGCAGATAATCGTGGACTCTTTTGATATGACTGGTAGAGTGGCCTTAACGCATGGGTGTGCAAACTGGGGAGGCGTGAGATTTTCTGGGAGGGCGCGGCTACAGAGGTCCCGCGCTGGCCCCCAAGTCATTAAAATTGAATGCCGGGGGACCAAGGGAAGCCTCTGTAACTAACTTACCTTGGCTTCCAGTGACGCATCGTCATGGTACCCCGGCGACCCCGTGGCGTCGTTTGATGCCGGAATCGAGCGGTGGGGGGGGGATTTGCGCGAGCAGTGGAGGAGATTAGGCATGGGGGCGCAGGGGGGAAAGATTGCGCACTGGCCTAAGGGCAGAATCACAGAGAGCAAGAGGTGGAACAGGGCAGGAGGAACTGGATGGAAGTCGTAGCCATACTTGTCCTGGAGAAAACCAGTGGGTCAAGGGTGTTAGTACATAATAATGCTGAGTACCTCTATTTATACAGGACGTTCAGGGACTAGGGGTGGGCATTTTCACTGGTGTTTTGGTTCTACAATAATGTTTGTGTTTTGGTTTCACCAGAACTCGATTGGTTTCTGTTTTGTAAAAAATCATGGGAAAAAACTCAAAATAAGCAGAACATTTAAAAAAAAATAATAATTAGGAATTGAAACTTTTGTGCATAAGTTTGAGAACCTAAAACTTTTCCCAGTTTATTTAAGAAGACAGATGTCTTCATATAAGTGTTACTAGGGCCAGTGAATCCCCAAACACTGATAAACAAACACTGGTTAACACACTGCTCTCCATAGGGTCTACTACACCCTAGCAGTTTATACAGCGCTCACAATTTCTTTAATTCTTGTTTTAAACCCCATTGTTTTAACGTGTTCCTAATAAAACCAATATATGTTTTAATTAAACTATCATCTCACAAGGTGACATTCGAGTGCTACATAGGGGTTCTATTCTCTCTGGTCCCCTTTGTACACAAGTGCAATTGAGTTTGAGATTCCCGCGCACTTATTTTGTTTGTACAGTACATAAGATTCTTAACCTTAATACATTTATTTGAATGGGCCTTAAGGCTTAGCACTAGTTATAAAATAAAGCCCTAAATACTGTAATATACAGATGTTTAAGTAAGAATACGCGGAGTTTCTTTAAAGTATAACAAGGTGGAATGAACTCGTAAGGTATTTGTTGAATGAGTTTTCCGGAGTGATGACTGTACTTTTTTTCAGGCAGGACTGGAAGTGTCAGCTTTGTGGCTGCTCAGGTTATATTTTTGGGAGGGCAGCAGAAAGCCCCTCTCAGCTCCGCACTCTGCTGACAAACCCATTGGAATTGGAATTCTGATTCTGCATTCATGCAATGTGCGCTGCCTTCCAGCAGGGATTTCATGAAACGCTTTAATACATTTTATGGGATTTGTCAGACACGGAAAAGGTTATGAAGAATTTTCTCTGCGCCCAGAATTTCAACAACTGCTCTCAGTACAGGTAGTCCTCGCTATCCAACGTTTCACTTTACACGAATGGCATATCCAACGCTTTACAATGCATCCCTTTGGGACGTTTTTCGACACCGGAATGCGTTATCCAACGCTCACCGCCACTGATTAACATGGGACTCACTTTACAGCTTTACAACGGTCTCACTATCCAACGCTACTTCCAGAACGGATCACGTTGGATAACCGAGGACTGTCTGTAGGCAAGTTTACCAGGAACATCCGAGAACGTGATGGCTTTTAGAGGGAAGGTGTTCTAGACCGGTCAAGAAGAATCAGGACACTGGCGCCTGTGTATGTTACACATGTGTAGCACCCTTGGGGGTACGCTATGTTATTTAATTAGGTTAATGGTTCCTAGAGGGGTTACCTATAATGTACCAGTCTACTATTCCTTTAGGTGGAGTTGCTGGGTAAGTACATAGCCACACACACCTTCCGGGAAGTGTCCCAGTAAGGTCGCTGAGCACTGATATATTGTAGAAATGTTACCCTTCCCTTAGCAGTCATAGTGACTAGTGATGTCACTATGGGGTATATGAGATGGGGATGGAATATTCCATGCGTCACTGTAGAGACATGGCCACACTTTGATGTGGTCCCTCTTCTATTGGCCGGGGAAGAGATGTTACACAAGTTCTAGAGGTCTGCTCTGATTTATATAGTACGGATGTAGCTGATCTTACTGTCTCTGGTGCCACGGCCACGGGTGGCTTTAAGTGTACAAAGAGGTATAAACATTTTTCAATAGAACATTTAAAAAATAAGATTACTGAAACTGAAATACATTATAAAATGCCCCAAAAACGCTTACATTCAGAATCATCATATCGCACCTTTTATTTTAAAAAACATGCAGTTTCTTCAGCGCGGCGCCTTCCCGGAAGACGCCGAGACTCAACATAAACGTCAGGATTGAAGAGAGGAAGAGGTGGCCCGGGCCAAGTTTATAAAAAGTATGTTTCGTGGGTGTTCCACATTCAGACTTGCACCCAGGGCCGCCACCACTCCGGGTTTCACCCAGAAACGACAGGTTTTGGCCACGTATCTCCAGGCCACGGGGTTTATCTAGGTGGCGGCGTCGGGCAGCGTCGTCAACGTCTCCCGGGATCCTCGGCGTCCCCCCCGGCATCTCCCCCTTGCAACTACTGCCACTGTGGCTGCGCGGTGTCAAATGGCACCACATCGCCATGCCAACGGGAACGCTACGTGACGCAACAGCATCACTTGATGCGCGTTGCCATGACAACGGCACGCTACGCGATGTCACGCGGCGCCGCGTTGCCATGGCAACGTGATGTCACGCGGCGCCCAGGCGCACAAGGCATCCTGTTGTCATGGCGACTTGATGCCACGAGACGTCACATAGCGGCACCATTTGACGCCGCGCAGCCATATTGAAGGGAGATGCCAGGAGACGCCGCTGAAGGTAATTTAATTTAAATATAAGGTAACCCTATATTTAAAAGGGTTAAATTAATGAACACGAACATAAAGTTTCAATTAACCAAAAGTGAAGGGTCACTGACCTCTTTGCAAGGGTTCCTGGAGTTCAACACTAGCAGGGCTATTTCCCTGCCAGAAACTACAACTCCCATAAACCCTTTGCTGCAGGTCAGTGATGTCAGAGTGCCCTTATAAAGCTAGACCTGCCATATAAGGGCACTGAGCTGGCTACATATCCCAGAAGCCCTTGCTGGTTGCAGTGTCAGACCGGGCTCGGGCAGCGCTGATGCAAGGAGCCTGAGCAAAGCTTAGCTAGGGATTATCACAGCAGGGGGTTCCCATGCAAAGAAGGGGTCCCTGGTGTAATAATCTTACATGGAGCCAACGTTACTGTCCCAGGCGCTGCTGCTTGCGGTTGGGGTACGGTTACCTCACATCTCTATGAAGAATAGTTCATTACTTGGGCGATAGGTGGCGCAAGCAGGATTATATCAAGAAAAAGAAATAGATCTAAAAAGAAAAATATATCGGAATTAGGGGGATACCATCCCTGTGCATCCCCCCGCATCTTCTCACCCCCCCCGCATCTTCCCCCACATCCCCCCACATCCCCCTGTATCCTCGCCCCACCCCCCACATCCATGCATCCCCCCACATTCTCCCATATCCCCCGGCATCCTCTCACATCCCACCGCATCCTCCCCCCACCCCCGCATCCACGCATCCTTCCCGCAACCCCTGCATCCTCCTCCCACATCCTTCCCCCATCCCCACCATCCCCTCACATCTGCCCGCATCCTCCCACATCCTCCCCCCATCCTCTCCCCACCCCCCGC